>CM056995.1:301414235-302009323 GCA_029891345.1 Dryococelus australis | reverse complement strand
ATGATTTCGAGATTTAAAAATTCTCTCGAGATGAAATCGAGAATATTTTTATCTCTAGAATTTCTCAATATCCCGGAGACTCGCAAGTCTCTAGATTTTTTCAGTGCAGAAGTAAATTTGTGATATAATATAGAAGAGTGTATGTTTTGCGGAGAAAGCTCATTTCATGAGATATAGTGCATTTGTGGTTTTTTCGTGTTATTTTGCTTTTTTAACATGTTTTCGGTGTTATTTCGTTTTATCGCGATTTATCACAAAATTGTGTCTCTAGTGCATAGTTGCTCTAGTGATAGGTTATGTATTTGTAGGAATCTGGTTTGAAAAGCTTTGATTCTTGGTCTTCCGATTCTCGATCATATGATTCTTCAAGAGTCTTGGGTATTGAGGAATCGTGGAATTGAGTTTGACATCCTTTTTACATATATTATGACACACACACACACACACACCACACACACAAATACATTCATACACATACATACCACATAAAGCATACATACATACACACATACAGGCATACGTGCATACACACATACAGGCATACGTGCATACACACACACACAACTTTACAGCATATCCTAATTTACAGGAATTTTATCCATGAGGTAAATTAAGGCAAGACAGCCTGCTACCTTGGAGTCACGAAAGTTGACTGGGTAATGGGTGCAGTGTGCAGGAGTGGGATTACCTTGGAGGTGGTGCTGTCCTCACAGTCAGTGGTGAAGTGGTAGATGGAGCCTTATCCGAGCAGCAGGGGAATGGTGCAGCCTTCGCAGTCTGCAGCGGAGGGTTGAAGTCTTCTTGCAGGATTCTGGAGGTTGAGCTGTGTTGCAAACTGAGACAGCCTTGTCGCAGGCTGAGGAGAGGAGAGAGGTCATCTTGCAGACAAGGGAGTATTCATGACCTATGCGGCTGGTAAGCCCGGTGTTCTCTCTACTGAAGCATGGTTCTGGACTTCCTTATATATGAAAAAATCCCGTGATCAGCGATCCTACGGGAGTGCGGGGTAGAGTAGCATTCCACCACAGGGGTAGGTTTATCAGGGGCTGCGGCTGTGCCAATCATTTCTTAACTCCCTCTTGGACGCAACGACAAATTAAAACCTCTCTTCCTGAGGCTGGCGGGTTAGGACGTCACAAGGTCACACGGTTGTCATTCATGGGTTTGTTGGAACTTCTTTCCGCAGCAAAATTTAGTACAGTAGTGGTTCGTCAAAAATATTTTTTTTTATTGTAGGCGAGGCGCTTGCATGCTGGATTTCGGGTGGGCTGTACATTACATTATTAAAAGCGTCAATTACTTTTCTGTATGCGGCTGTCCAACACGTTGAGTCTCCTTGCTCGATACATGATATTACCTTGCCACTGTTACTGACTTCCCCCCAAGCTCTGGTCACTCGTAGATGGGGCGAAGTCGCCAGTAGAGCGCGTATTTGAGCAGCATGTTGGCATGTGTCAAAGTATTGAAGTTTGTTTGTTTTAATTGATCAGGACATTTTTCCTCTCCTTAGGAAAAGTGGTTAAAGTCAATCATTTAAATAGCCTTTTTTTTTGGGATAGTTTTAGTAGTAGTCAGGTTGGATTAGCTGAGAGAGAGACATGAGTAATGGCGAGTGGGCGAGAGACGTAGACGTTACTTTGAAGGTAAGAATATAAGGATAGGAACTTCTAGTCTCAGTTTGTGAGATTTTATTGCTGTTGTTTTAGTCATTCATTCTTAATTGAAGTTCAAATATTTAGAGCTCTTTGTGTTGGTACTTTATGAACATAAAGGTTGGTACTAGGCGCCGAAGTAAACTTGTCATAGCGTATACCAAGTGAATTACTACTGTGTTTCATTAGTGTTCAGTCTTGCATTTAATTTATTATTCTTGTTTTGCAGTCATATTTCCTTCAACTTTCTAACAAATTATTTCAGGGTAATCAAATATTTGTTAAATAAATTTTGAGTAGTTTATTTATAAGAAGCTAAGCACTATTATTTTTGTGCAAAGGGAATTCATTTATATTGCTAAATTGTTTCTTTTGATATTGAAGTTATCTTGGCTGTTTACAATGACCTAA
Source organism: Dryococelus australis (assembly GCA_029891345.1). Taxonomy (NCBI): domain Eukaryota; kingdom Metazoa; phylum Arthropoda; class Insecta; order Phasmatodea; family Phasmatidae; genus Dryococelus; species Dryococelus australis. The sequence goes on along the minus strand of CM056995.1, from coordinate 302,007,260 downwards.
CCTCTGACGCAAAGGATTCCCTTAGTAATGAGTTTGAAACTGGTTACTCAGTTTCTGTTATGTCTCAGTAACTCAGAGAGAATTATATTCATTTAACCAGACAAACAGGTCTCAGATAAGATAGCTCGTTTCGTTATTTTTAAGTTAAAAGATTAGTTTATTTTGAGTTTTACTGAAATAATTGTTTTGTAACAAAGCAAAGGAAGTTTCACTTTTTTCTCTGCAATTATTATTTAAAGCTGACTTGTGTCCTACCTTGTTAGGTAGTGGTTAAACAGCTGACAACCCACTTGGAATGTCAAATGTGCCTACCGCAGCATATATTAACTTTCTGGGCCCGACGAGTCATGGAAGGGTTAGTTATCTGAGTGGACTGCTTGGTGGTAGGGAACCATCGGGTTCAAGGGGAGTCAAACCCGGTGTGAGGCGGATGGAGGTGGATTCCCTTCCAGGGAGTCTCACGCTCCTCACTATAAGGGTCGCCAATAAGCAGGATGCCAGCTATTCCAGGGGTATGATGTGACGATGCAATTACGTGATCGTGGGGGTGGAGGCGTATGATCTGGCAGGGGAAATTTTAACAGGTCGGGGGGTCGGTGTGCGAGAACTAAGTCTAACGAAAGTGGTGCCATACGTAACTTGGGGACTGCCTTTGGCGGTTGTTGAACCCATACTGTGTTCCCGGACATTAGCTTAATGACACAAAAACTTGGAAGCTCCGTATCTGCCAGGTGTTTAACCCGGATGAGCTTGCCTGAGTCGAGTTTGACGAGGCTAGACGTCGTAGGAACTTGGCTAGACATTGCATCCCCAGAGGTTGCGCATACTATAGCCTGTGACTGCTCTACTAGGGCTATGTAATCTCCTGTAGCGTACCCGGGCAGACAGCTACCTAATGGTGATCTAATGTGAACACGTGATCAAGGGGATGAGGGATGAGATAGGTCGAGGGACGACCTCATAACTCTGCAGCAAGGATTCGACCTCTTAGTAGTCATAGTGATATCATCTACTTCGGCTCTCCCTAGGACGCGTCATTCCTTACGCTGTTGCCTACCATATGTCCCACCTTTCCTACTATACATCAAATCCCTCGTGAATACACTAAATCACACAGTACCTCTCCAAAGAGAAATAAATGCCCGATACAATGATTTACATAGACTATGGGAGAATAGGTGACTAAACTAAACAGTGCGGAAACTGGCAACTAGATTTGACGTAATATATATTACGTGATACAGAAACTGGAGTCCCAGTTAAAACTAATTTACAATCAAATATATTAGATGACTAGCTAAACACTTTATAAAAGCTACACAATTACATAAATAAGCGAAGGTGAGCCTGGATAAAATAGTCAAAAATTCCCTAAATATACACAGACAAAAATCTAAGGTAATTTAAACGCACTTTGACAGCGTACTACAATTAAACAGGAGTTTATCAGGAGATAAACTAAGAAGCACCGGCTTGTTACCAGGGAGACACTGAAGTTGACTGAGGTAAAGGGTACCGGGGTCAGGGAGTAGGTTTACCTTGGCGAAGGAGTGCTGTCCTCACAGTCAACAGGCGTGGTCGAGAAGAACCGTGAACCGTTAACTACAAGTTGAACATTTTGGTATAAATAGAAGGAGCCAACTCAGACTCAGGGCAGTCGCTATCCCTCTAGTGTGCATAAGGCCGATGGAGTAGTCAGGGTAAGTGATCACCTGCCCTTTCTTCCAATTTGCAAAGGCTGAAAAAATGTCTCAAGGGTGCGACAATCACTAGGACAAATGGTAAGTGGCAGCTAAGCCTCTCTCCCAGTCTGCAATAGCTGAAGACTACCTGAAGGATAAGAACTGACACTAGCCACGTTCTAAGTGCACGATATGAAGACATCACGAGCAATCAAATGCTGTCTGTAACCCCAAAGACTCGGGCCGCTGCCGTGCAACTATGCCTTCTAGAAGCTACAGAAGATGTCATTATACCATCCATTCTCTGGTATTCCTCAGATTTTCCAACGGGTAGTAGGTCGCAATTATGTAAGTCTAAAGCAACTTAGGTTTTTTATTTACGCACCCCGTAAAGTTAGGTAATAGATGCCTTGCTTAGCATTGTTTCAATTTAAAACATTTAGCTTTACCCAAGATGCCTTCGCCTGGTTTCATATAAGATTGACATTCCTATTTTAATTTCATTATTTTATTACATAAATACGTTTTCCTATAGGAACTAGTGTGGATTCACCATGTCCTTTCTGCAGTACGTAGGTAAAAACGTAGTTTAAATCCAGTTTTGGAGAGTATTTAGTTTGTTGTACGTGACCCCACATTTTCTCTCAGATTTAATCTAACTTCTAATCAGATCAAGATAAAGCAAGTAATACATATCTCTACCTCTAAGGTAAATTCACACACACCTTATAGAACAGCAAACCGAGGCCTGCCTCCAGGTAACTATCAACTGCGCCACACTCTAGGCACTCTAATCCATACCACAGTTGGTCAGAGCAGGTGTTCTACTTCTTCACAATCTGCAAAGACCGGAAGGAAAACTGAACACCTTGACACGTGCCGGGTTCAAGAGTAGCTGGCACGGCCGTCATGGCTTTGATTGCACTAGACCAAGCACGTGATATTAGGAATATACTGAATGAGTTGCCGTTTGCGGCCTGTTACCTCGACTGGGCACGTTTGGTTGGCGAGTCGGTTCGAAGTTGTCTATAGTCTGGTTGACTAGTGACTTGCGGATAGTTACCTTATTTCCCACTAGGGGTTTTCATATCGGGGTATTCAAATAGCAGGTTTCGACGTTACATGGCTTACTAGATTTGCTTCGGCCACCGGTATAAAGCTGCTGCTGGATGCGGACTGCAACAGGCGGTACAGACCACTGGCTGCAGGTCGGTGATACAGTGTCAGCCAACACGGTATCGTCAATTCCAGGCTGCTGCTTCTGGGCTCCAGAAACTCGGTGTCTTACCTCAGTCTCGTATAGCAGACAGTGCAGGATAGGATGGTAAATTTGATGCTCATGTGTGTGTGTGTGTGAGGGAATGCCAATATACCTGTATATGGGAGAGGCCGCTCTCTCTAAAAGTCTGGCTAAAGCAGCGCAGTCTCGTTCCGCTTGTGTACTCAAAGTAGGCTGGTCCAATACACACTGCTACTTAGCAGCGAGGTGAGCTGTCCTTTGCTCTTCTTTCCTTGAACAATGCCTTATCTTAAAAGGCATAGAGTGTACGACACTGATGAACGGTATAAGTTGTGCACCGCGGACGTGAAACAATTTCCTATATTATTGTACTGCCAGCACGAGCTCGGTGCTTCAGAAGGCCCCCCGCCATCGGCAGGCAGATCAGAAGCGTTTAGCCGTATGGGTAGCAACCAAGGCCAGGCCGTAACACTCAAGCAAATACTCCTGCCAGCACCTAGGTGCTCCGGTAGGAATACCCCCTAAGCATACTGTCTCTCCCTGGTTGGATGAGTTGCTACTGGTTGAGGCTCTGCTATTCTATCCATGGAGGTCTAGAACAGGTGACTTCAAATGGTGTGCGTATGTTACTGGTGGATTCCTGAAGGGGTTCCCCAGTCCTCGTCTAATTCACATTCAATTACCTGGTCTCAGTTGGCAGTGCATAACATGTATGGTTCCTAGCGGCGTAGTGAAGGAATCTCTATAAAGAATACTCTCAATTAAAAAAACAAAACTGTATTTATTAAGAACGTAATAAATACAGTGACATGTGCTATCTCCTAACCAAGCAGTAGGTATGATGGAAATAACCTACGCTGAACAGGTGTAAGTAACCTAGTTCTAGGTTATTCGAGAATGCAAAAGTAGTCAACGGCTAAATATACTTAACGTGAATAACTAACTTCGGGATGTCTACACGAGACAATTAATTAAAAGGAGCCACTGATCTAGTAGCAGGGAATGTAGTTGCCCCTACCAGAAAGTAGGGGTGGCTACTGTTCAAGGAGTCGGTAGCGAATGGTGTTTATAAAAGCAGAAGAACCTTCTGGTGCAAGAAGGCTATCGTCAATGAAGAGCCTCTGGGGTGGTAGTCGTTGACATCAATGATGCTTTTGGTGATGGCAATGCAGGCAGCCGCTGGTGGCTAATGAAAACTGTTGTCGACAATGGGAGCAGGCTCTGGTAAGCTGCTGAAAACTGGGAGGACATTGAAGGCCCCAGCACAAGAAGTGATGGAGAAAGCTAGAGGATCAGAAAGAAATAACTCGCAAGTGCTGCCGCGCTCGGACTTATAATAGTCCGAAGGACAGGTCTGATAGCGGACTGCAAGGAATGGAGGGGGGGGGGGGGGGGGGGGAGAGTATGGTGTCCCTCTAGCGCAAGACCGGAGTGGGGTTAGCAATCCTCTGATCATCTATTGGATTTGTGTATATTCGGCGGCGCTTGGGTGTGCCCTGAGGCAGCAGATGGGTTGTAGGCTCTCAGAGCAGGGGAGGGGAGTGCAGCATGCTCGTGGCTTATGCAACGTCAGTTTCCACGTATTTGGAAGCGCCGTCCTGGGTTGAAGCAATCCATGTCAGTGTACTGCGTTAGCAGGGTTCGACTCTCACTTGGGTGTAGTAGGTATACTGGCGTCATAAGAGGTCAGCCGTAATCAGTTGCAGTAGTACAATAATACAGCACACATAAATTCGCCCCCCCCCCCCCCTTCTCCAGACCTAAGGTAGGCGGACCCTTAATGTTGGGCTGCTTGACTGCTGTAGCTCTGTTTGCTCTGACCACTATGGCTGGCTGGAGACACGTGCCGGGTGGTGCTCCAGCCGTAGTTCTGTCTCTCTCTTCGGGCGGGTTCCCTCTCTGCCCCTTGCCAAGGTGAAGCGGAGCGCTGCATGCTGCTAATGGGTTTCCCCTTGTGGTGAGGATTAGTGTCTGGAGTGAAGCAGTGTATCGGGTGTTCCACCGGCCTACTTGGTTTACACATGTCGTTGACAAAATCTCAGCATAAGACTGTGGTTAATTACAAGCAAACTTACACAAAACCTGAAAGAAAAATTCATAAATATGACAACAAATACGAGAGATAATAAAGAGTTTGTACAAGCCTTACTATCATGGAGCTCGCTGTGGTGTTATTAAAGAAAACTAGCACAATTTCTGGGGTAGCCTGTGGGTTTCACAGCAAGGAAAGCGGTTATGTGTAACAGGGTAGGAGTTCAGCAACTCAGGCCTTCCATCACCTGGGTTGACCAGCTAACGAACAATACAAGAACACTTTAAGAAATTAATTTTTAACATGCACATAATTGGCACACATTGGTCACTACAAACTAACAAACATAACACTGCAATAAGTTGAATGTAAGATATCTTGCCCCTGGTTTCACTGTAGTGAGTTCATGGGAGCTCTGTGACTCAAAGTTCTGGGTTGACTATTAGTTAGTGCATAAGATATTCAAAAATAAGTACACAAGAAACAAATGAGCAAATATAGTACACCGACACACAACCCTGTACGAAATGGAATTATTCTTCGCAGGTTTTGCTTCACAAAAACACTATGAAAATGAAAATGTATACTTACAAGTGTACCTACACATCCAGTCAAATATAAAAAAAATCTAAGCTAGTTAATTCCCTTATGGGAGTCCATCTTATACGAGTTCTAAATCTAATATGTACAATAGGTGAAGTCTCTGTCTTCATGTATGACACCGGCACTGTGCAGAGCATCTATAAGTGTGTCTACATTTATATGTGGGCTGTCTGTCACTAGTTTACAGAACCTTGTTGTTGGTGAGGTGTAAAAGTCTATTTGTAATGGTTGAGATTCTACAGCGTAATAACTGCTGTTTTTATGAGTTCTAATTGTTACAGGTTAATACATTTACCTCACCGGTTCCTATGCTTCCCCCGCTTGATGACAGCTGGGTAGGCTAACTGCTGTCGTTTTACAAGCATAAACTAGCCATATGTGAGTGTCTTTGCTATATCTCACTGTTTTCGACTGGGCGGCTAGTTTAATTGTTACTAGTTACAGGTCTGTAACAAGTCCTGTTTTGCTGTTTTTTAGAGATGGGACGTACCCAGATTTTGGAACCAAACCGAACTAGAACTTAACCCCCCACCCCCCCCCGTAGAGTCTTGATTCCTTGCCATTAGGAGCAGGGGGCGGCTTTGTAGAAGCTGGAACGACTTTGACCTCTGTTCTGGGCGTTTCTTCCAGTGCTGCATTCAGTTCTGGGTCCGCAGCATCTTCCCTGCCTGACGGCCCAGTGGCGGGTAGTACAACTTCCTCAGCCAGAGATCAACTTCGTAGAAGCTGGAACAACCTTGGTCTCTGGCTCAACAGTTGTACTAGGTGGAGGGGTAGGCGCTCTGGTTGTTTCAACCCCCTCGCCGATGGTGGTGCTGATCGTTCGCTAATTTGGTTCGATCGGCGGGGTGTCTGGCAATACTCCCCATCTTGGGGGCTACGCTATGACACTTTGGAGTAGCTAGGGGTTGCTTTGTCACGTCTGGCTGTTAATTTCTGTGCATAGCTGCGAGATGTCAATAGCAGTGATCTGACGGAAGCTGCTCCTCGGTACTGGTCTAAGTATACTCTCCAAGGTGCTGAGTAGTTTGGCTCCCTATCGGTGTCTGCGATTCATTCCTCAGTCCTCTTCATTAGCCTTGGCTCAATTTTGGGAGGTACCATGATTGGCATCGGGTTGTCCTCATCTTCGGAGTGCCATGACGGTGTATCGATGGCATCGCCGTCTTCAGGTCAAGGCATGTCACCCAGAAATGGTCGTATTTGGCCTCGGATGGCCTTTTGGATCCATCCCCGCAAATCTTTGGCAGAGAAGACATCCCTCTTTCCTAATATGCGGTACGAACCTTCCCATTTATCAGCTAGGCCAGCACTGAACTGGCGCTGGCCTTGCTGAGGAGATGAGCTCAAGACTGCTTCGCCAAGATTGAACTCTCCTACCCCCGTCTTTGGTAAGGGATTCTTTCGTTGGATGTAGGCATCCTGGGCCTTCTGGGCAGTAGTGGTACGAGCGTGGCTAGTCGAACGTCCTTCGGTTGTGGAATGTCAGTTGGTTTGCTGTCCCATTGCCAGTCACCCAGCCGGTGTAGGGATTGGTCCACAAGTAATTGACTCGGACTTGTATTTACTGCTTTGTTTGTCCAGTGTCAAAGGGCAAACAAGATGGTAGGTTCATGTTTGCCCCAATGTCGGTGGTCATTCCCCACACTGAGTCACAGGCACTTCATTATCTCCTGATTCCTCGCTCAGTGGGGTTGGCCTGTAGGTGGTATGGTGGGTAGTCCATGTTTCTACCCCCCATCCTTGGCATGCTGACTGCCATTAGCGACTTGTGAACTGAGTGCCATTGTCAGTCAGTACGGCCTTCGGGTATCCCCACCGTGAAAATACCCGTGTCTCCATTTTCCATAAAATAGGGGTGGTTTCCTGGCTGGGTAGCAGAAAGGCTTCTACCCACCTGGAGAACTGGTCTGTGACTACCAGTTAATATCTATTTCCCATCGTACTCCAGGGATATGGTCTAATCAGATAGGCGGCTATGTGGGTCCACGCCATCTTTGGCCTTCTGGGTTGAACCTTAGGTGGGAGAACAGGGCATGCTTCGCCGTGGCAGCACAGGACACAGTCGTTCACGTGCTGCCGGACGTCACTGCTCATTCCGTTCCAGCTATAGCAGGTTTCGATGTCCAGCAAAGTTTCTCTGGTACAAGGTATCCGGCTTGTTGGTGATTGTATTGGTGACTGCATATATGTAGTTGCTGCGGGATCCATATCTTCCACTGGGCAGTGGGTTGTCCGCTATGTGTCCACACAATATCATCCCTTAAAATTAAAATAATAATAATAATAATAATTAATTAATTAATTAATTTAAAAAATAATAATAAAAATGGTTGTTTCCCTTGGGGGCTTGCGATTTTCCGGATCCTCCTGCTGGCTTATCGTGATTGGGTGACAGGTTATCTGTAGCTGGAGGAGGCTGATTTGTTCTTCTGGACTCCATTTAAGCGGAGGGGGAGGGGACATCTTTCCCCCTTCTTTCTCTTCAGCCTTCGCATCCTCCTCCGTTGATGAACGGGACAGGGCGTCTCGTAGGTCATTAGTCTTGCCAGGGCAGTGTTGCACCTCAAAATTGAACTATGTGAGGAACATATCCCACCGCCCGAGCTTGGCTTTAGCGTTCCGAGACTCATGTAGCCATTGGAGGACCTAAGAGTATGTGCTCAAGATCATGTGTTGCCCCTCAAAGTAATAGAGATATTTTCACACTTCCTAGATAACTGCCAGACACTCCTGTTTGTTTAAGTGATAGCACAGCTTGGTTTTGTTCAACTGAGTCGAAGCATACCCTATCACATGTGGGTGGCCGTCTGTAGCGTGCTGGTATAGTATGGCCCCTAGACTGTTCTGACATGCATCTGTCCGTAAACTTGAATGAACTCCTTGAGGTCGGTGGAGTTTGTGAATACTTCAAAAGCTGTTCTTCAGATTTTGGAATGTTTGTTGTTCCGGTCCCATCGCCAACGGCTTTCCTTCTCAAGGAGCAGGTGAAGTGGTGCAATGTGGTGAGCGATATTCGGCAGGCACAAAGTCCCGTAGCCAGTTGCACAGACCCAGGTACCGTACTGTAGTAGCTTTTATGGGTCGGTTCTGCTTCTTCGATTGCTCATATAGAGATCTGTTGTGGAAGATTCCCGTCTGGGGAGACCACATGGCCTACGTAGTCAATGGATGACGTTCCGAAATAGATCTTGGAAAGCTCACACATCATCCCATGGAGTTCCAGGCATTCGAGAACTCTCTGTATGTGACCAAGGTGCTCCTCCCAGGTGTTGGAGTATATCATGTCATCTATACATATATGAAGCAAAACTCTCCAACGTACCCGGTCAATACCTCTGCGTACTTAGGCATTGGAACGTGACTGGGGCGTTCTTTAACCCAAAAGGCATCACACTGAACTGTAGGGTTTCACGGACGGGTGTCGTAAATGCAGTGTCCTTCCGGCTGTCTGGATGCACAGAAATCTGCCAGTACCCCGGATTCCATATCCAGGATACTGATAATTTTTGTTCCCCCAATGTCTCGCGAGGTATGGGTTAGGTCAATGGCTGGAGGTGCAGTAGGATGTGTCATATCATTCAAGGCTTTGTAGTTTATGCAAAACCTGAGATTACTGTCTTTCTTCAGGACCAGCACCACATGGGACTTGTATGGGGAATACAATGGTTAACAATTCCCTGGTTCTTCATATCGGTTACCTGTTCCATTATGAGGTCGTGGCATCGGGCGGATAACCAGTGTGGGCGATTATATACCGGGGCCTCTATCTTCATCCAGATCTCGTGTTTAATCGAGTAAGTCTGGCGTAGCAAACCTCCATGTCCAAATACGCTGGCGTGTTCATCCAGCACTTGTTTTAGGACATTACAGATTCACCCAGTTTGTGGTTTATACGAGCGGGGTCTATGGGCTTTGGCACGACAGTTTCGGGATTGTAGTCCAAATTCACTGTTACCCTATCCTTGTTACTCAAGTGTACGCTGTATTGTCCATGGCCAATGATACACTGTTGTTGCCGGTGCCATGGACAGCCAACTATCACCGCTTCGGACAGCACGGGTGAAACGACAAACTCAGTTGGAGTAGAAATTCTGTGTTAGTGCACCATTAGAATGATTTGGCCATCAACTTGGAGGATGGCATCGTGTTGTGCCATTTGTACAGTCTTTAGCTACAGTTGCATAGCAGATAATTGTTCCAGAGTTAACGGGTTACTGCAGATAAATCTAATAATGCGAGGACTCTGCTCCTATAGATTTCAATATGCGAAGCTATGGGGAGGATCGGTTCCTCGTTTAAGACTTGGAGACTGGTTCCTTGTGGCCGGTGGTGGTGGCTCGCTTCGCACCCTGACAGCTTTGTTTTCCGCCTTTGGAGCGGGGTAGGTTTCTCATTGGTATTTGATTAATTCGGGGTTTCCGTCCAACTAAATTTGTTAGTTGGGATCCCTGATCCAGCAGGTTTACAGGGAAAGTCCTTGTTCCAATGACTTCCAGGACAGAACCAGCACTTTGGCATGAACACGAGGCATGTCATGGGAGCGGGCACATTCTTCGATGCCTCGGCTGGTGAGCTCGTGACTCAAGGGTTTTTACCAGTTGAGGTTTCTCGAAGGTCACTTATGACACATAGTTCTGTTCCACCTCTCGCATGTTCTACCAATTCGTCAATGGTTAAGATTTAGCTGTGAGTAAGACATTTCTTAAGCTAAGTAGTAGAATTCGGCTGATAGATAGGATGGATGTTACTTCGTCGACCACGGGGTATACTTGTAGAAACATTTGTTCCTTCCAGCGAATAAATATTTCCGCTTTGTCTCCGGGTACCTGGGTCTGGCTGTAGAATTAAGTGGTTAAACTAGCCAACACCTTCTCGCCAGTAAACTCTGTTGCCAATTGATTAATAAAGTGATTACACTCAGTGAGGAATTCACCGTAGCATTCCCACCACGTTAGCGCAAGACCCTTTGAGTGTAGCTGGGATTGGCTTGCCCACTGCTTCGCAGGAAGGTCGGTTTCTTTGAACTCCCTTTTGTATTCCTGCGTGAACGCTATCGCATCCTCATGTGGCCTGCTCACAAAGTCAGTTATCTGTATATCGTGTTCCCGTCTGGTCGCTGGGTGTCATGGTGATGTCCCGGGTTGTATGAATATACGTGATGTTTATGACCGGCAGGAGTGGGATGTGAGCTTTCGTCTGCACCATACACATTGATAGGCCATGCCGGGCTTAGTGACTCATTCGTCTGGCCAGCCTATAGATGCATGGTGGTATGGTTCAATACATGTAGTGCAGCGTATCTTGTTAATGCCTGAGCGGGGACATGAAAGCTCATTGCAGAACGTGGTCGGTTGTATGCAGCAAGTTTCACACGTGTATTCAAGAGCTTCCGTATCTCGGGTATTCTCTCTCCATCCTAAACATAGGTGATGAAAGGTATTGCCCTAGCAGTTACATTCAATAAGAAATAATTCAGTACAGGAGCAGTCAGCATGACTACACTTCTTTTCTGGGATGTCATGGACCACTGAGCCATGGTTTGCACCCTCAGGGGTGTTGATCTCAGTGTCCGACATCTTTATGGATTATGGGCACCACGGGGTGTTTACTCGACTCCCTAAAGTCTGCTTCGCTTTCCCGGTTGACTCTTAGGTTTCTGGGCCAGGTTGGTTTGTTTCGGCTTTAGCTGCCAACAGTTAATAACTCTAACGTCCCACGTTTAGCACCAGAAAATCACTTGACACGATCCGGATTCAGGAGTAGCTGGCACGGCCGTCGTGACTGATTGCACTAGACCAAGCACGCGGCGTCAGGGATTTACTGATTAAGTTGGCGTTTGCAGCCCATTACCTTGACTGAGCACATTGGTTGGTGGGTCGGTACGAAGTTGTCTATAGTCTGGCTGACTAGTGACTTGCGGATGGTTACCTTATTTCCCACTAGGGGTGTATGTATTGAGGTATTCAACTGGCGGGATTTCAACTACTTAGATTTGCTTTAGGAATTGGTAGAGCTGCTGCTGATTGCGGGCTGGAACAAGCGTTGCAGTCCACTGGCTGCAGGTCGGTGATACCATGTCAGCCAAAACTGTATCATCGATTCCAAGCTGCTGCTTCTGGGCTCCAGAAACGTGGGGTTAGAAACCCCGTGTCTTACCACGGTTCTGTATACCAGACAGTGCAGGACCGGGTAGGTAAGGGGGGGGGGGGTGTACACCAATATACCTGTATGCGGGAGAGGTCGGTCTCTCTAAAAGTCTGGCTAAAGCAACGCAGTCTCTTACCGCTTGTCTACTCAAAGTAGGCCGGTTCAATACAGACCGCTGCTTGGCAGCGAGGTGAGTTGTCCTTCGCTCTTCTCTCCTTGATCCCTGCCTTATCTTAAAAGGCATGGAGTGTAGGACGCTGCTGAACGGTACAGGTCATGCACCGCAGGCGCGAAACAATTCCCTATATCTGTTTACTGCTAGCAGTGGCTGCCGGCACGAGCTCGGTGCTCACGAAGATCCCCCGCCACCGGCGGGCAGATCAGAAGTGTTGAGCCGTATGAGCCGCCTTCCTGCCACTACTGGGTGTGGGTCGCAATCAAGGCCAGGCCGTAACACTCAAGCAAATACTCCCGCCAGCACCTAGGTGCTCTGGTAGGAATACCCCCTAAGCGTACTGTCTCTCCCTGGTTGGATGAGTTGCTAGTGGTTGAGGCTCTGCTGTTTTATTCCCAGAGGTCTAGAACAGGTGGCCTTTGAATGGTGTGTGTATGTGACTGGTGGATTTCTGAAGGGGATCTCCAGTCCTCGTCTAATTCGTATTCAATTACCCGGTCTCAGTTGGCAGTGCATAACATGTACGGTTCCTAGCGGCGTAGTGAAGGAATCTCTATAAAGAATACTCTCAGTTAAAAGAACAAAGCAGTATTTATTAAGAACATAATAAATACAGTGACATGTGCTATCTCCTAACCAAGCAGTCAATATGATGGAAATAACCTATGCTGAACAGGTGTAGGTGACCTGGTTCTAGGTTATTCAAGAATACAAAAGTAGTCAACGGCTAAATATACTTAATGTGACTAACTTCGGGATGTCTACACGAGACAATTAATTAAAAGGATCCACTGCTCTAGTAGCAGGGAGTGTAGTAGCCCCTACCAGTAAGTACGGGTGGCTACTTTTCAACAAAGAATCAGTAGTGAATGGTGTTTATTAGGGATGGGTGTTTCGGTTCTTCGGTTCCGATTTATAACGTTTCTTGAGGTTTGACTCGGAACCGGTTCTAGGTTAACGATTACTCAGTTCTCATTTCTACACAGCAATACAATTATTAATATTTTGAGATGATATACTTAATACGAAACATTATGAATTAATCTAGTAATGGCAAAACTCTGCCATTACAAGAAACTTATCAAAACAATATAGGTTAATTCACCTATAAAAAGCATTTTTTTTCTTTCTTCTTGGCAGTGATATTTCCTTACTGCGAATTACTATAGCCTATGGAAGCAAATATATATCAATTTATTTGGTACCAATGATCGCAAAAGTACTTTTTAAGGACAGGCGTTTAATCAAATACAGTATGTACACAGTCTAGTGGTGGCAATGTCATAGATAAATATATACACAGAAAATACTACACTCAGCATGGAGTGAAATAAAAATGGCTGACGTTTATGTACAGATTTCTAGCTTTGAATTTCTCTAATTGTTCTATGTGTACAGTCTCCCAAATAATGGGCATTCTAGGGTATTATACGAGAGCTTTTAAACATGAAACATGAACAATATTTGGTGTGTAACAAAAACAGATTTTTTAAAGTTATTTATGTCTGAAATTATTAAAATGTCATCCGAATACTAGAACCGAACATTAGAACCGATATTTAAATGTAGAATTGGTACCGGAACCTAATTTTTTTTGTTATTCGACCCATCCCTAGTGTTTATAAAAGCAGAAGTAACTTCTGGTAGAAGAAGGCTATCGACAATGGAGAGCCCCCGGTAGGTGGTAGTCGTCGACGTCAATGAAGCCTCAGGTGACTGTAATGGCGGCAGCCGCTGGTGGCTACTGAAGACTATTGTCGACAATGAAAACAGCCTCTGGTAATCTGCTGGCAGATGTCGAAGGCCTCAGCACAAGAAGTGGTGGAGCAAGCTCAAGGATCAGAAAGAAATAACTCACGAGCCCTGCAGCGCATGGAATTATACAGTCTAAAGGATAGGTGCGACTGCAGACTGCATGGTGGATAATGAATAAGAGGGGGGGAGGGTGGAATGTGTGACGTGCCTCTAGCGCAGGGCCGGAGTGGGAGTAGCAACCCTCTGGTCATTTCTCGGCTTCGTGCGTATTCAATGGGGCTTGGCTGTGCCTCAAGGCGGATGACGGCTTGTTGACTCATAGGGGAGGGGAGGGTCGCTGGCTTGCGCAACGTCACTTTCCACGTGTTCAGAAGCACCGTCCAGGGTTGTGGCAATCCGCAACATCTGTGTACTATGTTGGCAGGGTTCGACTCTCACTTGGGTGTAGTAAATATACTGGCATCATAAGAGATGAGTCGTAATTGTGTGTAATAGTTAATACAATAAAGTGGCACGCATCAACCTCTGTCTCTGCCTCGATAACTTTTCAGTCACACATCTGTGTCTCTCTCAGTCAGTCCCAGTTCGAAAAGACCCGACGTTGTGTACTGAGATTGGCTGTGCTGTCTCCAGGAAGTACACTGTAGGGTCGTCATTTGTACTTGTTCTTCCTCCAAAATTTATTCAGAGCTTTCTAAATGCCTTATGCAAAGCATGGGTGTATAAGCAAACAACGCAGGAAGATACTCAGAGAAGTTATCAGAGAATTAAATTCTATATAACCTCTACTGAAACTGACGATAGAAAAACCCAACCAATTAGTGTTCCTGACCTAACATTTCCTTTATTTAGAGTGTTAATTAAATTACCAGGTAGGGTCCATCTGGCCACTGCAGTGATATTACAAGAAAGGTAAGCCCGGCCCTGTACTAGTCATCTTACTTCCCTCAACCAAACCTGCTGCAATGCAACACAACAGACGTCGGCCACTGTCGCAGAGCTCACCCACCGCGTGAGCCAACCACCAAAGAGGAATGCACCTCCTCCCTCAGCTATTAAGGTGCAATGCCCGTCAAAGCGTCACATAGTGAGAGTTGTAGAAAACGTCCCCAGAAGACAGTCTACACAGACAACTATAATAAAAAAGGTCAGCCGGTTAATTAGGAAACCACCTCATATGGCCCAGGCATATCTGACCTCGCAAATGTTGTTGAAGTATCTGACAGTGTATAAATCCAAGGTTTGCTGTCTGGAAGAACACTGGGTCCAATTCACTCTAGTGATTACCCCCCTTTTCCCTTGGTCACACAGTAAATTAAAGGAATACAAACCACAACAATCTCCTCAACATGGAGAACCTTCGAACTAGCTGGCAACCCAAACATGTACCTCAGATACGAAATCCCGCTAACCCGAGCTTACAGAGTAACCAGGGAGGTAGAGGGAGATAAGGTCCAAATTTTGTGGTTTACTTACGTCTACACTAGCAGATCCCTGTATTGTTCCCAAAAAGGAGCTCGAAGAGGGCACCGAATGTGAAGTATTTACACTGGTAACTCTGATTAGACTGTCAGGGCAGGCCAGCCACACCCCGCGTACAAGTCCACATGGGTCCTAGAGGGAATAGCAAAGTCGACCCCTGGAAATACCAGGCTTCATTATTGTGCTCAGAAAACACGTTGACAGTCACGACTGTGCACGTAACATATACCATTTAAAGAGTGTTTAATGTCACATTTAACTATAAAACAATATTCATGGAGAAGTGTACTTTTTTGTTGGTTATTATTACAATCTGCGATTGTTCAGATACATTTAAATTCTAAAGCAAGCACAGTGGAACCTCAATTATTCATTTTTCAATGCACCAACACGAAAAAATTAAGCATGCAGGAAAACAAAGGATACGGACTTTGATTTTAGACCTGAAAAACATTGTACATAACCATAACCCTTTATCACTATTAACAGAGATCCAAGGGTTATGATTTTCGACCATATACACGGTACAAAAACACGGTCAAACAAACAAACTTGTTTGAAGTTTATTTCATTGTACGATTTTCAGTGGTAACGATTTCTTAACAGTTTGGGCTATCTCTAAATCGTCTCCATCGTACAACCATTGAATGGCTTGATAATCCATCAGTTCGCCATTCCGATAGAACGTGCCGTATTTTTACTATCCCTGACGATGAAGGGTGATAGAGCAATCCACAGCATGTACACATTTTTAAAAAATCAAAGTGCATATGCTAAGGTTTGAACTCGCATACTTGGATCGTGAGACTAGAGCGCTAACAACTACGTGACCCGATCGTTGTGAAAACGAAGTTCGTTTTTGTTTACATTAAATTGTTATAAGAGATGGGTTGAACATTCGAATTACGAACCGAACACGAAATTTAAGGTTATGTTCGGGTTCAGTTTGGAATTTATTGTCATGTCAATAATCGGTTTTAGTTCGGATCGAAAAATTTACAGAAAATGTAAGTATTTACTGTACAGCTTGCCGGTTTTTTCCCCAAAATAAAGGAAAACACTTCTGTAGAGTGGTAGTCGTAAATTATCCACTCCTAAACTGTCCCCTGATGTTTAAAGGGAAGTGTACTGGAAGCGTCTAGAAGATAGTTACCTGGGTGAAAAGGGAAGAGGCAACATGTTTTTTTTTAAAGAAGGGTAGTGTGCCACATTCCACCATGCAAAAAAAACCAGCATGGCACAAAAATCAGCATGGCAAAAAAACAGCATAACAAAAAAATACCACCATGCCACTGCCTAGAAGCAAAAAAAAGGAAAGAGGCCTCCCAGGGCTGTTTCGCTTTTAACGACTGGCACTGCAAAAAAGAAGCAAAAAAAAAAAAAAGGAACCCCATCACCCACCTCAGTTGTTGACATTTTTCTTTCAACAACCATAAGGTTACCATGACCTTTTAGAATGCCACAATATTTTGGCTTTTAACACCAGGAGTTATGTAATTACAATATTTTCCAAATATATCGCAATCGCCATAACTTAATTCAACATAAAAGAATAATTTGATACATACTTGCCAGGCCCCACAAACTGTTGATGCAATTTTAGTAAGGAAAAAAAGTTTTCCCTGGGACTTGTTGCAAAAATCATGGTGTGCACTGTACACGAGAAAATATGGTACTTCACTTCAAAGAAGTTGAAAAATAAAAATGCAACACAACAAAAATTACAGAACAATTCATATTTGATTACTGTTTTTCTACCCCCGCCTCCCCGTCCTAGACTCCAAAAAGCTGCCCAGACCTCACGACCAGACCAGACGAGGCACGAAGCCAGAACCTCTGACGAGATAATTCTCACGCCACCCACGACCAGAGGACGTCACGCCTCCCCTGCTCCCCGTGCAGGCAGCCTACAAGCTACCACTATATAAGTCCAGCCGCAGCCGAGCTCTGGAGTCATTCTTTCGCATCTCTTGCACTGCCCACAGCACTCTTAGTGCTCGGAAGCTCTAGAGAAGTTCGAAGCCTACAAGTACGCCTGTGCGGCAACCAACTATGTACATCGACAACCAGTCAACCCGGCGACATACAAACACAAACTTTCTTCTTTTAACTTAATTTGTCTCCTCTACACACCTTTAAACAGTAGATTAACTGTAACTCTCATTTTCATCTATTGAACTTTCAATAAACACATGTTGCTTTCTACTTTGCTACTTTTATTTCCAGCATATATATCTGTATTCACAGTTGGAGGTAGATTATGCTGTGCATTGCCAACGGAATTCGGGGAAGTTATTTAACCGAACTAAGACATACACATTAGACGGCTACCTATTTCTTCATATCAAACACACATCACTATTAGTGCTCGTGGGGAAGAAACAGTAACGCCCCAACCACTAGTAACACCTTCACACCAGGAGACAGGACACACTCGAGTTCCTTCGCAACACTCGCACTATTAGTACATGGTGACAGTGGCCTGCAGTGCTGCCGGGTATTCTGGGTGGACGCACAACCAGTAGAGGCTTGGCGCGACTCCGGCTCAACGTCCCTGATCAGTCCGCCTACGGTGGGGGATCAGTGGGGACCCTTATCAAGCCTGCCGACAAGTCACTATTTGGGTACACTGTTAGTATTTCCGTTTCAGTGCATTGCATAATTTATAGAACTGTTACATTAAGCTTCATGAGAGGAGTGGTAGGAGATGTAGAGAGCAACACCTGACTCACCCTGCTGCCTGGTCGAGGATAGTATCACCCTATCATACACAGGATAGACAGGTGGAACGGGTCCATGCTGCCAAACTCAGACTTCAAGTAGTCGCGCCTGCACCAGTAATATTGAGTTTCAGTGTGTTCGTACCAGCTACAAGTATCACCCTGTTGTCTACGGCTTCTTAACTGGAGTGGAAGATCACCTAGGTTGGGACAACTTGGTCTTCTGGACGAAAGAAGCGCGACTTTGGAACATTCGTGCAGGTATTCATTCCACTTAAGACTAAACTTAACTCAACTACCTAACTAGAGGTAAGAGTGTATCAGAACTAGCCAACACTCCTCACCTCATCCCCGCTACATAAGTCGCTTTTGGTCTAGCGAGTAAAATCTGTAACTATTGTCCAGTCAGTCTAATTGGACACATGTCAAAATGTTATGGGAAACAAAATAAAAAGGATCTCAGCAATGGGGTTTCACTGTACTGTCAAAAGAAAGGTGACTTAATTCAGAGATTATACAATTATGCAAAAAATTCAAATAATCCTAAAACATAATAAGAGGGAAGCAATATAATAGTACTTAGATGTTTTAGTTGAGTACACGAAAATAAAAAGGGCGGGAAGACAGCAATAAAGTGATAAACTAAAAGACACAGTCCTCCTACCTCAAGCTATACTCCTCTTGAGCAACCTCTTTCTGGGAAGATGCCACGGCCCTGGCACTGCTCATGGTGTTCTGGATTCTCTCCTTTTGCCTGAGGCGCAGCAGCTCCGGGACAGATGGCATGTTCAGCGGCCGGATGGGGGGCCCTGACTTGGACACAATGGGGCTCTGTGACTGTTGGGCTGGCACTGGAATACCCCTGGCTTCTCGCACCGGCGTCGACAGCTGCTGCAGCGTGTCCAGGATCCGTCGTGCTGTCCGGCTTACCCCCGTATCTATCACCCGTGGAGACTCCATTTTTGGGCGCACCTCCACAGTCCCCAGCCTTGGGAAACATGCCTACCATCACACCAACAAACATTGGAATTATACAGATCAGAAAGGATAAAGTACATCAGTGCAAAATTTTGTGTGGAGAACTCGAGGGAATGGCATATTTTTATTGCACAAATACCACATATAATACTAAGAATGTTACTATAGGTAGGGATGGAACTGTCAGATCCAAGATTTGTAAAATCCCTAGAATTCAGTGAATTTGAACATACTGCATTTTTGGCGGGATTTGAGTAGAAGATTTGACATAGCAGATGGTTAGCTTTCCAAACAGAAAATTCCAATTACAGTGAATCCATAATATATAGGCATGCGTTTTTCGCAATGTGCAAAATTGCAAAATTTTGATGAAATTTTAGTTAGATATTTCATTATCACGAAATAAGAAAATGTAAAACACATATTAATTGTGTTAAGATTGACGTGTGGACTAGTATAAATGTAGGTGGTTTGAGCAATTGACTGCAGTAATTTCTGCTAAGTTGATTTTAGAACCATTGATAACATAATCAATAAAATGGCTCTCAGAACAATATTTAATAGTATCGAATGACATATGGAAATTTCAAATGGAGTTTGTTTACAATCTTAGAAAGTGCATGTTAAAAGTTTTTGATACAGCAGTACACGTTACAAAGGAAGAATTTTAGATTTTTCATGTTGTTGCAGTGTGCAAGTATCACAATATAAGTATAAAAAGAAAACGTGTACCTCAAAAGATACAAACACCAACAGCAGCACATTGCAGAAAACAATTGGTCCACCATAAATGTTTTGCTAACCTTCATACCATCTACAGAGATAACTGAAATATAAAAGTATGAATAGTGAAGCATGATGGGTTCTGGTTCAGAGAAATGTAGTGATAGATCTCAAAGTAGCGACTTTGGTTAGTATTCATCTGAGGCACTTACTGGGAGACCTGCATCTCAATTAATGCCGGACAGGGGCATGACCTGAATATAGAGTGGGTCGCATCTGTTGCCGACTTGGCATAAAGTCACGTGCTTGTTGGCTATAGGTCTGCTGGTTGGCTTAGGAATCGGTAGCTTACTCAGACCGGTGATAGGGCGACTTGACTGGTGCTGTTGGTTTGCCGGTTAGAGTGCAGCTGCTGGTGGATCCTGACTGTCTACACACAACTGCTGCGGCTCGAACTCCAATTGCTATTGTTGAAGGACTTCAGCGGGCTGGGGTAACGTCGGCTCTTGAACCAGGTGCAGGCTGCTCCTACTGGCTCTTTCTCTCCTCGGTTGAAGGTGGCAACAAGATAAACGGCACCGGGAAGCTTCCGGGGAGGCTGAAACAAAGAAGGGATGGGGAGGGGGGTTAGGCCCCACCGACTTGCGGGCGGCTTCAGCTCGTTCCCATGGGGTTGATTAGCCAAGTCCCTTGCTGGGTTGGGTGCAACTACAGGTAGACTGGTAGGCAGTAGTGGCCTGCCATTCCCTAACGTCCTTCCCACCTCTATTGGTAAAGGGCATTCGATGCTAAACCTTATTCCCAGAAGATAGGAGCAGGCAAATTGCTTTCGCTATCTAAACACGTTCTGCCATCTAAGCAAACCAGAACGACGCAGAGTATAACCTTATTCCTCAATTGGCAACACAAACCGTACGGTGGTTGGAAAGCAGGTTCCCTCGGAGGCGCTCCAATAGCTTCGATGGGTGAGTCCCTTGAGCAGACAGGTCTGACCCAGAGCCAACCCAGCACACGTTCTTCTTGTAACTGTTTGTTTTCTTGAGTGAAGAATCTGCAACGCATAGGGCACTACAACCTCTAGTACCTCCTTCGAAAGCATAGCAGAAACGCGTGATCGTCCCGTCGACTGCTGGGCCACACACAATCAGCTGGGGCCGTCTGACGTCACTCCAATATGCCGCACCACACGGAGTTTATATGGAATACTTCAGTGGTAAATTAAAATACACTATGCACCACTGATGACAATAGCCATGCACATTACTTTAGCACTCACATAATTTTGCTATTGATCACAGATCAGCGAGCAAATATTTCATCTGCTTCGGGTATCACTTCCCGAAGGTTGTAAATATTACAAATTGTTATAATTAATAAACTGTTGCTAAACTCGCCCCACACGAGCAATCATATTTGAGACAATATTCATACAAAATGTCTGCACAACCACGCCAGCCTGGTGAAGCAAGCACGCCCCATTTAACCTGTAAAACTTTGTACTGCACTTACGACGCGAGCCACCCGGCGATCAGCTGTTTACTCCTTAAGCCCAGAGCCTCGACTCATACTGTCTACGGCCGACACCTGCGCACCATCTACTACTTGCATCACACACGTATGATGTCACACAGACCCACATGCAGCACACCAAGTGTCAATCGTCTTTACAAAAGCGTTCTGCGGGTGTTATTGCAAATAAATATAAAACAGATATACATACATAAATGTATTCAACTCGCAGTAAAATATAATAGCACATATACTGCACAAAGAATAAATTATACGAAAAAATACAATGGAATAGAATAAGATAGGATAGGATAAGATAAGATAGACCAGCAGCCTATAAAACTTGATAAATCAAAAATTTCCATATCACCTCAAACAAGGTTGTTACCAACATCAACAAAATTTTACTAAAATACTAGCAAGCGACGGTAATACACTGCTGGGCTCAGCCATCTGTATGGAAGACTGTGCAGTGTCGGTCACACTGCCGTCCAGCATTGTAGCCTGGTGGGTGGCCATGTCTTCCAGGGAGGATGTGGTGTGTCGCCGTCTGGGACAGGGGCTCTTCTGGTAATCCTACCCCGTCCAGTTCTGCTAGACTCCTTGGCATCGTGCTCGGCAGTGACCAGCTCAGGGACACCCGGCACCGAGGCATGACTGGTAGTCCCCTCCTCCTGGAGGGGCTGTGTCTGGGTCGCTGTCTGAGGCAGGGGCTCTTCAGGCACTCCTACCACATTGGCGTGGCTGGGCTCATCCTCCCGTGTGTGAAAGGTGCTCACTGCTGTCCGGTGTTGAGACCCAGTGGCACGTGCTCACATCCTCCTAGGTGGACGTGGTCTGGGTCACCATCTGAGGCAGGGGCTCTTCAGGCACTCCTGCCTCGTTGGCTACTTATCTCAAGAGGGAGGTGGTGCAGTAGTGGCCTCATTGCCATCCAGCATGGAGCCTTGTGATACTTACTTCCTCTTCGGAAGATGTGGTCACTTTCGCCGTCTGAGGCAGGAGCTCTTCGGGCACCCCTACCCCATTGGCACGGCTTGGCTCATCCTTCTGGATGGTGCTGGGTGGCTGGGGTCGTCGGCGGGGCTCCCTGTCCAAGGGGCTCTGCCACAACAGTTCAGACCCGGTGGAGGTCATGTGGCTGTGCTTGGCTGCCATCTTCTGGACAAAGTCCATTGGGATCGAGCATAATATTCTGAAGGACATTGCTCTTCGATGTGCTGGTCTTTCATCTCTTGTGAGTGTTAGTTGGACACTCATCTGCCCCGTGCCCAAGCATGCTTCGGCATCACGGAAGGTTGCTTGGTCCCAGGCAGCTGGTGGCGCGAGTTCAGTGGGCATGTCGGCGGGGGATCGTCCTCCATTCCCACTTCTTCCATTTTGTCTTCCGGTGCTCCGACCTAGAGGTTCTGGGTTCTGGCAGGGTACGGGTTCATCTGCCATCTGGTTGCTTTAAAGATCCATCCTCTAGCATCCTCTACCCAGTATACATTATCTTGGTGCCCCACAACTGTGTAGAGTCAGTGAGGCCTGTGCTGAACTGTCAATTTGCCTTGCTAAGCGAGTGGCTGCAGAGTAGCACGGCATTGCCCATTTGGAAACTCCTTACCCCTGTACATATTTGGCTGCGGATACTTTCCAGTAATGTACTGGTCTTGGACGTCGCGCGCCCTCGTGGTCCATGATAAGGTGGCCAGTGTGACGTACTCTGATTATGGCTGCTCAGTCGGGGCTTGTTCCCACAACCACTCACCTGGACAGCAGAGAGTTTCTTCCAGAATGAGCTGGGGTGAGGGTGAACAGAACATTGGGCAGGTGATTGTCCCAATGGTATAAGTCTTCTCCCACACTGACACGGAGACTCTTCTTAAGCTCTTGATTTCTCCGCTCAGTGGGATTAGGTTGTGGATGATGTGGTGGGGTGGGGGTGTTCCATGTCTCTACCCACCATGTTGCAGGCCCACCTGTCCCTTGTAGCTGGTAAATTGGATGACATTGTTTTAATGTGGCCTGCAGGCATACCTAGTGGGAAAATATTTCTGTCTCGAATTTTCGCACAGTATTTTGGGTTTCCTGACTAGATAGTGGAAATGCTTCTACCCAGTAGGAAAACTTGTCTGTCACCACTGTAGTTATTGTCTCTGGTACTTCTTGGCTCAATCTGGTTGGATGCCAAGTGGGTCCAGGCAGTGTGAGGTCAACGAGGTTTCGCTGTTAGCTATGGTATGGGTATGCCTTACCATAAAACAGCATGCTTCACAGTTATTTATGTACTGCTGTACGCCCAGATTCATCCCGTCTCACGTGTATCATTCATTTATGTCGCAGAGGATTTCCTTGATGCCTGGGTAACCGGCTTTTGGGTGGTCATGGTAGTGTCAGCATAGATCTGCCCTCAAGTTAAGTGGTATCCAGATCTTCCACTAGGCTCCGGGTTGTTCGCTTCGAGACCAGACATCTTGTAGTTCAAAGCTCTAGGGCATGTCCTGGAGGAGACTCTGAATATCTGGTATCGGCTGAGTTATCACTGGAGGAGTCGGATGTGCTCTTCTGGGCTTTTTGGAGGGCATCACCGTCGAGGTCCAGTTGATGGGATAAACTGTCAGGCAGGTCATTTGGTTTTGCCCGGGCAGTGCTGTACTTGAAAGTCAAATTCAGTTAGCAATATCTCCCAGCAACCTAATTTGGCTTTTGTGTTTCTTGACTCATACAGCCATTGGAGGACTTTGTTGTCGAAGCAGAGAATGAAGTGCCTCCTTTCCAAGTGATACCGGTATTTCCTCACCGCCCAGATCATGGCGAAACCATCATGTTCATTGATGTGCTACTTTGGTTGCGTTTAGGCAGGTACTGGCATAGGCAATGAGTTGATGTTGCCCGGCGGAGTTCTCTTTGAACATTATTGCCCCCCAGTCTGTAATGGCAGGTGTCAAGTCTGCAGTGTGAGGGGGCTATCCCCTTGCGGTCTTTAGAGTAGCTCAATATTCTGGAAGATTTGCTTCAGGTATAGATATGCGTTGCTGTGTTCCTCTCCCCACCGCCAACATGTTTCCTTCTCTAGGAGGGGATTGAGGAATGCCATTTGTCTGGCGATGTCTGGTAAGTAGTTACATAGCCAGTTACACAGGCCCAAGAACTGGCGCAGCTGTTTCTTATTGGTAGGTTCTTCTGCCTCTTCTATGGCTGGTATCAAGGTGGCTATGGGGTAGTTCCCCTTGAGTGTGACTTCATGACCTAGGTAGTCTACGGTGGTCTTTCCAAAATGGCTTTTGGAGAGTATACAGATTAAGTCATGCAATTCAAGACTCTCTGGAGGTGTCCACCGTGTTCTTCCCAGAACTTCAAGTTCGCAATTATGTTGTTGAGGTAGGCGATACAAAATTGGCCGATAAATCCCAAGAGGACATCCGCAGATATCCATCTCTGGAAGGTGGCTAAGTCATTCTTCAGCCCGAATGACAATACTCTGAATTGCAGGGTTTCATCATCTGGAGTAGTAAAAGAGGTATATTTTCTGCTGTAGAGATGTGCCGAAATACACAAGTAACTGATTGATTACATGTCTAGGGTACCTAAGATTCTGGCCTCTCCCATATCCTGGAAAGAGTGAATAGGTTAATGGCCGGTGGTGCAATGAAATCCATAATATTGATTGGGTCCTTGTAATTCACACACATTCTTAGCTGCCAGTCTTTCTTCGAGACTAAAATAACCCTAGAATTTTAAGGCAAGTCTGATAGTTCCACAATCCCCTGCTCTTTCATTGCCTGGAATTGGATTATAATGAGGTGTCGCCTCCCGGCGGACATGTGGTATAGTCTGTTGTCGACAGACATGTCAGTGATGGGCCAAATTCCACGTTGAATACTAAGCATCTGACTTAGTGATCCTACTTAGCCGAAAGCTACAGTATGGTCAGCCAATATCTGCTACAGCTGGGCAAATTCCGGTTCTGCGAGTTGGTGATTAAAATGCTTCGGGTGCTATCGGGTGATGCACCACAAGCTAAGTCATTCACTCATCAAGCCTCGTCACAGCCAAAGCCCCCTCCTAAGAAGAAACATTTCGCTGTACACACCACAGGGCACCTTCCAGGACAGAGTACTTTGCATGGCCATTGCAGACTGCTGCACTGCAACCTACTTCACATCACGTCAATGCTTACCCGTCCAGGATATGGTGCATATGGGGATGTCTCCATCACTCTCAGTTACACTTTTCTCTCCTTTGCGTGTCTCTCTCCACACCTCGCAACCATCTTGGCCCTGTGAGCAGAATATAAATAGGACCCACAGTCATCAGTTCAAGGCTGCCTTGTTCCAGTCCACTTGCCCGGTGTTACTCTGCCCAAGAACTACCAGACTTTACGTCTCGCCTTTGCAGAACGTCACGCTTCCCGAAGAACTACAGACTTTTTCAAGATTCATCAGTCATACGGTGTTAAGTCAAGAGCTCTGCTCTGCACAACACTGCCACGCTGCCTGTCAACATACCAAAGCCCTGTGCTTCCAACTACCCCATAGCTTACTCCTTCGAGTACCTTAGTCTTGGGGTTACCCTCGCCACCCGCGCTGTCACGTCTTTCGAGATTAAGAAACTATACTAGTTGGCAACTTAGGACCGGCCCCTCAGGCTGGTATGTGTGATTTAATTCAGCAATCAATAAAACAGGCATAAGTCAGACGATCAAGTTCTCTCCCCAGCACTCTTTATGTTTCTAAACCTTGTCCTTTCTCTTTCCCGTTCGTCACCTGTCCCGGTAAGACTCTTCTAGGATTAGTCACGAACTGACTCCTTGCTCCTTTGCTCTTCTCTTGATAGCTGTCTTGAAGTGCAGCTTAAAAAGCTTGCTTTCTGTGCCTCATTTGAGCAGTTGTCATGACTACCAACATTCCAGTAACCGCATGGGTCAGACCATGACGTTCCGCGCGCCAGGGGTCTTGCTTGGAAAGTATAGCCCAACTCCCAACAGGAGTTTCGCTCCTCGTGACACCTGGGTCAGAACGCGATGTTCCACATACCAGGGAGCCATGTGAATGGATGCCCTTTGCAGTCTACTACAACCTCCAGCTTGGTACTTGAGTCAGATCACAATGTTCTGAATGCCAAGTCTATGGGTTGAAGACTAGTAGTACAGGCCTCCCGCCTCACTTGATCTCAGTAACCCTCATTCCATCAGATTGTGTCTACCCCTTAATGGCCACCCACCATCAAGCTAATTGCTTACCCGCTCCACCTTATGACTCATTATAGGGCTGGGCAGAGCATGGCTGCCAAACTAGAGCTAACTCAGGCTGGGGTATGAAGGGAAAGCAGCCCAGTTGACAACCTGGTATATTCCTGGAAGAAAGAGGAGGCTGCACGTCACAGGGAGTCTGATACCAGTTCATCAAGCTCCACCTTGAACCTCCTCTAGCACGTACCCCATACAGTACCTCCGCTGACACACCGCCGAAGAACATATATCATATTTCCACGTTTACATGCCGCACAATTTTTGGCAAAATTCTGGCTCGGAAACAGGGATGTGGCCTGCATTAAAGTAAATTTTTTTTTCCAATGTTTATAAATGTAATAAAACAAAGAACAAAACTAAAAACTATAAGGAACTCATTTTATCTAAGAATCGAATTTCTGACAAATAAGTGTTACATAAACCGTAATGTATTGTTTAATGCAAATTCCTTAGAGGCACGATTTTGTGGTAAATTGAGATAAAACTAAATAACATTGAAATACAATTTAAAATGTGAAATAATACAGAATACATACAAATATGCTATATATCTGAACTCTTCTCTTATGTTATATACACTAAATTATTTTGGCACTGTAAAAATGGGTTAAGTATTTTTTTCTTTCATAAAAAGATATAAACAAACACATTCCCAACATTATACACACAGTAAAACATGCACTTTGAAGAAAGCAACAATAGTTTGACAAAAAAACTGCCTCCAAGCGCTAGTGCGTTGCCCGACACTTTCACAGAGACTACCCTGTCCTATGGCAGAAGCTCCAAATCAGGCAGTGAGGACCGACCCGAGAGCTGGCAACCAAGCAAAAGGAGGAGCTGGAAAGCACAGAGAAAAACCCTAGTAAGCAGCGAAACGCAAAAGTCGGAAATAGCTACAGGGCCAGGGCACCTGCAAAATAGGAGACCCCACGCATCGCCTTTATGCAAGAAAAACCGATCCTCTGATACTACCCGCCACACATCACAATACTGATCGGGAAGACAGAACGACTAGCTACACTCGACACGGCCTCAAGCGCCAACACAATCTGCAAGGATATCGTCCCCCGAGAGTGCCAAAACCAAATACAGCCCCCGTAATACCAAACATTAACCCTATGGCTGGCAGATGAGGCGATACCAACACACTTTCACATGTCTTAAATTAGAAAGTTTATTAAAATGACGAGTCAGAAAACAAAACCTTGTACATTCGTAATGAGTTTATAGGAAGCATAATTTGCTCGACAAAAATGCTGAAACGGCAACACTTGGGCAGTTCCGTTACCTTCACAATGTGAAACATGCACAGCTAAGTAGTTCCAATCCTTTCTCACAAGCGCATTGGTGCACGTCTCATGCCATTCTACTTCCGGCCAATCTCTCACATAAACTGCACGAAGAAAAAGCACAAATGCTTTATGCGCTGACATCACAGTGGTGGGAAAATTCCAGAAACGTGTAAATTTGGAGGTTAGCATCGACGGTGACCAAAGGGCAAGTTTATTTAGTTTAGGAAATGTACGCAGTGTTACTGAATGATTCTACAAATAAATTATATAATGCCAGTAACAAATGTGATTTTAGTGAAGTATACTTGTATGGATTTCCAAAGGAAAACAAGTGTTTAAGAAATTGCGAATTTAACTAACAGTATGTTTGCATGTTTTGTAAATAATGTATTTGTAAAACGTTACTATAATTATTTAAATGCACGTGGTCTAAAAAAAAGTGGCACTTTCAACACTTTTGTAGTGTGTAAATAATATTTTTTTCTTTGCCTATATCATGAATTAAACACATGTATGGTTAACTTCTGCCAAAGTGTGTCTGCGTACTGATGCATCTCTATGAATATGAACAGCGATGCACATCACATTTTTTTGAAGTTAAAAGTTTAGAAGTTAATAATTTAATGTTATTTCCATACGAGCTAAATTTTCCACTGCTCCATCAAAACAATATACAACTCAGAATGCCACAATATACAACTCAGAATGCCACACAGTGTAAGAACATTAAAAAATCCAAACAATGCAGTCTCACGAAAGACGATACCAAGGCCCCCCCCCCCCCCCTTTACCAGGCACTGTTTCCTTTTTTCCCTCGAAATAAAGTAAACAAGCCAAACAAACGTAACTAGCTAAAATAAAACAGTTTGGAATGCCTACCTAGCTATAATAGCCTACATTTTTGTGGCATGTTAATCCGCTGTGTACGACTTTGAGGTTAATGTGTGCTTGTGGTGGCTGTAAGATATTCAATACAGATTTGATTAATTTTATTATGCTTTGTTTACATATACGACAATTGTAAACTCGTTATCCTGTTAACACATAAGACAGGATCACAGGTTTGGTTTACTATCATCGTATATGTAAATGTCTTGCCATTAGTAAACCACAAACTTAAATTATGCGCCGAAAATAGAGCCTGAAAATTGTTCTGGTCCCCAGCCCAGCATTAAACACATGGAGTAACGGAACAAAAACTGGTCGCTGTGCAGCTGGTTGCACCAGTGAAGGGAATGGAACACTGCCTTGCTTTTGAGCAAACTCAACAAATTCATATTTCCTTAGGAATTGTAAGCAGCTCCTAATGCAAACAATTGTTTTTAATGAGCTTTTTTAATACTGAGCATTTGTAATTCTAAAACATTAACTCTTAATAATCTGATACTACTATATAATATAATACTCTTTGTAAATTACATTTATGTAATAGGTATTCGCTTAAAAATGTTTGTATTATACAGCTAGAAGCTTTACTTATGAATAACAAAAGTTATGAAACATGTTAGTATGACTAAATGTGCTTGCATATATTTTACAGCTTTTGGCACTTATTTTCAACGCATTTGACAGTTTTCCTCACCACTTTTCAGTTGTTTTTTTTATACACCGAAAAGTTCATGTCGCTGCATACATGTAATCTCTCAACATCACAACGACGAGTGTTAAGTGGCAGACAGTCCACTTCCACAAAAAAACTGTAAAGCTGATAGACGCTCTCCGAAGTGACAATGATACAGGTTATCACTTGGAGACGCACAACAGTGCCAGTGATACACGAAGAAAGACTTCATAATTGTAGTTAGTTATAATGTAGAAATGGACTTCCTCATCGGAGAGAATAAGTTAAGCTAATTTTTCAGTTTCCATTATTAATGTGTAGGTACACTTCTATATAGTATATCCATACTTTTTAAAGTGTTTGTGTGAAGATATAAGATCCCATGAGATCTGAACAAAAGACTCGCTATCAAAGCATCCAAGAAGATCTTCTTTTAACAAAAGTTTCTTCCCATATATCTTCTTTCATAGTGCCTTGTATGTTATAAAATAGTGTCTTTGTCATCTTTGAGTGTTAGTATGTATTTTAAATATTTGTGCCTTTTTATATTGAGTAAGGCTTGAACCCAGGACAAAGCCTCAGAGCTTTTTATGACTCTATTAGAGTATCCCAAAGGCACAAATTTTCAACAACAGTGTTACATATACTAATTTATAAGTTATATTGTAAGGTGACCTCCATACAATGTGTATCTTATTATTTTTATAAGAGGTACACGTTTTGAATCTGTAGCTAACCAGCCTCAGGTGACGAAATGCCTGAGATTGGCAACCTTCCATTATGTTACACGTTTCTGTTGTACTTGCGGTGAGACACACAGGTTGCCTATAAAAGATTGTAGGATTTCCTCCAACCAATACACCACCTCAAGCATGTGATAGTTCGTTTACTCCGCGCGTGCATGTGTGTTTATATATTTTATTTTTTTCCCATCATTTTAAAAGTGTTTTTTTTTATGTACATATCTTTCCACAGGCAGTGTTGTAATTATATTTATATTACTTAACCCAGCGTTTATGCTGAGTTTGTAAACGTCACGTATAGTAAGTCGTGGGACATCCGATACACCGTGTCAATCTTGACAGTAAGCCCATACCACAGGGAGGTAAACCCATTAGCAGAGCAGACACACTGGCCGGCTAGGCAAGGAAGGAGAGAGCGAAACAGCATGCCAAAGTGAGACAGAACTAGCGCTGCTACTCTGTCCGGCCCGACGTGATTACAAGAGGCCCCAGCTCACAGAAGAACCGCAAATACAGATACCAACCGACCCACAGTTAAGGTGTCCCCCTACCGAACTTAGTCAGACTCCCCGATACACCCGGCAGACAGAGTGTCACCACAGCCATGAAGCTGCTGCCAGAGGAAGGCCGATTGCAGCAGAGTGCCCGATGCCATATAGCAGAGCCGAAAGGTAGTGCTCCCACCCTGCTCGCACCAAGGCAGATGTCACAGAGCGACGTCACCCCTCCCACTCCAGCCCAGGAATGGGCCAGCTGAGCGCAAAATGTAAGGAAGTGCACGGCCAAAAACGCAAGTTGTGTTCTCCAGTAGCTCGCCTCAACACTTGTGTGCTGGGGCTCTGTACTGACCATAGGCCCTCACGGTCCTCTCCAAGACCTTCCAGTTCTTCAACGACCACCAGTGGATGCCGCCACCAATGATCAGAGACTTCTATCACTTTATCCAGAAACTCCTGAAAACTTCAAGCACCATCAGCTTCCAGAAGTCTTCAACACCAGAAGCCTGTTTAACTACACTCAACACCTCCGCTGTTGACCTTCCTAGATCAACAGTCGCCGCTACTTGCTTAAGTGGCAATAACAATCACTGCCCTTCTCGTAGTGGCCACTATTGTTACCTCTCTTCTAGACACCCCAGGTTAGAGTATCTGTGTCAGAGTTGTTTTCATAGCCACGAGTTCATTCTATACTTGGTTAGTTTAGGAGCAGGTCACCTCCACCTGTTAAGCGTAGCTTACTTCCGTTCTCACTCTGCTTAGTAGTAGATAAGAGTCACTAGTATTTATTATTTATAATAAATACCATTGTTAATCCTATCCTGATAGTAAGTTTGTTTAGATCTAAATCCTGTCAATAATAGGAACTCTACTTCCAGACAGAACAAGCAAGCGACCGGGTGTAATAACAGTTTGAACCATAGTGTAGGACTACAGATCCCTGTCCGCTATCTGTACGTCAACACACACACACCACTTTCAATGGCCACCTGTTCTGTGCACCCAGGTAATACAGAAAGGTAGAGCCCCAACAACTAGGAACACCTCCATCAGGAGCAGGACAGCCAACTCCGGTTGTATCGCTGACTGGAGCGCCGAAGCTGCTGGCAGGGGTATTTACCTGGGACTGGAGTGCCCGACTGTTGTTGGAACTCACCCTGACAGTAATAGGAAGACAGCCCACATGAACTATTGCTGTAAGTTTTTGCGCCAAGGTGCGGAACCCTAGGAGCACAAGGTTTGCGTCATCAACTGCTGTTGGGCTTTACACTTAGTAGAGGTACCGTCAATTGCTTGCACAGACAGAGAGTAAATTAAGTGTCGATACCACCTCTATGCCATTTTGGCTAAGGCACGGCACTCTAAGGGGGGAGGAGGAGTTCTTTACTGCTAAGCGAGTGTGCACCAATCACCCATACACACTTAATGGAGACACACCACACGAACGTGCTCCGTCTGCCCATCACCTGTCACCTGGAGAGGCAGTCCTCTCCAGACAGCACCCCAGTGTACTTCCCCTCGCACACCAGCCGTAGCACAGTCACATCCTGCAGTACGTGCCTTTGTCAATGGGAGTGACACCAGGTTGGGCACCTCATCAACTAGCACCAACCAGGCAACTACTGGCCCCAGCCGGCCTACCTCTACACAGGAACCAAAGAGATTGGTGAGTGAGTACCCTTGAACGTCAACCCTGCCTCAACAGGCTAAGGTGGTAGTAAGAAATATCGCTGTACTGCCCACGGCAAACTTCGTACCAAGCGCCAGCCAGCCTACTCGACCAGTGGTAGTCTCTAGTAAAAAGTCAACTCAATCACAGTAATGGAGTACCCGAGCACATTTGATCTAGTACTCATCAAAAGTAACATTGACTAGTCTTAGCAATGCGTCAAACATAATTCGTCTGAAATGAAAATGTACATAGAATACTCTATAATCTTAATAACATGTAGGCAAGCATTGTAAGACTGAAATACTTACTGTATTTTTGTGTGTTTAAGCTGCATGCGTGTACAGGCTGCACCAAAACTTTTTTATGAAAAATTAGGGATAATTAGTATTTCATGTATAGGCCTCACCAAATTTGTGTATTCCTTTAAATATAGTTAAATCACGATTGCATACATACATAATAAATTCCAACTTAATTTCTCCCCTACAAAACATTTGTGACAGAAAATTGTATTATGTTGCAATGTTTACAAATGTACATCACGCAATTGCTATTCCATAGATGGTAACGTGACTTGCAGCGGGCACGTGAACTAAAGCCGTAAAATTATTCTCTCGTGTACGTTTTGAATATTGTGATTGATAAACTGCAGTGAATAGGGTTACCTTAATTTTGCGTTGCATTTTTGTAACTTTCTGGGAATATTTACTAGAGTTACATTTTTACAGATAATCCATTCGTATATTTCATGAAAACATATTCAAGTGAAAATTTGTTTGCTTGGCAACATCACATCGCGAATCGTTATCTCGAAAATAAGGCACCGTTGCTTCTAGCTCGTCATTATCAACACAACTGCCGCCAAAAACATTGCATTATTGTTTACTAAGAATCTAATAAAATTCTATAGTACATATTTCATATAGTACTTATGTACTGTATTTGGACAAAATTTTTTAGTGTTTTTTGTATTTAGTGCTCTGGAAATACTAAGGATGTGCAAATATTAAAAAATTTGAATAACTTCGAATAATAAATTATAATTATTCGTATTCGATAAATGAATACCAGATGTTGAAATTTCGAAGCATTCAAGCAATTTCGAATACTGAATTTTAACCAATTTGTTACATAAATCTCTGCCTATACTTGGTTATATGTGTACAAGACTCACAAAATGTTTTAACACTTTCAGTTAATTGTAACTAGCGCTGAGCCCATACAATACCCAATGTCAAATATCCGCCTATTAGTAATATTGGCCCACCCATAGATTGTGATCTGATATTTTCCAGTAAACCAGAGGATGATATGGTGGCAATATAAGGGTGGAAGGGGACATGCCTCCCTGCTGTGAGATAATCATTCCCACCCCTCTGTGGCCCACCTGCAGTGACAGGCACTTTAGGAGATAATCATCTATGGCTTGTATTCCCAGTCACAGAATTACCAGCTTTGCAGGCTCCACACTTCCCTTACCCTTGTCATATCATATCAGTATTTAAAATCTTTTAAAAGCAATGATTCTGACATTCATAGCACAGGAACTAGCAGTGCTTCAATTTTACTCTCCGTGAAGGGAGTGCTGAATTTAAAAACTATACATAATAATAATTTTTAATTTTCTGAATATGAATAATGTTGAGTTATGCTTGATACACGACCTTGAAGATTTAATCTTTTTAATTTTGTTTAGAACATGCTTAAATTACCATGACCTAAATTAAAAAATAAATTACTAAAGTATATTTCAGTGCTGCTTTTGATATCTGATTTGAAGAATTAATGTGAAATTAATTTTCCTAATGTTTTGTATGTTTACTTAAAAGCATCTAATAGTACATTGTGTGACAATGACTTTTAACACAGATTTTCATCAGCTTCCCAAAATACATTTAGTGCTAGTAGAAGTCTTTCAGTCAATTACTATTATGTCCATTGTATTGGTATCAGATATCGGTTGTATCGGCAGGAATTATCAATTCGTACTGGTATCTGTAAAAACCTGTATTGGCTCAGCACTAATTGTAACAGAAATTTATTTTTGTATATAAAAAGAGTTGTCATAATTTCCAGGCATGACAACCCCTTATAGGCCATTCACAGTAAAGTGAGTACTATTTTTGGCATGAGGACACTTTATAGGCCGTTCACGGTGCAATGAGCACTTTTGAACCCTAGTTACTATTTTCTTTCAATAAATTTATATCCTTCCACATCTTGTTAGTGTAAACCCTGCCATGTGATTAATAAACACAGTGTATACATTCACTATACCCAAAACCAAAAGTCCGAGGGCACAATGAAATTTATTTATTGGTTACTACGTCTGACGAAACAGTTTCAAAAAGTGCTTACTTTACAGTGAACGGCATATAGCATGGTGGAGCCACAGCGAACAAATCCCTCAACTTGTCAAGGTTGCAAGGCATTATCTACCCATTCCTGCAACACAGGTTGCAAGTGAGAGAATTTTAGCAACAGGTGACAATGTAGTCACAGCTTGTCGAGAAGACATTCTCCCTGCTCATGTCGAGCAGTTAATTTTTTAACATGAAAATTTAAAATAACTCAAAATATTTTGTTTCACACAACCTTCAGGAAATACTAGTTGTATCTTATGTAGTAGGCTTAATGCAAAAACAATTATTTTTACATGTAGGCCTACCATCAATTTATACCATCAATACCAAAAACCATTTAGGGTTTCTCGATTCTTGTGTAGTAAGTACTCGTAAAAAGTTATATATTTACTCCTTTGCTTTCTTGAAAACATCAGCCAAGAACTAAAAATTACTTTTAAAATAATATTTTTCTTACAGAAATCAGTAAATGGCTGAATATTTATGAGAGGTGCATTCTGCAGTCATAGCGCAAAGGGATTTTTTTTGCATGTGTTAACAAACAACTAATTATTTATATGCTGTGCCTTACGTTGTAACTATTAGTGTAAAGTTTTTTTTTGTACTTTAAGAAATGTGAGCTAAGAACTAAACTTTATCACCTGTACCATCTGTAGCATAAAAGCATATTTTTGTTTTCTCATAAACATCAACATAAAAGAAGAAGAAAGCATTTTGATGTAAGGATTGGTACAAAGTAACACGGTTTTCAAAACTTTTCAGCATTTTCATGTAAATAAAATAAGTTTTGATGCAGTTATTTATGAATGAAAAGTAGGTTTTTATTTCTGTTTATGCTACATTATGCAATCTTTGCAATTTGAAAACTAAAAAGCAGTATTCGAAAAAAATAGTATTTGTTCGAAAACTATTCGAAACACTAAAACCAGTATTTGTACATCCCCAGTAAATACACAATGTTTAGTCTCAAACGTCTACTGTTATTATTAATTCGTTTTTGCTACAAAGAACGAGTTTGCAACTAAATCAACAAAATGTTATTTCAGAAGTGGTAAATTACATAAATAGAACTAAATGCAAGGCAGTGATGCGTAAGCAAAAAAATGTGTGTTAAAAATTTATTTTATTTATGTTATCTATTAGTATTACTGGTGCATGTGTATATAATGTACTGTATACCGACTTTGTAAACATTGGTGAGTACAAATCATACTTATACTTTTTTGTTAATAATTTGTTGTTTAATGATCGGAGCATGTAATCTCCGGCAATGCTACAGAAATTTTTCTTTGATCAATGCGGTAAAATTGAATTTTGAGTTTGGCAAAAACTGACTTTTTTTAGCATTGTTTAAACACAGATTTTGTCTCGGGACCACAGAAAATGTTTTGTGGACACAGACTTTCAGACAAACCAAGTTAGATGGTTCATGTTTATACCGTGTATGGTTATAAATAGTCAATACAGATTTTTGGGGGTAAACAATTTTTTTAATGCAACATCTCGTCATTACGCTTCACCCCACTTTTTGTAGTCAATTTTCTTGTAAAAATGTGCAGCCAATACACACCAAAATACGGTACTCAAGATTTTTTTTTAAACAAACTTAAGTCAAAAATGAAATATTTTCAAGGGACTTAATAACAAAACTGATGCATGCTAACAAGCAATGCATGCAGACTACCTCTATCCAGATGTCAACAAAAAAATCCTCATTATGTTTGTGTTATCTTTTCATAGTCAGTCACCATCCTCTACAGGGAAATTGGGGGGGGGGGGGGGCACAGCTATGCAAACCACCCCATTCTTCCCTTCCCCTATTCCCTCTGAGATATTGACCTTTGTCAATGTCCAGCTTGAGACAAAAATTACAAACACTGTTTGAAATAACAGTGGAAGTTGAACATCTTTTTCACTGATGCTTCTTTCCTTTTCTAGATGCCCTGTACAGGTCGTCAAAGTGCTTTGTTGCACAGAAGAACTTTTAATGTTCACAACAGCAAGACGTATCAATTAGGTATACTGAAAAATAACTCTGAACTACCTGCAACATTTTATGTTTGTCAAATCTGAGAAAAATTATCTGCAGTTCATACATCCCCAGAAGCACCATTTTGGTCAACATTGGCAAATTCAGCAGAAGTTGATTCGAATCAGCATAGCTGTAATTTTAAATGAGATATATTTTTATTTTTAATCTCTCACACACCGGCACACACCCCCTTTAAATGCTACATATTGAACATTTTTGTGAATGTCTATAAATATGTATTTTTGTTGATCATATAAAACATTTACAAAAATATAAACAATAACACCAAAATCATACATTTTTCAAATGAAATTGAGTTAAAAATGAAACCATAAAATATAGTCTCCAGCAATTTCTCTATAACACTATACAACTTGATAGCACTTATTATAGCATGTTTAGTGTTGAAAAGCAACAAGTGCCCCTTACTAGTGCAGGAGCACAGAAGCTAACATCTTCAAATTTATGAGCAATTTTCTAAATATTTGTATGAACTGGACTACGGTGAGAATACAAAGACAGTATACAGCAACCCCTTGACAACCGCAGTTTCTTTACCCATGTTTTCAATTATCCGCGGTAACCTGAGAGCAATCAAAAGTAGAAGTTGACAGGGTTTCTGTACGAAAAAAGTTAACTACCTAGGATCACAACAATGGCACTGCAGGATAACTTTTTTGGGTGGCACGGGGGGGATTACTAAAATTTATAAACTTGTACTGTAACTGCTTTCAAGCAATTTCAAGTAAGATGTCTTATTGGTTGCTGACAGCATCAAGACTAACCACTCAAGTAGCATTATGTTACTGTTACCAGCGATGACGAATTCTGCAACAAAGACTTTCGCCTGTCGTAAGCAGATGCTCCACCATAAGTTGTTTCACCGGCATAGAAGCTTGATGAAAGAAGACTGCTGGTTCTTGACTCACTGCCCTGAAAAACAACCAATCAAGCACATAATCTTTACGTGAGCACATATGAAGTGCAACAAAATATCTGTAATATGTATTAACTGCTCATCATAGGTTTTACTTAATCATTAAATTTTAATGCTTTTTAAACACAAATGGTGGTTTTGTCATTTTGTAGTACCTCTGTGTACTTACAAAACAGTCTGATTAAAAAAGTTTGAATTCTACTTACTAACTGTACAAGTGAACAGCTCAGCGAGCGTGCCCCCCTAGCATGTCCTCACGCCTCCGTTGGGGGGTGCACCCCCCACTTTGAAAATCAATGCTCTGTACAGTGAAACCTCTTTTTTAGAGTTTTCAAAGGGGCAAAGTAAAAAAAGTGTAAAAAAGGAAGAAAATGTAAAAAGGGGTAATTTGAAATTTATCAAAATTACCTTCTCTCTGTTATTCTTTGTTATCTTCTTTATTATAATAGTTTTGGCACTTGGAGATGTGTGTGCACATATGACTACGAAAGCACCTACAGCAGCTCCTGTGATTCATTTACGTTCAGTGGATTCTTTAGCTATCACTCACCATGTATCAACTGACAGTAAGTTATCATACACTGTATGAGATCCTGGCAAATTCCTCCATAGTTAAGGCTAAAAATTACAACCATTATCTATCATTGAATACCATTTCATTAATATAGGGATATACCCTTAGGTGATGAAGGAGCTGTATATGACGAAAACATTCTTTCAGGTCCTGAAATGCTTAGCGTTGTTCCGGCCCCCACTTCCATCTGGCTTCCTTCTCTAGTAATGGGTGCAGGAGTGCCATCTTCTTGACTATGTTGGGTAAGGGTCTCTAAGCTAATTGCAGAGTCCTAAAAAACTGACGCAGTAGTTTCTTGGTTGCTGGTTCTTCTGCCAATTCAATGGTACTAATCAACGATTCTTGAGAATAGTTTCAATCAGGTGAGACGATGCGGTCCAAATAGTCAATTGACATCTTGCCAAAGTGACTTTTTGATAGTTTACAGGTGAGTCCGTGTAGTTCCAAGCACTCTAGTGCATGTTTTACGTGCCACCAGTGCTATTCCCAGGTTTTCAAATAAACTACGTCGTCTCCTAGGTAGGCGAAGAAGAATGGTCCTATGTAGCCGGTAAGGACTTTGGCTGACATTAGGCGCTTGAATTTGGCGAGGGTGTTCTTTAGGCCAAATGGCATTACCCGGAATTGGAGTGTTTCCAATTTCTGGCATGCTAAATGCAGTGTGTTTGCAGCTGTCTTGGTACCCCGATTGCAGTATAGGGTGCTGAAGATTTTGGTCTCCCCCTATGTCTCTCAGCGTGTTGCCTAAGTTGATAGCTAGCGGTGCTTTGGGATGTGTAACGTTGTTCAAATTCTTGTAATTCATGCAGAAGAGCAGCTGGTCATGTTTCTTTGGTATCAGTAAGTGTGGGAATTATAGGGTGTATCAGACAATTCGATGATCCCTTGCTTCTTCTCTCATTTTCTTGAGTCATGATGAGATGGCGTCTTTGGGCAGATACTCTGTTCGGGCGGTTGTAGAGTGGGGTGTTTGTTGTCCAGATTTCATGCTGGATCGAACGAGTTTGTCGAAGTTGACCTGGCGTGTTCATAGAGTATTTGTCGCAATTGGTCGAACTACGATGTGCTTAAACTGTGGTTGATTGGCTAGGGGCTTACAGCAGTGGGACTATGTTCCCAGTTTACCGTTACCCAGTTATTGTCTCCCAAATAGACTTTTCCATGGCCTTAATCAAGCACAGATTGTTGCTGGGGCAGCCATGGGTGTCCCAATATGACGGCTTCAGATAGGTCCGGCAAGACGGCAAATTCAGCGGTGATTGAGTGCTTGGGTAATTTTACTTCCAATGTGATACGGCCTTCCACTCGTAACATGGCATCATACTGTGCCATTCATACAATAATCTTTTGGGATCATAGTGATGCCCTTTGTTGCAAAGTGAGGACATCACTGCAAATAAAATTGTCAGTGGTGGCGGAGTCTAGCAAAGCTAGCACGGGTTGATTATTTACAAGTTACTTCTATATAAGGGGCATCTGGTGGTTCAGATTCCTCGTTTAGTTCATGGATGCTGCCCTTTTGTTCCCGGAAAAATGGCTCGCGCTTCGTTCCAGCACCGGTGTTTCCCGGCTGATCTGGCTTGCACTGGCAGAGGAAGTGGTAGAGACGGCGCTGGAGGGGAAGGAGTGGTGACTCCTCGCTTATCTATCTGTCTCTCAGGTTCCGCACGCTTCTCACGTGGTTTGTCAAGGGTGGCCTGTGCTCTGTAGTTGCGTTTGCTTTCACGTACTCTTACGAGTTTTTCAATGG
Source organism: Dryococelus australis (assembly GCA_029891345.1). Taxonomy (NCBI): domain Eukaryota; kingdom Metazoa; phylum Arthropoda; class Insecta; order Phasmatodea; family Phasmatidae; genus Dryococelus; species Dryococelus australis. Next base: position 301,967,554 of record CM056995.1, on the reverse strand, counting down.
TTGTATGCTTCAGAATTTCCAATAAAAAGTGAAGGAGGAGCATTCTTGTGATATTACACACGCAGCTCTCTTCACCGGCGGTAGCGCACATTCGTCAGTAAAGTTGGACTTTCCTTCAAATTAAAATCTCAACATCCTCGTCCGAATTCCGAGTTTTTTCATAAAATTCTGTGATTTGGTAGGTCACTACTTCCTCGCCTGAAAACTTGGTAGCGAGATGGGCTCATAGTTGACTCCACTCTGTTATTAATTCTCCATACTTTGACCACCATTCCAAGGCACGACCGCAGAGTTGTTTGCTTGCGTGGACTATCCACTGCTTACAGGGGATACGTTCGGTCAGTTCCTGTTTTACATTCTTCTGTGAATGCTATCGGATCTTCGTGTGGGCGGCCAGCAAACTTGGGCAGATGTAGTTCATTGGCTGTGCGTGATGTAGCTGGACTTACTCTATGTTCGGGATTATTTATACTATTCTGAGGCTCGTCGCCAGACTTCGCACCGATAAGACTAGACCTAGGCGCGTGACCTGTTCCTCTGGCCAGCCTATGCAGTTGTACTGAAAGAGCATAGCGCAAGTTACAAAAGTGGACCAAATTAATGCCACAGCGAGGCAAGTTATCTAAATACAGTAAGCGTTCTGGCCGTTTTGGCATTAGTATTCTAGTCCGTCAGTGTACCATATTTCATTGGTCCATCCTAGGCACCGGTAGTGAAATACCTCCCGCTGGTGTGCGTAAATAATATAATTTATCGCTGTGCCAGAGCATGAGGTTATATGATGTGTGTCTCTGGCTTCTGCCAGTGTGGCCCCTAGGGCATCTTGAAGACTGGCTTGGCTGAGACTGACATGGTTAGGGCGGTAGTTGGGTGCCACGAGGTTTTGATGGACTCCCGAAATCCGTGATTTGGCTAGATTTGGCAGATTGATTAGTTTCGCAGTTCTCAGTTTGTGCTGGCTGGTCTCTGATCCTGCTTCTTGTATTGCCAATCTCTCTGGTGCCAAGGAACCTTTTAGGTTGGGTGATGACCGATGTGGTTAAGTATTTGAAGGTGTGGGCAGCTTGTCCGAACTTTCTAGTTGGTACTATTACAATTAACGCCCCACGTTGGGCACCAAGAAAAATCTACCCCCTACTTCTTGACACGTGAAGGGTTTGGATTCAGAGTTACTTTTGCTACGTCTCAAAGTGGCAACTTTGTTAGTGTCCGCAAGGTGACACATTCAGGTATGACTTGCACATCTCGTACTGCTGAGCAGGAACTCTACCTATGCACAGAGTTCGCCGTATCGCCTGTCGACTGAACACAAAAACATTCACTGGTACTGCAATGTGTCCGACGACAGATTTAGATGCCAGTGGTTTACTAAGTCCTGTGCTATGGCGGCTGACTGGTTTGCTGGCGGAGGTGCTGCTATTGGTGGACCCGGATTTCCCCCATGTGCAGCTGTGGCTGGAACTCCAACTGCTGCTGTTGAAGGACCTCGGCAGGCTGGGATAGCATCTGGTCTTAACGACGGGCAGGCCGCTCCCACTGGAACCTTCTCTCCCCTGTTGAAGGCAGCGATGATGGGGTAAACACGACCTAGAAGATTCTGGGGTGGTTGAAACCGAGATGGGGAGGGTGCTGGGGGGAGGCCTAGTCGCCACTGAATGACTGACAGCTTGAGCTCGTACCCGTGAGGTTAAATGGCTAAGTGACTTATTATGTTGGGTGCAACAACAGGTAGACTGGTAGACAGTAGCTGCCTGTCATTCCCGAACGTACTTCCTACCTCTCTTGGTGAAGGGCATTAGATGCAAGTACCTTGGGTCCGAGAGCTAGGATCAGGCAATGTGTGTTCCCTATCTAAACGTGTTCTACCATCTAGGCGCACTAGAACGATGCCAAGTAAAACCTTATTCCTTAACAGACAACAGAAACTGTGCGATGGTTGAAGAGTGGATTCCCTCAGAGGCGCTCCAATAGGTTTGATGAGTGAGCCCCTTGAGCGGACAGGTCCGACCCACAACCAACCAAACACTCCCTCTGACAACACAAACGGCACTGTGGACGGGTGCAAGTTGGTCTAGCAACTTATCCTCTCAAGCAGGGGTTTGACTAGTGGTTGTGGCTCTACCGTTCGATACAACGCGTGTACCGAATGGGTGGCCGTCGAATGGTGTGTGTTTTGGTATACGAATTCCCCCGTCCGGAAGAACTCTTAGTCCTACAATAAGTGGCACCTGGTGTTTATAAAACCCAGTCTCCTGTTCCACTCTGCTGGACATAGGTGTTTACTCTGGTAATCTGCACGAACACAAGGGAAATTGAGAGAGTATGTTAGGTTCAGGTTGTGTTTATTCCAGGAGAAATAGAACACAGTAGCCTGTACTATCTCCTGTCTACCCAGAATTGACAGGAAGTAGTAAACTATGCTGTCCAGGTGAAGGGGGCCTGGTTCTAATCTAACTGGGGGCAAAATCGACTAGGTAACTATTATGACTTTCCCAATCTATTTGTGTACGCATGCCCTGACAGGGCTTAAGGGGGCCCATGTCCTGAAGGGTGTGTGGGGTAGCCAATGACAGGAGCAAGCGACTAAGGGTGGCAGATATCTTCAGGAAAATTTCACAGGGGGAGGGCTTTTAAGTACTGCAGTAGGCGGCGATATACTGACGATCCCTAGAGGGATATTGGTGGCTGGTCAGGACTTCAGCATGCTAGAATGGTGGAGCGATCTGTCCAACTTGGGGTGGCTTGTAGAAGAGCCGATGAGCAACTGATGTTTCCTGCCTCTGCTTCGACTGAGGACACAACGGTCCAGCAGTGGCGGGTGCTACACGCATGCATCTTGGGCAGAACTAAGAGCGGCCATTGTTTCCACGTGAAACCTCTCGGTTCCCCCTTGTACTTCTTCTTCAGGGTGGTGGCAAGTGTCGATTACTGATAGTCAATTGTTGTCATCTTCACGAGGAGAGACAGCATATTGCATGGCTTACTGGACAGCAGTATTGTTGAAACGTAAAACTCTGACACGTCTCTAATATCCTAGGTCCAGGGAAAATCCTGTAGGCACTCCGGTAGTAATTCTATGATCCCGAACCCCATTCATTGATGATTGTAAAGAAGCGTGTAGATGAAGAAAAGACTTTAATTCAAAGAGCCAGTAAGTGTCACACGTTAACTTAAAGTTTAGTTTTACCGAAAATAAGGTATTTTTTTTAACATTATCAAAAGTATAAAATTCTTGTGATATATAACATATTAAGGAAATAACCAAAAACATCACACACGAGGTGATATTTCAAAGGTTTTATTTAAAAGTGTCACGAAACTGCAAATAGAGTTTATAAGAGGCATGCATTATACTACTGTATATAGGCACACAACTACATTTATGGTGCAAACTCAATTTTAAATATAAAATTTTATACTGAACTCGACTTTACTAGAATTTTTACTAAAAGCTATAAAAATCAAACTCACCCATTACTATAAATAATACATCACAATGCTATGGGAAAATTAACTCTATAAAATTTATAGTTTGATTTTCGAGGCTATAGTGGACACTCAGGCTGAAAATGCACGTACTGATAAACCATATCCACAGTTAATTTTCAGTGGTCCTGACAAAACTCCTACATAAATAATGATAAAGCTACCCACAAGTATCGTTTATTGGATGTTGTGTCAATTAAAGTATATTTTGGTCCCGTCACCTATGATTTCCCGTTAACTAGAGTTTTCAAGCTGGTTGTTTGTGCAAATATCTTAGTAACTGGATGTGAAATACATCACACATGCTGTCGATTATCATTACTATGTGGCACGTAGTCTTCCCAACACATTTGTGGCATGGTGAGTCTGATTTGCAACTTCCCCTTACATGCCTGACGAGAGGGGAAGCAGTTACCTAGTAACCAGCATGGCGACGTTTCATACCTGCAAACTTTTCAAATCCTCAATCAGTAGAACATTTTGAAAATGTCAATTTTAATGTAAACTGGATGCAGCATTTTCCCAAAAACCTATAGTACTTTAAAGAAAATTTCGTCCATGCAAACCTATTTTCTTGCATGTTAATATAACATTTTAACACTAAATGACAAAATTAATATGAAATAGAAGTTAAAAATGCTTATGGTCAAGACTTCTTTAAACTTGCAGAAAATGCAGTTTTCACAATTGTAGGTTAACTCTGTGAGAATGGGTGTACGTCAACCTGAAGGTCAGAAGAAATTTATTTGCAAAAAAAAAGTGATAGATTTATGTCAAATTGTTTACTGAAATATTTCAGAATATAATAAATTTTCTTCTAATTGAAAAAAAAAACTTTGCAGCTTTGTGTACAATAAGTTATACTACTATAATATAAAATAGTTAACACATTACAAGCCTTACCTTCACAGCAACTTTCCTTTCAATCAACTTCAGTTATGAACATTTCACATTTACACTGTAGCTGTTGTGTTACATGTTATTTACAACACACTGGTTTACACATATTACTTAAAACAGTCCAAACTTTAATCCTAATTAATACTGTTCACGAGCCATAACGTACTTTCCTGTCACTTCCGAATCAGGAAACATCTTTTTGAACACATGCCCGGCAGGGACTACGACACTTATTGGAATGTTGTGTTTGACTAGAAAATACGTGAAATAGCATTCCGCTCTTGTAACTTTTGACAAAAGTGTCCAATTTCAAAATATTAACACCATCGTTCACATTTTCAATGTGTTTTTTTTTGTTTTTCACCTGGTTTTTCTACTACAATGTCCAATGCTTATATTGCACTTACAAACATCGCAAAACGGGAACTTCTCTACTTTGTTAGACTTTACTATATAGGAAAATTCTTCTGTGTACTCTTTCCTAAAAATATGAAAATTGGCTTTCTTACATTTTCCACTCATTTTGCCAATTACTATGCAACACAACGTAGTAAGAACATGCAACTACAACACGAACATGGCCGACCAGTAAACAGACATACTGTATGATGCAAATATGGCGAGGTACAATTCATGAAAACTTCACAAAAGTACAACTTCAGCGCTGTCTACAACTTCAATCAGCCAATAACAGGCTGCGATTAGCTACAAGTTTCTTTTTTAGAGTGATGCATCTCTACTGCACTATCTATGGCGATTATACAAAAAATAAGTAAACAAAAAAAAGAACGTTATGAGCAGCCAAAATATAGTAAAACTTTAGCCTTTTTCAGTAAACCTGCAAACACACTATAAATTCGGTACATTTTATGGGCAAACCGCAAAAGTAGGCAGGTATGTTGCATCCTCTCTCTCCCCTTCTTCCAGTCTCTTTCATATGTGCACCTTTCTTCCTCCCCTTACATGCTTCCAGAGGCGAAGCTGTTGCCTATAAAAAAAATGCACCCTCTCTCAGCCACGCGTACTTACTGACAATCACAGAAATTTTAAGATTGTCCATCATTCAAAATAGTTGCACGTATCATCACTAGTACTTCAAAGCAAAATATTTCCCCTGAAAATATCACTCCATACAGTTTAATGAGGAACTGTTACTTGCAAAGATGTTTTCTTTTGTGATTATATGTAGTTTTTCCCCATAAAGTTGGTGTTTTACTGTATCTAACGTAAAATCAACATAATTTTAAAATAAAATATTAAATTGACTCAACGGACAGAATCTTCGCCAATAAAGTATGCCCAGAAACATATAGTAGACCTCCCCTCGTAGCAAAAAAAAAATGTATTGAGCATCGAGTGACTTGTATTACCAAGCGTAAAGTTCATTGTTCATTTTCTGTAACTTCCTGTGGGGAAATAGGAGGATTTATATTAATTTATTTCAATACACACACTTCTTTTGAATAAACTGGTAAACTGTTAGGACCTATTCAACACCTTTGGCCATCTAGTAATGGGTACATATCAAGCCGCCCTGGTGCAGCATAACTCATGACAGGCAAAATCAGAGGATGTGGTTTTGAGCGATTTATTATTTACGATTATGAAGAAATAAATTATAATTAGCTTATTTTTCATTTCTGTCCCAACATTACAAGTTTTTTGCAATGAAATATAATTAATTACTTTACAAGACACACATTTGCCACATGTGAAAGGTGTAAACAATGTGAGGTGATACTGGTGTGGAGTGGATGAGTGCATTGCTTCACCTCTCCCGCCACTTATTCTCTGTATCGCCAGCTGTGAACATACTACCCTATTGATAATCTCTCCACATGCTCTCAGCTGATTAAGTGCACACAGGACATTCAAAATTTAATTTGCATTAAATGTTAAACTATTTTCATTTTCAGAGGGTTTGAAGGTTATTTATAGGTCAACTTGCATTTGGTGTCGGATTACAACTGATGGTATTCGGTGGTGTAAATCTCTCTGGGGTAGTATAATACATTTATACTAGGGATGTCTAACTCGTTTCCACAATTCCTCTATACCTGCGATTCTTGAAGAATTGTATAATCGAGAATCGGAAGACCAAGAATAGAATCATTAAAAACCAATTACTATAAATACATAACTTATCACAAAAGGCAAGATTTTGTGATAAATCATGATAAAATGAAATAACACTGACGTGAAATGACACGAACTACAGACCAATGCACGATATCTCACGAAATTAGCTTTCTCCACAAGATATGAACCCTTTTCCAATGTTTTATACACAAATTTACTTTAGCACTATAAAAATCTATAGACGAGCGAGTCTCAGCAATATTGAGAAATATTAGAGTTTAAAAAATTCCCAATTACGCCTCGAGACAATTTTTAAATATCGGAAACCATAGTTCTACAAGCAACACACGCACGTATATATGTTAAGTATTTTTTCTTGCAAAACAAAATGTAAAAAAACAAATCACACATACAGTAAAACATGCACTTTGAGATAAGCTATAGTAGTTTGACAACAAACAGCCTCCAAGCACTAGTAATAACAGAGTGAAGTGAACACACACAACTAGAATGTGTGCAGTAATCTATGGCCGCAGTATCACTTCTTTATTTACATTGACAGTTATGCATGAAACGAAAGTTCAATATCTAAATAGATACATTAAACTGACTGTTTTTATAAAATATCTAGACTCATAAATTATGGAAAATGCTGCAGCCGATGTAAAATACAGTAAAATATCTATCAATTGGACATAATATGTAAAAAGAAAAGGGCAAAATTGAGTGTTATGAGTGCACGAAATTAATACAAACACAGACCTGAACTAGTCTGAGCAGACTTTTTTTTTTAAAGAATGTAGATTTTATTGATATTACATGGACACTGCTTGTCTAGTTTACGTATGTATCTCATAATTCCTGGGAACAAAACTATATTAGTGTAAATAAGTTTATTTTTAAAACTTCTTTGCTTTACCAGAAAATTTTTTTGTGAATTTACCAAAATTATACTGTCTTTTAAAATTATATCCTTTTAAATAATTACTGCTTTAAAAAATTATTAACTATGATTGTTTTTCAATAAGTGCTATTCTTGCAAACTTTTTAATATTTCATATGTTGGTCAACATTTATCATGGCAAGTAAGGTTAGAAAATATTTTCGAATAAACTATGTGAACGAAAGCACCACTTTAACGAACTTCAAGTAAATGGAGCACTTTGCCATAACGAACTTATCATATGGTCCCGGCAAAACATCATACATACATTATGCAAATAACTTTCAGCAACACAAAATTTTTCTGTAAAAATTTACGGGCGGTTTATTAAATATTCATGTTAACAAACATTTTATAATTGGAATAAAATATTTAAAATGACCAAAATTACATCAATTTTTTTCAATGTTAAAAACAAAAATAAACCGCAACTGTTTTTTTGTAGATAACTCAGTCATAGATAGTACAATACATTAGTGTGGCAATACGAGACACAAATCGTAAAGCGCAGCGCTACTATTGTATATCGCTGAAACTAATGTGCTACATCATTGTGTTGACACAGATAACAAACCTCTGACTTCGCCGAAGTTTTACGTACAACAAAATGCTGTCACTTTATCTATTTTACCGTGAATTGCAAATGAGGTTACCTTAAGTATTTTCACTGAATTGCAAATAAATTTTACCATATTTTAAGAAGTTCGCTCTTGATTATTTACAAAAATGATTCCAAGGAAGCAAATGGCCATTGACATGAAAACTAATCTTGCAATAATTAAAACTGTAGATAATGGAAAGAAAAAAAAAGAAATCGCCATGGCATTCTGCATAGCAAAATCAACATTGTCAATGATAAAAGGTCAACGTTCTAATATAGAGAAAAACAATTTCTTATCACCCAATCGAAAACGTGACTCACCACAAACAAATTGCCAAGTTCATAGGCAAATATTTAAAAATCCTATCACTATAGGTAATACAGACCATATGCATGTTGCTCACCGAGTGTCTTTAGTATCAAGATATGCTGAAAAGTCCGGGTTCCGAGATTTCATTTTTATGCTGGTTGATTTTCATTAGAAGCGACTTATGAAAATCCACTTTTGAAAAAACATTCCAGGCCCAACAAGTCACCTGTTTTTTCATTAACCTGTATTCCACAAATCTATAACACTGTGGTTAACTTTAGAGTACTGTATTATTGAATAAATGAACCTTTACTTTAATATCTTCTTTAACTAGTAATATTTCTTTTTTAAATATGAATTAACAACAGCGAGCGCAGCGACTTGTTGGCAACGACCAGTAAGAAATAGTTCACAGTTAAACTATTATTTTAACCTCATTTTTTAGTATACTATTTGTAAATTAAACGGTGCCTATCGAAACATTTAAATATTTAAGTATCTCATTTATACAGTTAAAATAAAAGAGGTAAATATTGTGAGTAGGCCGTAATGGTACTGCATTGTTTTATCGAGTGAGAAAGCAATTAAAAAACTGTCTGCTGGTGAGGCTTGTCACACTCTCTCTCTCTCTTTCTTCGTCTCTTTCACACTCTGGAAATTTCACTTCTCTAGTAAGCAAAGAAATTATACATCTTTTCAATTGTAGCACATTTCATACTTATTACAGCAAAATAATGATTTTTGAATTTGTAATTTACACCTGAAAATAAAATATGTTTGATTATGTATTTTAATATATTTAGATATGATGGCGGGGCAGTTACCTAGTGAAGTTGGCGGACGTGGTGAGCCATGACATGGCATGTTACTTTTTGTCAAACGAAACATTAATTATTCTTACTTCGAAAAATGCTTCAAATTAATTCATCACATTTGTAGACATTGTGTTTTTTAAACCTACCTAGGCGAGTTACGATGTTGTGATAAATCTGCGTTTCCACGGCAATAATAAATATACTGTGACGTATGTTTCGTTAATCATTGTGTCTGTGAAATGGTGTGCCTTTGTGCTTATTTGATTAACACTATTTATATGTTTTAAATATGAATTGTTTTTATGACAAAGTTATTTATTTACATCCACGTCTGTTTATTTATCACAACATTGTACCTTTGCCCTAAGGGGTTTGAAACACAGTCATGTAACGAAATTTGCCATAATCCCAGAAGAAAAATACTACGCCCAGCCCAATAAATTTCAATAAACCTAATAAACAGTAAGTAGCAATACATAGAAATACGAGCAGAATAAAAGTTATCGTAGGCTTATTTGTGTGCATGTTCACCACTATCTTTTAAAGTTTGTATGGCAAAAATGAACAACACGAGTTGCATGCTTGAATTTAATGCACCTTTTTCGTTTGACTGGTTGTTCCTTCATTTTAATATTTATTCCAACTAAAGCCATCCTTTTAGAGAAATTACCCAACACATATCAATTACAAAATTATAATTACAATTAGTACAGCCCTTTAACTCGCAGTTGTAACAGTGTTAAACACAGTCATGGCAAAATACTAACGTGCTTTACACGTGTTGAGCTACATCTTGCAACACAAATATGTTAATGTAAAATAACCGTAAGAACTGTCTTCAATTCAAGAGTTTTTAAAACGTCATAAAGCTGACCTAAATAATGTTAGAGGCCTAAACTGTGTATATTCATACAGAATGGTTTTTGGAATATAACAGAATTCTTTGAAAAGCTGTAAACAGTAAACAACACATTTGACAACAGGTATAAAAGTAGCAAAAGTATACGGACATATGTACACACACAATGGAATGTAAACATTGATTTTGACAAATGCTACATGGCAACGTTTGTTTACATTTGGTGGACGGATGAGAAATGGGCCTGCAAACAGATATTTAGCAGGACCCCGATAAAGTTGCTTCCCATGGGAGGGGGGGGGGGGGGACACACACAATATTAACTCATATGCCTCTTTTAAACTTTTGAATTTTAAATTAATAGATTCCCACTGTTCAAGTGTTCATTTATTTATGTTAATAATAGCCTGCTACTAATGTAGGCCTAGTTTAAATAATTAAATTTCATATTGTAGTGGTCCCCTTCCTAACAACCTATGTCTCCTACTGTCAAGTCTACTTATACTCTTAAGGCTCTGGTCAGGTTGAGGGTCCATTCAGGGGGGTTTCACTGTTAGCAGTATGGCAGAGCAATAATAGAGGAATTATTATAAAACACGTTTATTACAACACTTCTAACTCTTCTGACTTTACGTTTAAAACACAGAACAAATACAATAAAGCAAGATAATATAAATTATACATGTTGTGTTACACTTAGATGGGAAGAAACAAAATATTAACTTAAGACAGTTTCCTTACGTTACTTTCTCTCTGTGTCCAAATTAAAATTAGCTGAGACACCTAACCTTGCCACGTATAATTAATCTTTACGGGGCCTTGATATTGGGAATGCCGCCCACTGCCTGGCCGGAATTATGCTCACCAATGAAGACATTAAATAGCTTGCAGATGGGCCGGAGCTCCCCGGACCTTTGTGTTCCTCAGTGTCGCTCCGACACTAACGTTGACACTTCACACTGCCTACAACCTGGGGGGAGGGGGTACTCATTCAGATCTTATATAGCCTTGCTTCAGTGGGTCAGCCAAGCTTGTTGATTAAACAGGGGAATCGCTCAGGAATCTATATCACATCCAAGTTTAGCTCGTAGTGTGCAGGCCCCCTGCAGCCCACTACAATAATCTCATATACATTATTTAGTTCTGTAAAGTAATTGTCTGTAAAAAAAATAACTAAAGAAATCACAATTTTTGGAATCGAGAATTGAGTGGTATCTGCATCGAGATTGAGAATCGAGGAAAAGTGGAATTGTTACATCCCTACCCTAAGGCACCTGGTAAGGTCAGCAAGCTGAACATTATGGTTTATTTGGTTAAATACGAGGAACGTAACCTCATCAACCAAGAACACCCTGCAATAAGGATAACTTGTAGCTGAAAATCCTGACGTCGGAGGTCGAACACAAGCCCTCCTAGTATGCACCACCTAAGGTGGAGTTCCCCACGTCGGGAGAGGTTCACTGGTCAGGTAATTTGAGTGTGTTCTTTTCTGCCTGGAAACTGGGGATTTCAACCCCTACAATCAATTTCACCTGTAGCGTTTTACGGTAAGTTGACCTTGATTTAGAGTGAGAGACAGCCTTCAATATTCACAAGGCCAGCGTATAAGTAACATGCCCAGGAATTCAGGATCGCATGGGCAGGACTCCTGTGTGTAGAGTGGGTCTGGAAGATTTCCTTGTTGGCACAAAGTCAAGTGTCACTGGAGTTATGATTCTCCGACATATTACATGTGGTTTATGAGGCTGCCACACCCTCTTCTTCTACAACTGGATTGATGAGGGGGCCCCATGGCAGGACCACGGTCGGCAATGGTGGCAGAGAGATGGTGCTAGAGCTGCTAAGAGGTTCCTGAGGTATATGGGGAGGGATTGCAGTATGCGATTCAGGTAACCAAGTAGGATCAAGTCATAGGACAGTATGATCAACGTGAACTATCTGTTGAGACACGTCAGTTTTATCCAAGTTTGTTGGTGGTCATGTTGGAGATGTCAGGTGCAGCGTGATTGTGTTCGCCATAGTAGTACCTTGATTACTCCGGTCGTCAAAAGTTGGGAAAGTTGACATATTTGCCAGCTGTTTCATGCAATGATGATATGAAACACAATTAACGTCTTTGTGAGAAGACATCTAAATGCATCGGGTGTGTAATGACCTGGAGCACCCCCAGTGAAGTGAGTCGAAACACTATCAGTAACTGTTCTGAGAGTGGTCTGTCATTCTTGTGAATGGTAAAAATAATGGATTTCACTTTTCTACCTCTGGGGTAGTAAATTAGCTATGTCCTTTTCTAATTGTTACAAGATTAAGTTTGATTTGTATATGGCATGAGGGCCATTGAAATAGCTGCTTAATGCAAAGTCTGTAATGATGGATTAGGGCCGCCCTACCGTGTACTTCTAGACATACTGTGTTTACAATACAATATCACACACTGGTGTTCCACATCCGGCCAAAAAATGGTGGTAGATGGAATTATCGTCTGTTCCCAGCAGTAAAACAGAGCTTAGGATATGTTGTGTTGTTTTATCCTGTAATGTCTAGGTGATTTTCTACTGCGTGTCAAGTGGCAAAAATAGTTCGCTCCTCAACCTGGCCGTTCTCCAGCGGTGGCGGAGTTAGCGACTATTTGAAACACTTAATTCCACAAGTAGGATGAATTTCTAAGGTGATTTGGGCACTCCCGATGATCTACCGTTGGCAGACATTGGTTTGCCTCTTAAGATGTTGAGTATTTGCCTTTGTGGCTTATCACGCGGCAACCGGCTTAACCCTAATGCAACAGACACACACACTTACAAACCTTAAAGGCCTAATAAACAGGGTTATCAAAAGCTATGAACAAAGCAACAATGAATTAAAATGTGAAATTATAATGACGTTTCTTGAATGTGTAATTAGCACATGGTTCCACACTCTCCTGAAGTGATATATTAAAATTATTATTCAAAATAATTTTACGGAAGTTAATTTTACGTTATTGCCAGGCGAAGGGTGCCTGGATAAAATTAACGAAGTGTAGATATTGAATGTCTGAGATTAAATTAATTAGCCATAATTAATCTTATCTGAACCAGAAGGGAAAGTGCTGGAGGGAACTAACTGACAAAGATTGGGGGGGGGGGGGGGGGTCCTTCACCAACAGGCGAAGGAGGCCTGGCTAGAACCTAAAGTGGGATGCGCAGAAGGGGACGTCGTCGATGTGATCTACTTATATCTGGGTAGGATTACCAGAAGGAAAAGGTTGAGGAATGGTATGGGATGATGTCGGCAGGACCCTCTGGATGGCGTCAGCAGCCCTCAGCAGCTGCTGGAGTCACTGAAGAGGTGGACTGCCCTCTGGAAGGCAGAAGTCCTCCGGAGCTGCTGGAGTCGTCGACGGCCACTGGTAGACCACAGTCAACAGCGCGAGGTTGGGGGTTTAGTGCTAGCACACCCTTACAAACATTACCTCCCGGCCTTCTCAGTGGAGGAGAAAGGGTAGCACGGCACTTGCCCTTAACAGTCACCTCAAACCTTTGCAGCGGAGAGGTGCAGTAGACTGCCCTGATGCCAGCACTAGAACTCCTATTTATACTAACATTTTTAGCTTGGTTGCTACTCCGTGCTTTACTTCGGTACGATGTACGATACCCTTGTACGATAGAGACGAGTTAGTGTGGTGCTGTCACGTTCAGATTGCTTACTAGGAATAGGTGGGGTTAATACACACAACCGCTTGGCGTCAATACAGGCTGTGATTTGCTCCTCCCTCCTTGAAGTGTGCCTTACCCTAAAAGGAATAGAGGTTAGGTTGACACTAACGATAGCTACTGTGCATCGTGAACTCAAGACAGTGACCTACCTTAGTGTACTTCCAACAGTGGCTAACGGCATAAGCTCAGTGCTCCAGGAAGCCCCCCACAACCGGCGGGTGAGCTAGAAGCAGTGAGCCGTATGGGCCGCCTTCCTGCCACTACTGGGTGGAGATCACAACACGGGACAGGCCGTATCCCTTTAGCAAATACCCCCGCCAGCACCCAGGTGCTCCAGTTGGGATACAACACAAGAGGACTGTCTCTCCCCTGTTGGATGACTTACTAGTGGTGGTGGCTCTACCATTCTACCCCAGAGGTTTATATGGGTACCCGTCAAATGATGCGTGTGTTCAGACGTACAGATTCCTAAAGGGGATCCATAGTCCTACTCTATTTCGTACTGATATATCCAAACCCGGTTTCGGTTAACAAAGCACAATAAGTATTATTCCTAGTGGTCACGGGAAATACCTCTAGAACAAATACCCTTAGTGAGGGAACAAATCTGTATTTATTAAAAACGTAATAAACTCAGTGATGTGTGCTATCTCCTAACCAAGCAATATGATTATGGAAGTAAGCTACACTGTACAGGTGTAGGCGACCTGCTTCTAGCTACTTGTTGGAAATGCGTTTCTTCAGGAAGTCGCATACTCAAAAGGATCCTGCGCCAAAAAGAAATTGGTGACATTGACCCTTGTGATATATGTTGGAAGACTTTTCCAGTTCATGAAGGGAAGGCAGATAATACTGCTGTTATTAGTGTATTTGGTAATGCTTCCATGTTTTCGCATAAGAAGATGAAGTTTGAAATTGTTGATCAGATTTGGTTGTATCGCAGGCTGGTTGGTACAACTGGTGACAATCATATTCATGGTCACGCTGAATTGTACACATGAGTGTGGCACATCTCAAACAGTTTCATTCATATGTTACGTGGCTTACACCCCCAGTATCAGGACCACACTTAATAATACACCGTCTCATATCTCTGCTGTGACACATACTCAACATGCCCGATGGAATAACAGCTGTGCAGAACCATTTTATCAGCTCATGACGGCGACCCCGCAGGAATCTGTTAGCAACTCCTGCCCACCACGTCGTCGTCAAATGGATCAGCTAATTGACTTGGCGCTAGGCTAGTTGTCTTGCACACGGACGTAAAATCTGCAGGAATCCCAGGCAGAGCACTCACGTAAGGATGGTAAAGTCACTAATGCACCGTGTTAATAAAAATGTGTGCTTACTGCAAACGTGCATATCTCTTAACATGTCTGAAAACGTAACAGCAACAGACAGCATATTCATTTTGCCCGTTTTACAAGTTGCTACAATGGTCCACATATGTTCCCAGCCTCAGCACGCAATACAACATTTTGGCGTACAGTGGTATAAACTCCTTGCTAATTCCTTAAGTAATCTGAAGTGAGAAACATCACTGTCTTCACAAACCCTCATGACAGGTTGCTGCAAAGAGCAAACTTCCACACAGGCCACCTCGCCTATTTCACGGCTGGCGGAAACCAAAATGACATTGCCCGGCGACTGACACACCGCACTGCCGCCAAGAGTTACATACACCTTCACCACTCGGCAGCTCACACTCGACTCGACTAAGAACCACTACATGACAGCAGCGCAACGTGCGCCCCGGCCTATGTCGTCATGCCCGCTCGTGGCAGACTGCGGTGGCAACTGTGCACTCATATACATTGCACGCAATATAAAATTATATAAATACAATAAGAAAGCCATCACAGAATACTAATTATTAATAATACAAAAAAGTAAATATACCCTCTATTAACAAAATATCCATCGTGATTAATATTATTCCGGCCTAAAAAATGAAACACGCTAAAAACTATTAAAAGATTAATACAAAACTTAAAAAGGAAGTTGTTAAAAATTACTCAATAACTTAGTGACAAAACTGATTCATCACAAAGGAAAGGCAGTATTGCATGTAGCTGTTTACCTTACTTAACTTTCCCTAGCTCTACTCTGTTTGTGCAGAAGGGACCAGTACATAGGCGTGTTACAGGAGACGTAAACTGACGACGTACATTCATCTGTAGACTGGTGAGAGAGAGGAATCTTCGGGCCTTCAAGAGGTGCTGTGAAGAGTTCAGGAGAGAGGTGAGGCTTTTGGCACCACTAGTGCGCAATGAAGGACCAAGGTAGAAGAGAAATGTCAAATACTTGAAGACTAGTTGCGAGTTCTGGAGTGTCCCGCTATTTATACTGCCCAGCGGGCACCCCCCTTTTTCAACTGGCATAGGGATTTGTCTTGGAGAGGGTGTAGCAGGTGGAAGAAGCGTGCCATAAATCCTTGATGAGTGAGACGTCGATGGCGGACACTGGATCTAGGCTCATGCTCTGGTGCAGGTACAAGTAGTGGCATCTGGCGACATGCTGCTATACTCTGTGAATCTTGATGCATGGCTTTGATGACTCTGCCGGTGAATAATTGTCTCAGGTATGGAGAGTACGTTCTCTGCCCTAGTAGGTACAACAATCTTTGACGTCTCACTGGTGGTTGCGGCAATCTAACTCCGTTGTATTTTATTGATGTGCATGTCAGAATCTGAAATCTCGCATATATGGAAATTTTTTGACAGTCTGCTGAAGAACTGTAGATAGGGAGTCCACTGTAGTATGTTCATAATATTACTACAATTTTTCTGTTGAATCTATTCACATGGTCACAATATATTCGAAACATTATCCATATTGAAATTCAATATCACAGACACACAAAATTTTATTCTAATCAAAATACTGAACTTGTGTTTGCTACTCTCACACCAGTGTCGCTGAATGCAACTACAATCGGTCGTTTGGTTAGGCGTGTATTTAAAAGCACAACATAGAACTTTGGAACATCTGTTATAAGCGAAGAGATTAGTTTACCATCTTTAATATGTTAATTGTTGTTCTTAATCATTAGTAGTTTGAAAGTCACAGCATAAATGTGACATAAGTATTAGGAATTCAGGGAAATTGCCAGACAGCACATTTTCATTCATAATGATAAAGTATTTCACGATTAAAAGTGATGTCTGCTTGTCAAAAAGGCAAAATTGGGTAGTTTATAGTTTGTACATGCAATGAGGCTATTTATAAATTGACAGCAGTACAGAGTGCACCTTGATGACCAAACGTGTATCACATTCACATATATATTTGCTGCAAAAATTATTACATTGTGCAACAATGCATGGTTATACGAGATAAATAACACTCATTTTCACTTTGAAGCTAAAGTAAGAGGGGACACAACTAAAACAAAATGGCAAGCTGGCTTCAGAAAGCCTCTGTGATTACAGCCTGAATCAAAATTATTAGGATGCAGAAATACTGCACACTGAAATACGTTATTAAAAATACGTATATACAGCTCACGGACAATACAAAACTCTGGGAATTCATCCGTATATTGCTAAAGTATATCTTACCTTTTTAAAAGTAAATTTTTTATCTCGTATGGGCTCAAAATTATTCAGGTTCAAAAAATATTACATCAAATTAATGTAAAAATATTTAATAAATACTCCGCAACATATCTGCTGCATCTTTAATAAATCTGAACAATGAACATGATGGAGTTAGCCCTAGGGAGCCTAAGTGAAACTATCGCATACAATTTAAATTCCATTTCCTTAACAAACACTAGCACGAAGTTTGGCTTTTTACACTTATAACAACTGTTTTATACTATCATATAATAAAAAAAAACATTCTTTTCTATGAACTCCTTCCTACCAGTGTATTTTTCTGACGTTTGTTGTATTGAGCTAATGCAGGGCTGTCAGAAAGCCACCATGAAATTATATTTCAATCATTCATACGTCAGCTGTTTGTGTATGGGATGTTAATTTCAATTATGACATCTAGCTACACACTGGTTATCAAGGAAGGGAATTCTTAGATGAAAATAGATTAGTATTAGGCCTGTAGCAATACTGTGCATTTTATCAGCTTGTTTTATATATACTTGGTCAGAACTGCATGCAATGTTGCCAGTCCTGATTCTAGGCATAGGTGTGATTTGGGAGGGTCAAAATTGGTAAAGAAAAGGTTGCCTTATAATGTGATAAACACAGTATTTATCTGGTGAATAAATTTTACATATTAATTATTGTGCATAGTATGAATTTGGAGAAAACAATGTTCATTACTATTATAACTCTGGTTCTCTGTTCTGTTTCTGAAGACTAAAAAATGGTGGAACCCAGAACCGACAACCAGAACCAATCCATCGCTATTTATAGCTGTAATTTATCTTACCATTGTCAGTTGCCTTTATAGCATGGTTCAACCACATTTTAATTCTCTCTTTTAATATTTCTGCAAATTATGCAAAAATTGTTAAATATGCTTTATATTGTCATGACTACAGCACCCTCCCAATACGTCCCAAAGCTGCTCGGAGGGCCTCAAAAGACACAATAAACAATATCACGATTACAAAAAACATGCAACTAAAGTACAGATGGCAAATACTACACAAATAGTACTGACCTTTCTAGACATATACACATCAACGTTGAACGAGGGATTCCTACTGCCGAGTGTTGTTTCGTGCTGACTCGCAGATGAGCAATTCAAGTTTTGGATGAGACGTGCACGCTTCCTCTCCAGGTTGAGGCTCCTGGGGCCACGCTGACGACGTACTATAGGAAACCAAGCAATCTCAACACTATCTGCACCCAAAGGCAAGTAAATGCTATCAGAACACAGCGACAGAAAAAAGATCATGCATGCATCCATTAGTGAGTTGTCTATAGATTGATACATTATGCTACGGGCATTTTATTTCTTGACTATGAATTACCACATGTCACATCACATCTTTAAATGTACACTGGAAAACAAAATTAACAGAGCCCTATCTGTAACAACCTACACTGAGAACTAGACGGAAGTTAACTATGTCATTCTATCATTGGGTGATAAGAAAGTATACATTGGAATAGCAGCCATTTCTTTACAAACACTTGTTTTTTTCATTGGTGATACAGATATGGTGGAAACACGTGGCCACATTACTTGTGTTTTACAACAAAGATAATGTGTACGTTTCAGTAATCTGTATTCACATATGTAGTTCCGAGGAATAACTTTACGTCTCGTCGGTTGCAGCTTCTTAGCCGATTCGCAGCCTCATTTTTATACTAATTTTGATGATAATGTAGGTTCATACCTACAGTTCTAAGGAGTAATTTTAAATGGAACATGCCTATATGTTAAAATATTATGTATTTCACGAATGAACGTCGTATTTCCTAACAAACTGTGAGTAAAACATCTCATTGGCTTCTCAAGCCAATCCACAGTCTATTTTTACACTAATTTTACAGTATTGTGTGTTCATATCTGCAATTCTGAGCAATCATTTAAAAATTATATAAAAGGATAGGAATTCAAGTACTCTCAGTGTAGTACTTGACAGGTACACACACACAAAGAAGACGACAGATTTTCACACGGTTGTGTGATCACTACGTTTCGCTGACTAAACCAGCTTCATCAGGCAGTGAGTTGTAAGACACTGCAGTATGGTGGAAGGGTGCTGTTAGTAGTACACCTACCTAGCGGCCTGGTGGCGAACTAGGGTGGGGTAGGAAAATTGAGAGTATAGATGACGAGTGTGGTTAGGAGCAGTGATTGTCTTATGCTGAGGCCTAGCTGTTGCCTACATTTTGTTAAAATTGGTGAGCTAATTCCCAGCGTCTGAGTTCTGAGCTATTGCTTGACAGTAGTAGGGCTCTCCCAACTCTGGTACTGTAGCAGGAATCAAAATCATTGGTGTGTGATGCTGCACGTGCTGCAAATGGTTTGTCTTGTAGGTTATTGATGTGATCAGCTATGGCTTGTTTGGTGTCTGCTCTGTGGCCATTCATTCTTTGCCTGAGTGTGTTGGTGGTGAGGCCGATGTATTCTGCATTGCAGTGTTGGTATTGTAGCTGATTAATCAGATTGAGTTGCACAGTTGCAGTTGGCTTGGATGAGTTATGTACTGTTGTTGGGTCTGCTATTGAAAGAAATTGATGGCTGATGGATGGCACAGCAGCCACAGCGTGAGCTACTGCAACTTGAGACACAAGGTGGTAGGCAAGTGGCCAGTTTTCAAGGCTTCCATGCACAGTTTGCTGGCCTTAATTAATTTATTATGGTACCCATGTATGACTTTTTCTGTTGTGGCATGTAAGATTTTGTTGGCTTGGGCCAGAAGAAATGATTTTGTAACAATGAGAAGCTTCATGTTGGACAATAATGAGGTGCGGTGATAATTTGTAATTGAAGCATACTGTTTGTGAATGAGGTCTGTCATGGATAGAGAATGCAGATTTGATAATGCCAAGGCATCATTCCAGGTTTGTGGTGGTATGGCAAAAAGTGGCGGTTTTGAGGTTACGCCTCGTGGGGATAGGCCTAACTTACGGCACGACAAAGGAAAATTTGTGTGATTTGAGGAAGCTGATATTTTTTGGCATCGTACGAAACTTTTATTGAGCCAGAATGTGTGTATTTCTGTGACATCAAACATGTTGCTAGACTCATGTATTAAAGCAGAGGTGAACATTTGAAACTTCTGAGAAATGTGCAGGGAAACTGCAAATACAAGAAAATTAATTTGAAAAACCGTGAATTAGTGCTGGGATGTGTGATCTGTAAGAAAGACAAATGAAAGTATGAAAGAGACGGGAAAGTTCTATAGTTATACAAAGGACGGACACAAGATGGCGCGAGATCAAAACATAAACATGTCAGTTAAGTTAGCAAGTAAGCAGCTAGGCTACCAAAAATATATAAAACTGAAAGGATAAAAATTAAAGTACTTACAGTGTAGTAGTAGCCAACAGATACACACACACAAAAAAAAGGGTGACATTTTTTATGCTTACATTTTAAAATATCACTTAGTAAATGAACATATTTTGTAATCAACAGTAAACAAATGCTTCTCAGGCTCTCTCTGGGCTAAGCAACACTGATGCATAATTTGAGTAATAGTGTGCGCATCAGTGAACATAGCCAAGGGAGCTAAATGGAGAGGTAAGGCTGATCCTCGGGGTAAAAGTGGAGGGGAGAGCAGTCAGTCCACGTGACGTCACAGGGGGTACTGTGTAGCGCCTGCTCCATGCAGAAAGCCTTCACCAGGCACAACTCACTGCAGTATAGTCTATTGCAGGCTGTTCACTGTAAAGTGAGCTCAATTTGAGTTCTTCTTTAAGCCAATTTGTATCCTTCCATGACTATGTTATACATAAAAATTCCCCTGCAACTAAAACCTGATGTATACATTTTACAGTTCTCAATAGTTACCATCTATGGCCCAAATAAAAATATTTTTTTCACTTTACTGCGAATGACCTTTATGCAAAACGTGTTTGGTGTTGAACCAAACTCACTCACTTAGATGCGTTTCTACAGTATGAATTATATACATGCACAAACTACCAAAACAATTCGTAGGTCACATTTAGTAATTGTCACTTTACCATACTCTACAAAATTATAGCCAACTTGAAAATACTTTTTTAAAAATAAAGATGTACAGTTTATGGCGACAAGAACTATTGAAAATACACTTCATGAGAAAATTTCTAAAACTTCTCAGTTCCCTTAGTAAAAAACGCTTAGCTGGACGGATAGTCATGTCAAAGGTTTATACCGTAAAAATACAACATTTACATTGCACAATTTAAAAGCAGTCAGGCACATATCTCACAGCTATTTTTGAGGCTGCTCGTTTTCCTCGTTTGAGCAAAGCGTCAGCGTGCGTTTTGCGATTCAGAAAGGGTAGTCTTATGAAAGTTGGTTCCTGGCAAGTTTCTTTAATGTCTGTTGACTTGCGTTGGAAAATTTTGCAGTAAGCTGCATGAAGAAAGTCTGTATTACACCAGGTTTGCTGTTCAGCCCACTCTCATGGTACGAGTAGAATAATTTTGCTGCGGAACATGGTGAGTATCGCTTGAGACGGTATAGCAAGTCCTCTGGGACTTGCATTTTCCATTTCGTCTCAAGAGACTTGCTTTCATATAAAAAGGTTTCTTATTCATTAGATTTTCGTTCTTGCTGCAATGAGCCAAATAGCCCACTATGTGACAAAGTGCTGCTTCTTCCCCTGAACCACCTAAAGAGTCTGCCGTTTTTTTTTTCTCCCCTGGTTCGTTTTCAATGTCCTCTACGACCTCACTGTTACTCACGGTTTACATTGTCTGATATGGCATTCTCTTCCTCAGTATTATTTTCCATGTACTTTATAAGCAGCTGAGAAGTTAAATATGGTTTCTTAGCACTGATTTCTTGTATGCACGTTCCCTATGGGAGAGGGTGTTCGTTTCCGAATAGAAGCATTCGTATTCAATATTTAAACGTGTTGGTGCAAGGTTGTCGTTATTTCCTATATTACGTACCTGAGAAGAAAGGGTTTCAAGCACATCCTGAATGAGACTGCCAGTTACAACATATTTCAAGTTTTCAGTTGAAACTAAATAATTGTATGGTCCGGTAAGAGATTTAATAGACACTATTGTGCCTTTATGAAAAGGCATTAATGAAGTTTTTCTTATACACTCGTGTTTTCCCAATGCCCTTCATGTCTTCTAGGATTTGTGCATTGTATAGACAATGAATGCCAAAAGCACTATGCCATGGTTTTCTAAAATCTTTTACAAATCTGGAGTTCATCACCTCAAACTACTCATCAACCACATCAAAAAACTTTGAAATTTGTGATTTTTGGGGGAATTTTCTTTTAAGTAAAGTTACTTTGATACTTCGGTTCCACATGGGACCAAATACCGTAGTCCAGAAAATTATTCCTCAATAGCTTTATTAAATGGGGTATGTCAGCAAAAACCCACACTTTTTGCGTCATGTCCACCAGATTCGTAAACGAAACTTTGTAGAAATTTGTAGGTTTTGCCACAAACTTAGATTTCCGCATTCCATATCACTCACAATGGCTAAAACTTTAAAACCAGAAACTTCAACTTCCTTTATTACATCAAACAGTTTGTCATCAGTAAAATTTTTGTCAAAAGTCATGAGAAATTCCATTTAGATGTCAGGCCTCTCGCTATTATAACCTGGGCATTGGAATGGAGGCCCATTATTCTAAATTCCCTTTGGTCATAACACATTCTAGAATCAACTCTCATTGCGTCGAATGAAAGAACTGTCAAACGCTCTCTGGAAGAAAACGATAATTATCAACCTTTCAACACTGAAAGTAATTCTTTTTCGATGCCAGGTAAGCACTCAGGTTGCGAGTCCATTTTCGAATAGTTGATAATCCAGGTAATGGTAGACCAACATTCTTCCGCAAATATAAATACGCCTTCCTTGAAATTGAACGAAAAGTTACAGCTGCAGCTATGTCATCATCTTCCCCCATATTCACTTTCTGTTTTTGAAAATCAGCCTTTCTATGTCTTTCAAAAATTTCCCTTAGTTTTGTGTTTGCATATTTTGGGCACTGCCTATGCTGGATTATAATATTTATCAATTCCTGTCTCAGAGACGCATTTCTATCTTTCAGATTTTTTTCACATGTATTCGTTCGCTTTATTTCTTCCTCCATAGATGATACTCGCATCTGGAATAATTTAATTTAATTTTATAAAAAATGTATTCTCTGAATGATGCTTATGTCTTGACTTGGACCTGGTTGACACATTGTTTGATCATTCAGTTCCTGTGTTACGACATGAGTCCCATTATTTTTTATTTCTTCGCATTTATAATTTTCTGAATGTCTTCTTCTTTTTCGCATTTATGTTAGGTCAGAAACTAATTTCCTTTTCACAGTTCCGATTCTTTAGTAGTTCACTTCTCTCTGCAAATTCATTAGACGTTACATTGGTAACAACAAATAAGGCACCACATCTGTTTGCAGGGTTCCTTTTCTTTTTATCCCCTTGAAGATCTCTCTCATAATCATTTTCAGAGAAAGGATTGGTACTCTTGATGTATCCGCTTTGAAGACCTTTCTTTTACAAGCAAATATCCAGTTTTTTCACGTAACTATGTAATTTGGGAAGTCACCGCTGAGCCAGATTTCCTATACTATAATTTATACGTTTTGCAGTGCACAACCAGGTATTTTATATTCCACACGTATTAAGCAACTTCCTTTGCATTGAAATATAAAGTAACTGGTGCAGACACCTAGCAATTTTAATAATATCCCGACTAGCAACACTAAAATAAATTAAAACCTTTTAACGAGTGTTTCGGGTGTAGTTATTAACATTTCATTTCACTAGTTAATAAGCTTTTTTAACATTTAGAAATTACCCCACCTGAAAGTCACTCATTTTATAAATTATTCAGAAGTAGAAACCATCGCACATTCATTTCAAAAGTGTTAAAATTTTCAGAATAATCTATTTAGGAAATACCTATGTCCAACAGAAATATAGAAATATGTAATTTCATTTCACAACTTTTGCACTTCGCGTAAAATAAAAATTTGTGGAAACAAAGAAATAGGCAGAAGATACACAACGAAACTACCCACCCGGGCGTAACTTGCAGCTTACTGCAGGCAAGTCGGAGGGTCGGCCAGCTGGCCTGTACCCCCCGTGACGTCAAGGCAGGCAGATCCCTATTCCGTTGCGTGGCAGGGCGAGTTACGGCACTACGTCTCCCTCTAGCTCCCTTGGAACATAGCAACCATGACGGAAGTAGTGTGAGTGGTGTTATTATTAAATACAGTAAAACATCATTGATTTAAACACTGTTAATTCAAAATTCTATGTAAATCAAAGTAGTTGATAGCCCCCGAACGTAAGAATGGTATTTTTTATAATTTGGTACAATTCAAAATAATATTTCCCTAAAGTATGTGTAAGATTCAAATGATTTATCAGTGCTGCATTAATTAAATTCTTGAGTACCAAATGAGCAGTGCAATCGGCTGCCTTGTCTATGGAAATCTGTCACCAACGGGCTGCAAGTGGCATGGAACAAGTACCTGAGCTGTAACTCTCCCTACCCAACCGAAGTTAATTTAGTTTACTCGTTTTGTCTTTCGATAGCTGGTCAACCCGGGTTTCGGGAAGTCCAGAGTCTGCATTATTTTAGAAACTATGTCACACGTAATCTGCTGCCTGTTGTGCAACACCCAAAGATGACCACACGGTAGGGTCACTTTCCTCGCCTTCAGCGCCACAGCAAGCAGAAGCTAGTTCACCCAAACGCCTTTCATGAGTAACGCTCTGTATATATTCCCTAATGTCTTTTTTTACATGTGCCGTTCCCATCTTGCTTTTTCCCTCACAGGTTAAAATTTGTTACCAGACCCTTGTAATAAGTATCCACAGCTTCCGCTACAAAATGTAGAGCGAAACACATAATAAAGGTCGCGAATCACCCCGACACCAGGTTCGTGCCGCAACACTGACACGAGAAACCACCATTATCAGATCATTCTCAACGACCACATCTGCCACACTAAGAGAGAGATAGCACACACCCTGCAATGGGTCTGAGAGAGCGAGAGCGTACAAGCCCACACTAGGAAAGAGACAAAGCTATACAGCCCGCTTCCACTTGCAGGTGAGCCATGCGAGGCTTCGCTCCATAACCCAGAGATCCCCGGCACACAGAGCTGAGCCAACTACAGAAACCAAACAGATTTTCCTTAAGGGGGCAGTCCTATATTACCCTCAAGAGAAATTATTTTTTGGTTCACCCAGATGAGTCTCCATTGCACTGAAGTTGAAGAACTAGGGGGGGGGGGGGGGGGGGGAATTGATGTGCTGCGTCTTTTCCCAACTACTAATATGATATCGCCTCATTAGTGAGAACCTAAATATCGCTACTAAGGGGTCCTATAAACAGTACAAATCTTCCAGAAGTGTGTACAGGATATGCCCCTTGTACGAGGGGCTATTACAGACGCCGAGAAATTGTACTGTTCATTCCATGGTAAAATAAAATGCTTATTTCTACAAACTGAAATGAGCTGACCACTAAGCTGCCGAGATGGCATTATGTAATACCATAAAGCACCGGGATTATACCATGATTGCAATACTGAGAGAAGAGCTGACTGTGCCACCTCGACAGAAATTCAGGCTGACCGGCGACATCACACATCCTGAGAGCATCGCGCTATCCTCCTCCCCTCACCAACAAGATTAATATTACTTGCCAAACATGTACTCTTAAACCTAGATCTTTTATAAAATCAAATGTAGACTAATTGACGATTTGTGCTTGGGTGCTTTGCTACACATATGTTTATGAACAGGAAGATTAAAAATAAATGCATGTCACATAATTAATTTTTAACATGACCATTTCTTTCAAATGAACTCGTAAATACAATATAATCTTTTTTATAATGAATCTGAATGGAACCCTTTCTATGCTTACTATATAGAGGAAACTTCATAGGTACACCTGTCTTGAAATATTATACAAAACTGATATACCAAATTTACATATGCAGAGTACTTTATAATTTTAACCTGTGGGAAAGCATTTTATAATTGAGAAAATAAAATAAAAAACTTGAATATAAACCTAAGTCCAACTGAAATACATTGTAACCTACAGTAGAACCCCTATTTTACATATTTTAAGGGACTAAAACAGAAATACGTAAAAAGCGGGAATCTGTAAAAAGTGGGAAGTGATGGGGAAAAAAACTCTTATCTTGTAAAAGGACAATGTTAAAGAAGACCTATTTAGGGTAAATACATACTTAACTAAGTAAGTAACTAAATTCAACTGATTGTAATAAGTGTTTTTTATGATACCCAAGTTCTTGTTTCATAGGTTTGATTAATTTAATGAAAATCATTTAGTTGACACTTGTTTCGTTCTTTGGTAGGGAAATAGTTTTGTGGTCCATTTGTTGCATGTTGATCAATTGGTTTAATTAATTTTAATTGATTTGACTCGTGTGACGTGTTTTTCATTTACTACTTAGTATTATTTCATATTTGTGGGGTGTAACATAATTTTCAATGTTCTGTATTTATTTAATTTGCTTAGCTTGAATATTTATTTCTCCCGTATCTAATTAGTCACGAGTGCTCATTCTTCAGCAGACATATGAACTGAACGGACATGTACCCTGCTCCTGACCTCGATACACATCGACGTTTGTCAAACATATTAAAAGAGACACATTCCACGCTGCCGGACGTCAGAGAGTAAACATCGCTCCTCAATTACACATACCAAAAAACCAAAATTTTGGACATTTTGCCAAAGTCTTAATCCGATTGCGCAATATGCAAACTAATCAGGTTAGGATTAACCAATTAATCAGATTAGCCATTAATCCATCAATTAATCCGCGTCATCTACATGTCATTCGCCTAGTCCCAGAACTGGCATGCTCCTACTACTACAATCATCGTATATGTAACTTCAACTTTTTTTCTAAAGCTTCTTAGGATGAAATGCATAAAGCACTGCAGTGACTAGGTGCGTACATTGCGGGAAATACATCCGCAAAAAGCGCGTAAGTAATGCATTCATAATATAGGTTATATGATGATAAAAATATGTGCATACTCCGGGAATTCGTGAAAACTAGGGTCTACTGTATATGGATAGTTATTCAAAGGACCAAAATAAAAAACTGACGCAGATTGACAAGCAATGCATGCAGACTTGATCATCCAGACTTCATTTGATTTGTGGGTGTTGGTGGGTCGAAAATATCACAGAAAATAATAGCATGAAGACAAATTAGCCATGTTAAGATTAAAGAGGCAAAGTAACAAGAATTTTTCGAGACAGGAAATCCACATTGTGTTTGTGTTATCTTATGGTTGGACGCCCTCCTCTTAAGCAGTCTTTCCATGTGCACATGTGTGTGTGTGTGCACTGTTTCCACTGTTCCTCCCTTCAGAGTGACTCTGACCACTGGTTGCTAGGTCTTCGATCTCTGAACACAGGCTAGAAGGATTGGCTTGACCCACCACCCATAGATAAAGGTGTCACCAGTATACAATGGTTTCCCGAGTACGATGTTTAACAGGCAACCCCAACTGTGACAAGTCTTGATCGCTGAACAAACAAAAAATAACACGTGTGATAGGCAATTCGCACTACTGTGAAAACAGTCCCTCCCGCCCCTTGCTACACGATCCTCAAGCTGGTAGTGTGTTATAACAGCACTGCTTCTCAGGTGGGCTTTGTTACAAGGGAAAACATTCAATGTTCATAAAGGCAAGCCATCCATTATTTATACCAAAGAATAAGGCAATGTTTATGTTTGCAATATTAGCTGAAAATTACCTGTAATACTTGCACTGGCAGAAGTGCTGATTCTGTCAGCAATGGCAAATTCGGCAGAAGCAGATTCTAACCGACACAGCTCTTCTAGAATTACTCGAAACGGAAATGTTAATTATTCACAATTTTCGCATAAGCTACTCAAAGTTTGACTGCAAATAATTTGTAAATCACTATTCGCAACAATTTTAATTATGGTTTCAGGAATATGACAGAATTATTTGAACAGTAACAAAGTATTTGACATTTAAAATGTAGAAGTCAAATGGCAGTGTTTATATTTATCTGCAGTGGAAGAATACGTAAAAATCATTAACCAGAAGCAGAACTTTAACAGGGCTTCAGAAAAATGTGAAGTAACAGTAAATGGCCTATACTCAGTTTTTATCTCTAATTTTTAACAGAGGACTAAACAATCATAGTTACCATCCTCAAGCTGGTCTTCATCAGCATCATCACCACCACTAATTCTCCGTTTCTTTGAGCTTGGCGTAAGAGAACGAAGTTTGCAAGTAAATGGCCTAGCAGGTAACGATGAATTGACACTTGTCGACTCACTTGTAATGGACTGGTCATCACCACCTGGAAGTCATGAAAAGTGCACCATATGTAAACATTATCTAGTAACAACAAATAAATGTAAAGAAAAAAGCAGTTTGTTCTAACATCCTTGCCCTCATCTTTGTACTAATCTTTGATCCCTCCTATTTCTCAGACACTAGTCCCATTTTCTTGAAACTCTTTCCTGCCTTTTGCAACAACTTTTCTTCATCTCTTGAAAAATGCTATAATAGTAGGGTTCCACCTGTCTGTATACGTATATCACACACTGTAAATATTGTTACAAGTTGCTAGGTGCGTATTCTAACTCAAGACAGATGGAGACCTTAATAACAATAAAAGAGTTAAATTTGATAGCTTAATTTATTTGCAATGTTATAAAAATGCACACAGCCATTAATTACAACATTTTACACCTAACTCTACTGTCGACACTTAATACTCCTATCAATGAGCACAATATTTATGTCAATCTTAATTGTAATTAAAGCTTTATCACCATCTTTATACAAGCTAGTCAATTGTCACTTATTATTTATACATATAAACCCAAAATGTTTATCGTTGCACATTATCATCATTCCAAACGTCTGCTACCCAAGCACCGATTCTCACTTCACCACAGTCCAGCAGATCAGTCTCTCTCTATCTGTACTCCCGATGCTCACATACTACACTCACTGGTCGTTGTCATTGCTCGTCGTACAGATGATTCCACGCACCCGACTAATTAGCGTATAAGACTACAGACACTGCACAGAGGCACCCTGCAGAATACAGGATGATCTGCAACTCAATCAACACACTTCAGCAGTGTGTTATACAGATCATTGGTAACCAAAATGTTGTGTACACAAGTAGGCTACGCAGTCCCATTTCAGCGTTACAGGAATGTAAATGCAATTAAAACACAAACTGGAATAACTGAATATTGCTAATGCAATTGACTACATTCATTTCAAAATTCCCCATCAAGCTGTTCAAAATGTGCTCAATCTGACCGTAAGCAGACACGGCTGGCATGGCCAGTCTTTGTTAATGTGTCAAGGCGAGCGGTTGTGCAAAAATGCACAGAATGTATAAATGTGCAGAGAATGCAGACATGGAATGTGTTTATGAATACTGTGATTGAAATGGGCGTGGTGCAGGAACTGAGCATCCACGCAGGTGGATTGGAAGACGTGGGCCAGTCCTATGGCCGACTCTCTCTCCAAACCTCTCCCTGTTGGACTTTTTCTTCAGGGGCTGCCTGAAGAGTAGGGTTTACAGTGGACGGCGATCAGACACACGAGACCAGTTGCTACAGGCGATAACTGATGCCACTAATCAACTCAGAAATGAACTTGCAGGCATGCAGTGGCAATGCTCCACGATAGGCTACAACACATCGCAGCCTGCTTACGGTAAGATGGTGAACATTTTGAACAGCTCGTGTGAGACATTCAACATGAATGTAGTCAGCAGCATTAAAGACATTCAGCAATTCCAATTTGTGTTATTGCATTTACATCCCTGTAACCCTAAAATGGGGCTGCATAGCCTACTTGTGTATATGACATGACATTTTTTGTTGCCACAATGATCTGTAGAACACACTACCGAAGTACGTCAGTTGAGTCGTGGAACATCCTATAGGTAGATCAGCTGGCCCAGCCCAGAAGATCTTTGCACTCCGAGTCGCAATGATGGGGACCAGAAAATTTGTGCAGCAACCATCACAAGACATTCAATCACCTAAGGAGAGGAGTGGCATCTGTCCCTAAAGCCATATTGCGGCACACGATATCCTTTTGTAATTCTGTGCACACTTCTCTGGACACCAGTGAAGCCAATGGAGCTATGCACTCAACTCATTCAAGGGGAATGGTAAGGTGAGGACATTGGGCAGCATCATGTAATAATATGTAAAAATCAAAGTATCAAAAAGTTTGTAAAAATGTAAATATTCTACTCACAACTAGTGATGGGATGGTAAGCCTACTGATTCTTCAATTCTGCAAATTCTTGTTAGAATCTAAGAATCAAAATAATTTGATTTTCAGTATTGTTACAATTTTCCAATGTCTGTTGGCATTACTAGGTTCTTTAATGGTAAGAGGTCAAGAGCTAACAATAATTTCATATTTTTATTTATAAACAATATGAAAACACTCCAATCTTCCTATTTGACAACAACGGCTATCAGTTGCTTTTTAATGATAGTATTTACATAATCATCCCTCACATCGCAGAAAACGTGCACGTGTACACACCCACACGTCTATAGGCATGAACACACACACACTTAAAGCCATTTTTCTAAAACAGTTTTCTAACACCTACTCAATTCAGAAGTGAAAACCATATGCCAAAGCTATCAGAAGTATTTTTTTTTTAATCAATAGTTTTGGTTAATTTTCAGTAGTGATGGTAATCATTTAGCCATTCTCAACAAAATCATATAAACAAATTTACAGAGCTAGAAAAACAGCAAACTCAAACTTAAATGACTGTTTACTATTATTCACAACAGCTGTGATGTTTATCATCCCAGCACATTTCTTAATTATTTTGAATTGGTACAGCAAATGGTCTTTAATAACAGGCTGTTTGGTCTGCTACAGGCCTAACCCAGTAGTAGGGCTATGGACCATGCATAGACAATTTGAACTTTAATAGAAGGAAGATCTCTCATTTAATACTGCACTTTTCCACCACTTTCCCAGACTGTGGAAAATTGAGTAAATATTTTGCATTGAGCATTAGACAAGGAGCTTAAAATTACAGTTCCCGCAGTAAAAGACAAGACCTTATCGCACATTTTGCAAAACACATGATACAGAGATATATTTTTAACAGTTTGACAGTAATAAACACGTGCTAAAAGAGAGATGTTTCAAATCCTTTAAATAGGTCTACTTACCTTGAATGAGTTCAATTGTGTTTGCAAACATTAAAGCCCAATATGAAGACACGTAATTTTCACCCATGTCTATTTTGCTGTTTTTTTTTTTGCAGCCAGTAATGAAAACTTGCTATTTACACCGGATTGGATATATTCTGTGCGTCATTTACGAAGAAACTTATCTGGTACATTACATGTTTTACTAGTAGTCCCGGTTTGGTAGTGACTTTCAGTACCTTATCAGAATTCACAGTATCCATTGAACATCAAATCGTCAACAAACAGACAGCATCACATAACAAACACACTGCATTTTAACATCTCTACTCTCAACAACTTGTTCAATACTCTGGAATCTTGCTGTAAAAAGTCCCTTTTGCTACAACTACAGCAATCAATTTCTTGAACCAAAGAAGTTTTCACTACTACGTGCAGTTTTATTATGTTTATATGCCAAGTTTGCCAATCATTGAGGTCTTTCATGCAAATACAATAAACTGAGAACCATCTTTACATGTCAGCCCACGCAAAGAGGGGAGACGTCCAGAATGCTTGCACAATGAGATATAGCAGCCAACCACTCCAGCAGGGAAAGAGTGGCGATGGCAGAACTCCTCCAGCAATGTAGCATGTCCACCCTGGGGAAGGGCCACGGAAGGTACATCAATGCATGGAGGAGGAATGCTAGCCCAATTTGATTCTGTACATTGTTCTCTGGCAATTTACTGATGAGTGGCTAAAATATTAATTTTATTTGTAAACAGATGTGGATTAAGTAATACTGTATTCCATTTCCATATCAGATAACAAAAATTACTCACTCTTCCTATTCACTACAGTTTCCCCTGAGAGATGTGTATATAAATTTTAATTCAGGATGTTTATAAAAAAATGGCGGACTTTAGATGCAGCAAATATTTGGTGTGCAGAAATTGGTTAATCAGATAACACTTTTCGTTACATCATGGCTGAAGCATGAAGGAATGTATTAGCGAATGTTGATACTAACCACATTTGCATAAAAAATGGCATCAAAGTAAATATGCAGCAGTGCGTGGAACCATTTTACAGTGGCCAAAAATTATATATGTAAATTACACAGTTTGTAATTTCGATTTCACAAACATTTCACTAGTTTTTTTGTATTTTCTTTTCTGCAACTAATGACACACACACATACTGACAATGCCAAAACCTCTGAAATACTGAAAAACAATTACATTCTCTCACAAAAACAAAGAAAATTAACTAAACGAATTATCAAAATGTTACTACAAAATCAGAATTACTGCACTATTACAATGTGACTCAGCAATCCAAGTCAGTGTATGTTCCAACTCAGAACCTACGTTAACCAGAACCTGTGTAATCATAGCTGCCAACCACAAAAAATAGAAATTAGTACAATTTATAAAAAGGAAAACCCTCCCCTTTTTATGCGACAAAAATTTAACAGCTATCCTTACCATTATACTGATTCTTTTGTAACGATACACAAACAGCAGATTCTGTGTGTTTGCAACAGTAACATATTAACTTTTTGCATTTTGGAAACTTTTTCCAAAACAAATATCTAGCATGATCTGCTATAGCAACAGGGAAACTATGCTCAACAACGAATGGAGTAAAGTTGCATTCCACCCTAATTGCACTAAAATCATCATTCTGCACACTGAACAAGTTCTTTACTTTGCTAGACTTGGCTTGGGCTTCAGCCGCTTCATTGTTCGTATGCTTCTCTGAATTTTCATGAGCTTTTTTAAATCACTCCTACCACCACGCAAAATAAGAGAGAGAGAGACACACACACACACAAAACACAACACACATATTTCACAAAATTCTCACCTTTTTGTGAATGCACTACCCAAGGGAATTCTGCACAGCAAGACTGCAGAACCACTTTATAACATTGCACGTTATGAATATTTTAACAGTTTTAACAGATTTTGGTTAAACTCCCTTTTCTGTTGCAAGTGAGTGTAATATTTCATTTTTTTGGTACCACGTGAAGTAGGATATCAGGGTTTGGAAATTTATAGCAGTGTTTCGAGGGTTATCACATTATCAGTAATGTGTTTGCTTTACCGAGTTTCGAGAGTTGCATTGAGGTTGCGTCTGTTTCAAAGAAGTTATTTTCGCCTTTGCTTGCCGATTTCAGATCATAGCCAATTTTTGTTCTAAATATTTGATACGAGTTAGCAGCGAAATGGCTCGTTTTGGCCAATAATAGGATTTCCATATTTGAAAGGAGGAGTGTGGGGTTGACATGGCACTTGCAGGTAAGTTTGGGACCAGGCCAGTTCTAATTTTAGCAATAGCACAATACGAAGTAAGAGAAGGACTAGCGCCGCTGCCCGGGAGAGCGTTGCGGGGCAGCTGCCCTGTAACAG
This sequence comes from Dryococelus australis, assembly GCA_029891345.1. Taxonomy (NCBI): domain Eukaryota; kingdom Metazoa; phylum Arthropoda; class Insecta; order Phasmatodea; family Phasmatidae; genus Dryococelus; species Dryococelus australis. The sequence goes on along the minus strand of CM056995.1, from coordinate 301,933,649 downwards.
TAAACAATTTACTACTGGCAGGATGTAAGTCAGATGTACCTCGCGATCACCTCACGATGCAAGCGTGAGGATTCCCAGTTAACTAATACTGAATTACTGCAATGCTATTCTGTCGTATTACTGAGCTAACTGTGCGTGCATTTACATTTCTGGAACCTTGTGAACGTGTTATCTGAAAGTTAAAAAATTAAAATTGAAGAATTACTCTGACACTGAAATACTTTTTTTTTTCATTTATACATGGCGCCCTTTAAAAATCTCTTGTGTATATCGACTGAAAGAAAATATCTTTGCAAATAATAATTCCCCGCAAAAATGCTTTGCGTAACGTTTTCAAACGAAACCATTTGCTTTGAAATAACATGATTGGTGCAAGTATTTTGAGAGACGGATAATCTTGATAAAATTTCTATGTTCGCCAGCTGTAGTTTATTTGCTCTGAGGCCATTTGTGAAAGCAAGCGCACGCAGCCGAGAGACTTGCTTTTATCTTTTGCTAGACAACAGCTTCCCCTCTCCACAGCATATAAGGGGCGGAAGGAAGGTGCGCGGCCGAGACAGAAGGGTGAGAGAGAGAAGAAAGTAGGTCGCCACACTGGATGCTGTTGTATGGTGCTACTATACCGGTGCGAGACTTTTAGTTCACCGAATCCTCGCTGTGTGAAGCGCCACCTTGAGAACTCTGGCCATCTCATCCAGTCTCCTTCTCTTCCCCCACTCCTCCTCCTCTCCAGGCGGCAAATGGATTACTGCTTCGGGCTGAGGCTTCACTTGCTTGCCAGCCTGCGCTCAACGTCAACAAGCGACCTGTGTTCCCTGATTTACGTCATCACTAGATCAACTGGGTCATCATGATGCCTGACGATCTATTTCTTCATCAGCAGAATGCATTAGGGTTGTGAAATGTGTGTTGGCAATGGAGAGATATGGATCTGGATTATTATTATCTGCATATAGTTCGCCAATGAGAGGGACATGTTAGGTAAGTGGTGGGCTTTTGGGCACATTTTAAAATGGAATTTGAGCTGTTGAACTGTCTGTCCGTCAGTAACTATGTGTAGCCTGGTGAGCGCTTAATGTTAAATGTGGGTACGCAGTGTCTTAACTAATGATCTAAATTAATCTTTGGAAACCCTGTCAAAAATTATTTTCAAGGTTTAAACTGCTACGAGTATAGAATGATATTGGTTTGTGCTATATTGAGTCCTATTCTGTGCACTGGCACCTTTGTTTACCTGTAGTTAAATTTGCGAGCTCATTGTGCGAATTAGTCTATCATTGGAACTGAGGTTATTTTATACAATTTATGTGTTTTTTTTTTTTTACCAGGAGCTTTAAGGGGCCTTAGTGAAAGCTTGAATAGCCGCCTCCTTGGTTTGTGAGTATTTTTGGGAATTCTTAAAATTGTTAATAGATCATTTTATGTGATAGGCACTCTACTGGGCCAACACGACCTGCTGCCTTTTCGTTTTCAGCACACTTTATGCTCTTGAGATTCTTGAATTATAATTTTGTGTATGTACCCCTTTCTCTTAACCTCATCAGCTGAGAGTGATGCATCCCATGCTTCTTCCATTTAAGTTAAATCAGGTGTTTACATACAGTGCACCACAACTGAGTTTTATTACTACAGCACTTATCTGAGAATATTTATTAATGCATTAATGCTAATAACATAATCATTAATACTTTTCACATCAGTGTACCTGGTTTTTTTGTGAGGCGTGAAATTATTATTTTGGCTACGAGTCATGTGTGACCTTTTAAAAAGAGATGGGACTAAAACTCAGTTTGCTTATCTTAGGTATTTTTTATAATTGGCCCTGCTGGTTATGGCTTCTATGTTTTTTTTTTTAAGGTGTTTTAATTGATCAGTTATGTGTTGGTATTAGGTATTCTGCACGTAGGAGAGATTAGTGTAATTATGAACACATCACTTAAATTAAGGGTATTGGGTGCCGCTGATGCCAACTTTGAATAGTTCCAGTTGTCTGGACACATTGATGATAAATGAGTGTTGTGAGCTTGTGAAAAAATTTTTCTCGAACCTGTACAGTATTATGCATGTATTAAAGTGCTCTGTTTTTTTTTCCCATGAAGGCCAGTAAGGAGTTGGTTGATGCTAAGCGCACTTGGCGCCGTTGAAGCAATTGAAAGTAATAAGTGTGTGAACCCTTAAAAGAAACGTAATTAATGTAATTGTAATCAACTGAGTATCATTGAATTATAACTATTTTTGTGGTTTCCTAGCCCAAGTAATTTTTATCTTTTATATTCTTTTTGGTGAGATCATTGGGCCTTAATGTTGTTTGTCACACTATGTACCTGATCATTGTTCTTGTGAAAATAAATTCATTACAAGTGTTTGATGTATCACAATTTGTACAAACCCTGTACACTATGTAACCACTTCCTATCTTGCCAGGCGTGTAAGGGGAAGTAGCAAGCCAGTCTTGCATGTCGCACACCAGCAGAGCAGTGATTAAATGTGGCACGCGTGATGTATTTCACATCTAGTTACTGACCATTTGCATAAAACAACCAGCTTAAAAACTATAGTTGGGGGGAATCTTAGGTGAACGGACCCAAAATATACTATGATTGACGCACCATGAGCTAAATAATAAAAACAGGTTATGTTAACATTATTTATATAGAAATTTTGCTCGCTAGGACCATAAAAAATTGTGGGTGGATGTGATTTACAAGTACATGCGATAACGATACATGTGTGTCGACTGTAATTTTGCATTATATAGAATCATCTCCATATTTTTGCTTTGTATAGAAACTTTCAAGAGACTTTCAAAATATAGTTGTAAATAATGGAACATCTTTTCTAACTAAATATTTTGCATTGTGTAAAATCCCTCCAGAAATCACAAACAAATCAAAGACATTCTCCAGCAAAACAAAATGAAAGTTTGTGATAAAATTCTCAGAATATTTTACAACATATTCAGTGCCTTGCTTGTCTTTGAGAGTTTTCTTGTGTCTAAATTCTCTATTTTAATGTACATAAATGGTCGTTGCACGCCTTGTTGTATAGTTAACTTAATTTGTCATGCACTAGTATTGGAAGGCTTAGCCAGTCGGCTGAAATGACGGAAGGACTCATTTTGACTTTCCCCTTGGCTAAACATCACACGTAACTTGTTTATCTGCCGTGCAACAAATAGGACGACCACAGGTAGAGGTCAATTTAAATCTCCGCTTAGCACGGACACAGCAGGATAAATAGCTAAACAACACCTTTACAAGTGATTTTTTGGCATTTTTTTCTCCAAGGGTCAATTTCTTGTGCCGTCCCCATGAATTACTTTTTTCCTCTCCGCAGGTTAAAATCTATAAACCGCATATTGTACGCACCCACACTCATCAGCTGCTATATGTAGGGCAGCACACTTAAAAACTAAGGCCACATAACACAGACAATGGATTCTTTACACGACACACACATCACACGTGTCAAGAGAAGACGCTGTTATTTACTGTCACCCGGCCGCCAGCCGACCAGTGTTGAAAGAGATATCACCCGACTCCCATGCATCAGAGTGAGACCGAAGACGTCTAGCCTGCCAGTCACACCAGGTGAAAGAGGAGTGAGAGAGACGGTGAAACAGCACGCTGCACCTACCAGTGATAACTTCCAGCACGCCACTCCAACGCACAGAGCACAGAATGCATAGACCAGAGTGAGATACAGAAGTTGATGAACAGTAGGGGTTGTCAGGTACCCAAAATTTCTGGTAATGGAAATGCCCAGAATACAGGACAGGTATGGTGTCTGCCCAAAAATATTCATCCAAAGACACACCTGTTTTTCATGGCGTGCGATATCACGACATAAACGCGAAATACACAGTTTCTCATCAAAAAATGACATACCTCATGAAAAACAACCAAATATACAAAAAATATGCTAGTAAAATACATTTCCTTTGAGAATCCTCATGTTTACGACGCTAATTCCTTCAATAGTTTCAATACATGTAGTAGGGATTAGAAAGTCAAAACAATTTATGTATCGGATATACACCACCGAAATGATATCACCAACGAGCATCTACTCCTACGGGATACCGCTATGTTTCAGAAATAAACCAACCTCGGTGACTTTCTAATATAAACTAAATGTGTTTGCATTTTGTACTCTTACACTTTTCGACACATAATTAATGTAATCTCATTGGCAGTATACAATGCGGTAAATAGAAAAATTATCAACTTATCTAAAAAATGGTAACATTTTCCATTAACAATAGGTGCTGGTCACATGTTTATTCTGCGAAGGCACACAGTACGTGCCATAGATTTGTATATCTATAGTTTACCAAACATTTCTTTCGGTTGCGTAGTTTTAAGTACACATGTTTTTAAAATCATCAAGGTTATGCGAGGACGACTCGTATCTGGTGTCGTTTTAATTTTGTTTTGACCAAGTAACAGATTAGTCAAGGTTCTGTTTATTACATCAGTGGGGAGGGGAACTTATGTTTATCACATTCATCGTCTTTTGAGAGACAAGGTTGTTTTTTCCTCTTCTTAAGACCAGTCTACAATTGATTTAGCAGAAAATATAGCACATGCACAGAAAGTAGAATGCAAGTATTGGAATGGCGCTGCCTACAATCACACATAGCAAACGCACCGAAAGTGTGCCAATATCCTATAATTCCTGTGCGTGTGCGCCGAGCATGGCCAATCAGAACATCTATACCACAGAGTTCATATGACAATCAAAATAGCAGCAAAAGTAATAAAACTGATTAGTACTAGAGAGTTTGGCGCCATATAAACAGTGGATTGTTTTGATTGAAATTGTTAATGTACAAGCAATGCATGTTAAGACGAACAGTAAAATGTATTATATTTCTACAATTTAAGACACTCGAAGCAAAGTAAACAGCTGTTCCAATTTTTTTCACTCCAATGTGACCAACACAAACACACGCAATTTACAGAGCATCAATTCCTTTAATTTTTATGTCTGTTTTGTATAAATATTTCTCGTTTCTGTGCGTGTGCTATTTTGACAGTAGGCTTTCAGATTCAAGCTGTGCATGCGTTCTGTGCTATTGCAAGGTCAACCTTTATGAGAAAGTAGCAATTAGAACCACTCATTATTTTGATCCAGTGGAAAATTTTGCTCGTACGGAAATAACATTCAAATTACTATAATTCAAAAGTTGTAATGTCACCGAAAGAACAAAACGTGATATATATGATGCTATTATTCATACATACCTATGTGAGAATTACACAAACATTTTCAGTAAAGTTGAAAATTGTTGGGGTTTTATTATGAACTATACTTAATCAGTGAAATCAGTATGGATTCCAGTCAGTAATGTAGAGACTGAAAAGAGTTTCTCAATGTCGGGACTATAATGACTAACAAAAGAAAAACCAAAAGCCAAGAAATATAGTACTACCATATTTCGGCATGTATAAGCTGCACATTTTTACAAAAAAAAAAAATGACTACAAGAAGTGGGGTGTGACATATATACGAGATATTGGCAAAAAAATGTTTACACCCCAAAACATACAGTACATTTTCATGTTTTAATTTAGTTTCGAAGGAAGGAAAGAAAGGGAAGAAGAGAGGAAGGAAATGACGTGTAAAATGTAAGTATGTGGAACTTGGCCATAGATGCCGTACATGAGAAAATAGTTTTGCTGCTGTACAAGAGAAAGATATCTTACGTAGTTCGCACACACACCGCCATGCTACAAGTACTCATAGATAAGATGCCATTTCGTGTAACATGTTGCAGTAGTTTTGCTTTCTCAAGTTACATTACCATCTGTGCAATAGTAACCGTGCAATGTACATTTGTAAACATTGCAACTTAATACAAATTTTGTCACAAATGTTCTGTAGGGGAGAAATTAAGTCAGAATTTATAATGTTTGTATGGAATCATGACTTAACAATATTTACAGGAATATAAAAATTCAGTGCAGCCTATACTTGAAATAGTATTAATTATCCCTAATTTTTAATCAAAAACTCCTTATGCTGCTACACACGCCAAAATAATGTATTTAATGACAATTGTTGTTTGCATTGTCTGATTAAAAGTATCGTAATTTATTTTCCTGCCATCACTAAAGTAACCAAAGTGTTGCAATACCACTTAGTTATTACTCGTATGAGTATTGGAAACTAACTTTGAACAATTTTAGACTAATCTGATGCAAATTAATTTTTACCAACAATGAATGACAATGGTAATATTTTTGAATACGAGGACCAAGCAAGTAGTTCATTTCACAGCAGCAAAAACCAACATAACCATGAAACTTCAGCTAGTAACACAAATATTATTTACAAAACACATGTCTGAAAGTTTTTCACTCGTATGGACAAACAAAATGCTAAATGTAATTTTACATTACTTTTTTTAGTTTTTACTTGAATGAAAACTTCTTAACAAGCATAATGCAGCCTACCATATTTCAGCGTGTATAGGCCGCACATTTTTACAAAAAAAATAACTACAAAAAGTGGGGTGCAGCTTATACACAAGATATTGGCATTAAATTTTTTTTTCCCCCAAAACCTGTTTAGAAACTTGTCAACATACAGTACATTCATACTAAGTCACCATGTTAAAAACAGTTGCACTGCCATTACAGATGTTTACACACTCCTTTTTCTACATTTAGCTGCACGGTAAAATAAAACTAATGTGCAGTAATACTAACGATTGCCCTTTATTTCTTTATTCCGTTCCTGTAATTATTTCAACTGATGATGTAGAGGAAGCAGCTAGCAATCGGCCACAACATGCAAGTACAGTAGCCCTTTTTTTATGTTTAAATGCATGTGTCTTGGTGTGTCTTGGCAATACCTAGTATAATTCACGCACCCCAATTTTTTTTTATAAAAAATTCTGTAAAAAATACGGCATAGAGTAGTAACTTTTTGTGAATAATTTTTGCTGCCGTAATGATGTCCCCCACAATCACATCTGAATATAAATTTTATGCGTACGTATTTTGACATTAAAATCATGTTTTAATTATGGATCACGAATTCAGACACGGTTAATTATTACTATATAAGTGATAGTGCACATAATTCAGCTATATTTGTAATTCTCGCCATGTTTATATAAGCCAAGTCACCCTAAGTTTTCCATCAAATTAACACTTAATTTTTTTGTGATGAATCTGATGTTACGAGTACTCGCAATTAAGTCAGTTTTTCATACTTTTATGGACTCTTGTAGGTGCTGGATTTCACTGTATTTGTAAATATTGCAACATACTTAATACAAATTTTCTGTCACAAATGTTTTGTAGTGGAGAAATTAAGTCGGAACTTATTACGTTTGCACAGAATTGTGATTTAACAATATTTACAGTAATACAAAATTTCAGTGCGGCCTATACATACCAAAATACTGTATTTCTAAAACAATTATTTTTTACTTTTACCAATGTAAACTGTGCGAGAAAATATTTTGTGTTCAAAATTCGCACACTTACTTTGGTTTTAATACCCGAGCCCGAAAATATGAAGTAAGTACCTGTCCGAGTCCGCCCGAAATAAAATTTTTCTGCCCGACCACTCCTAATGTAGAGAGAAATAAATTCATCTTGAGGGAACAGTACTACATTCCAGCAAGCGAATTTTCTTCTTTTCTCGTTCCTTCGCCCAGATGAGTCTCAATTTCAATAGGGGGGGAAGGCGGGAGGCTGTGAATTAACACGTGGCGTATTTCTCAACATTATTAAATCCACTTCTACTCAACAGTGCATATCATTCAGCTGCATATTCCACAGAGTTTGATTGAACATACACTCTACAAGATGCTGAATATGTACTGTCAACCTATGGGAAATTATGCACTCTCCACGCCCGAAAATTGTACTGCTCATTGGCCGAGCCATCAAGCCTGTACATCAAGGTCACACAGTACTATAATGCACCACCAGATGTGGTACCTCTAGTAAGATCGCCAGACATGCAGCCCTGGATCCAGCGCCACCATGTGACACTACATGCCCAGAGGATCAAGCGTTGTCACCCTCCTCTGTACCCAACCAAGGGCAAGCCAGAAAGAGTAGAAATACTGGGGCCCAGTCCTTGGAACACCAGTCTGTTCTGTTCCTTCACCGCACTTCTGGTGCCGAAGAAACCTTAGCTCCTCTCCTGGTCTTCATCGCACTCCTGATGCCGAAGATTCCTACTGTTCTACCAGTCCTCGCCAGTCTTCATCATTTAAGTTGTTGTTACACTTGAACACTATCTGCCATTTCAGGGCAACACCATAGCATAGTAGAAGTTAAAGTTATTTTCATAGCACTTCATCTACCTACCCCATTAGCCTAGGAACAGGTTGTCTTCACCTGTCAAGCGTAGGTCAGTTTCCGTTAAGCTCTCGCTGATAAGAGATAAAGCACAACCATCTTGTTTATGTCCTGACGCATGCCACACTGCTGTGCAGCATGACTGTGCACACTACTGGTGATTTTGCCCCACAAACAAACAAGCAGGCAAGAGTTCGAGCCAAGTCACAAACAGTGGCAAACTACTCTTCACGTGCCAATAGAATCGACTCCACGCGTTGGACAGCTTCGGACGTAAAAATACTTAACGCATTTAATTATGAATACTGCCCGCCCAGATTCTGACATGCGGTCACCACCCCCTTGAGTCAAGATTGTTTTACCCAACGAGCCACTATCCCGAGATAACTGAGAAGGTTCAACTGACACCACAAGATTGCAGCACCTCTCCAGCCCTGAGACGTCACACCCGCCAAGCCTCGAGCAAAGGTGGTAAAATTGTCATCACCTCAGTGCATGGAGATAAGAAACGAGCTGCGCTACTGCAACCCTGATAAACCAATGCCTGCGGAGAAAAGCTAACATCCCCCGCACCCCCGAAAGATTGCTGATACAGGGATTTTCAACTATATAAGGAGGCACGAGCACGCCACTTGCCAGGTCGCCGGGCAGCCTGATGCACACATCAGCGAGCACTCCCTGGGTCTGACAAAGACCTCTCTCTCCTCTCCTACAGCCTGCGAAGGCTCCAACATCTCCAGCAGCTTGCAGAAGGCTTCAACCTCTCCAGCAACTTGAAGAAGGCTCTTCCTGCAACCGAAGACTGCACGTCATTATAGAAGTAAACAGACGTCCAACCCCTGCACCCCTTTTAACCCAGTTGGAACTCCCTTGACTCCGCAGTAGCAGGCTGTCGTGACGTTTCCCTTCAGGACAAAGTCCCCATGAGAGGATAATGCTGTAAAGAGCATTAACTAAAGTAAAATTCCTTTACCAGGCTTATCTTCACCTGAATTTAATTACATAAACAATTAATCCTTTATATAGCGTGTATAAACCAACTGAGATTTCCCATTTCCAAAATCGTAATAATAAATATTACGTAAAATTGAAACTGTTGACTACCTTACTTTTAATTATGGTTCCTAGCTCATTTGTGTTATTATAATTCTATCAGCAAAACTTATATAGCGTGCAGTAAAACCCCACTAAGGAATATTCATGAGGCGTAACCAACTACACAGGAAACGGGGCTGGAATAAGGCTATTTGAGTCCGAAAAGACATTCCGCTGCTCCTGGGTTTTCGCTGCTCCCTCGCCTACCCTCGGTGATGTCCTAATTCCGGACTGCACATCTCTCTGTCAGTGCCTCGGGTGCTTTTGAATAAGATGCACCCCCAGGACTGTGCGATTGCAGGAAGGACAGTAGGCAGGTCTAGGTACACGGTAAGATGGGTGGTATCCAGAGCCGCAACCCGCATAGAGAATGACAAGTTTTACAGAGGTTAAATAACTCGCAAGTAGATGCAGAAGTTAATGCCCCAAATTGCGAACTCAGAAATTAAACCTCTGCCAATTTTTCCACTCATTCCCTTTGATCACGAGTCCGAGTTAGACACCTACTTGGATACTTGTTGGCCGTGGCCCGATCAGAAACTTACAAACTACATCCAGTCTGAGACTCCCTTGCCTACCATAATGATAACGCCACCCAAGCTAGACCAGGAGAAAGAGGTTTGAAATATGTGCATCCTCCAATTAGCTTCCAAAAAGGGAATCCGGATTTGACCACCAATGAAGGTCACCCTGAAACCCAGCATCATTACTTCCCCCGTAAATTACGTACCCATACGCCGGCCTATGCGACCACTGCGAGTAACAAAAACCCCTCCAGTGGGATCATCCACCCTCATCACCATCGATTAATCCGTACGACACGTACCCCTCAGACAGATGACGTCCCGCAATTTGGCATCTCCTGCAGTAAGGACGATTGTGCTCCCCAGACCGGAAAGCACCATGGTTTGACACACCCTGGGGGTTATTCCCCTCCCCTCAGATGGTATCCACCCACTAAGCTGCCCCCATTGAACCTACCACGACCCACCAGGCTAAAGTAGTAACAAACACCTACTGAACTTAGGAGGGCAGTCAGAACTCTAAACTCTTGAAGCGCGCCAGTCCTTACCGGAATAAACATGTTTAACCCATTTAAGGATATCATTTTTTGTAGTCATATAACCCCTCCCTAGTAGATGTCAGGTCCACCGAGGGACCACAGGTGACTGGAAAATTTTATCCTTACCGCTACCACTCACCAGTAGAAACACACAATACCTTCGACGGCCACCCTTTCTATGCACCCTGGTTTATAGCATGGTAGAGTCCAGACACAAGAAACTCCTCCTCTTTGTGTTAGCTTGTCAGCTTGGTGTTTGCTTTTTCCACCGCGCTTCTGGTGCCGGAAATAATTTTCCCGAGTTGAGGAGACTGGTACTCAGGTGAAACTAACCCGCATACTGGGACCGTCAACCAGTGTTACCAGACTCTCAGTATCCCCTGCACCGCTGGTGCTGGCTACTAAGATAGGGAGACTGCAAAGGGTTGTTGGAGACGGTACATGGAAGTACACCCGAGTAGGTCTACGTTGTTACCTGCTGCCGATCCACGAGGTATGATTGTAGTAATTCTTTCACCTTGCAGATCTGCAAACTTCTCAAGTTGTCCAAGATCTTATAATTTTCCAAATAGTGCGTAAATAGTTCACTGCATTTCACATTAGTTAGCAAAACACAGCTGTTCACCATAAATAAATGGAAAAAATACATATACACATTTACTCTTTCAATGTTCTCAATTTGAACCTCCTTCCCCCCCCCCCCCCCAAGGACATTTGTAAATAATATAATCACAATCAGATATGTAGTATTTGTGGACTATTAAAAAAAGATGTTTCTTTTTCTTGTTCTGGTAGAATGGCAACAATTTTTTGTGTAGCACAACCAACAACTAAGTCACTGGTTTGTTTTAGATTAGCCTCATCATGATAAATTACTTCCAGCAAATCAATGTTCTTTACTGCACTTGGTTTCACAAATCTTGAGTAAAACTCTTTCAAGAAATCCAACAATAACTTCTGCAGTATGTGAATTTGTGATGTGTTTTTTCTAATGACACAGAGCTAAGTGAATGAAAATAAACGTGAAAGCTACTTATATACTAGCCGAAACCCTTACCCAAACTACAAAGTAAAAAAAAGATCCTACTACTTACAACCTAACAGACTAAAAATCAATGAAAACTCCAGGGCAACACTCCGTAGCAATGTTTACGGGAATACAAAAAATTAGTGCTGCCTATTTGAAATATAATTATCCCGAATTTTTCATCAAAAACTTCTTAAGTGGCCTATACACGTACACTGCCTTACTCGCCAAAATATAGTAATATAAGAACAAATTATTTTATATGCATATATGCACACACTACAGACTGTTGTGTCAGTAATGTGCCGCTGTTTTTACAGCAAAAGAGGTGGGATGAGGGAAGTAAAACATGACAGGGAGGGTAAGGCAGAAGCAGCAATACATGACTAGGACAAAAAATTCTCACTGACCCAGCCTGCAACTCCCCCACCCCTATACGCCCCAGTCCCCTTCTGGCATGAAGTAATTTATTGCTTCACGCTGTTTGGGACAATAAATGTCCAAGTCTACAATGGCAGCTTGAGAAAAGCACAACCACTAACATCAGAAAAGGTATTCCTGACTGACAACAAAGATGGCCAGCGTGACAAACAGAAATTTCAGGCAGGCAGAAACTTAAAACATAAAATTTCCCGTAAAATCGTAAGAACTGCATTTATCCGTAAAAATTACGGGTAAAAGTTGGCAGGTCTGCTCAAGCCCTTCTCCCATCGAAGTGGTATCTGAAAGAGGCTAAAATGGCCGAGACTATTTTTTCCAAGTATGTACCAGCTGGAGTTAAACCCCTCCCCACCAGACCCAGGAGCAACCGCAAGCCATCCGCCGCCTGAAATGTCCAGCCTCTCCAGCCTTCGAACCAACATTCCGCACCCAGTATACTGGTCTATTTGAGTTGACGAGACATGTCCCACGGTCTAGCTAATCTGTGGTTTTGGGGGACCCAAATCAGTCGGCGTACCCCAGCGCCAACTAGTGCCTCTGAGCACCTGCTACTCAGCACACCAGATTTAGGGGCCATCCCCAGTGCAACACAGTCCGAATCAAAAAAGATCCAAAAGGTATACCAGTGAGAGTGGTCCCACTTAAGCGTAAAGTCATACTTACAGCACCAGATATTGTGCCCTGCCGGAAAGCAACCAGGCCAGTATTATAGACTGGTCGCACACCAGTTCCACGCAAAGATTAGATGCACAAGAACACCACAGGTGCATATGCACCCACCAAAATAACTGGGGCCATGATGTACCTCCCGTGCCTGTACGACATCATGCATCAACTTCTACCTATATTATTTCAAATGTAAAAAAAAAAAACATAAAAAATTAAATTGTTACACGGAAATCTATTTATGACACAAACTTCTCTATCCCTCATTCCTCCATTTTCCCGTACATCAAGTTAGGATTTTAAAAAAAGAGCAGGAAGATAAACAAGATGGAAAGGGCATACTGTGGGAGTTTTTTGTCGGCGGACTGGCAGAGAGAAGAGCGACCTGGTACCTGGTACACACACAGCAACCGCCAGCTGCCTGACACATGTAAGGCAGTCACTTGTGATGCTTAGTTTCTTACACAGCAAGAATATAATCAACGCATTGTTTATAGATTACCTGAATTTTACACACACATTGAGGAAATTTTACTTTGAATTGCACATTGTACAGAATATATAACTAACCAAACTCATAAGCATGTAAAAACCCATTCTTATGTTCAGGGGCTATAAAAACCTCAAATTTACATAGAATTTCGACATATCCAAGTTCAAACTACGATTTTTTCGTGTAGTAGTGTATAGTGCTCAAAAAGCAAATTGCAACCATTTTTTTTCAATTTGTTTAATTAGGATGTCCATTGAAATTCCATTTTGGAATTCCCTGTTTTCCAAGAAGAATCTTACCATTTTCCCCGGCCTATTTTCATGACAGAAACCTTGCAATATCATAATTTCCACCACTGAAATAACAAATATGCTATCAATGAAGTATAATTAAAATTACACTGCAACAGACCAAGCAAGCAGGGCTAACATTTTATTCAGCCTATCAATATTTCTCACGATACACGCTATTGACTTCACACAAGTGCCCATTACAAATACACACATACTTTATTTTGTAAATATAGGCACTATGTCACCTGGCAAAGATGTATAATTGCCAGTTCACAAGATTAACTAAAATTTTAACACACATATGCCCATAATAAATTACATTACCCATCCTGTATTTGCACAGCTAACCAATTTTAGAGTAGCAAATTATTGACATTTTCCTTGACTCAAATGAAAATTCCCTGACATTTCCCCGACTTCCCTGCCACATGAAATTCTCTGACATTTCCTGTTTTCCCTGTGCATGGACACCTGAAATAAGATTCTTTCAGGATTGCATTAAAGATGTTCCACTATATTAACACTTATCTTGTCCTGTTATTTGTACAGAAATAACTTCTTCATTTAGGCCTACATAGACTGTAGGCATTATAGTATATTCAGATAAATATAGTAGACGTAAGAGCACTAACTTACCATTAACTTTTTCTTCTGCATTCCGAAGTGCAAAAGATGGTGTCTGGGTGCTTTGTGTTGACACTTCTTCGCTGGCATGTTCAACATGCACTGTCCGCACAGGCAGGATTGGGGAGCTGTACGTTAAGTCCAGTCGTCTTGAGCTGGACTGAAGCAAACTCTGGCTGCCAACAGACGGTGTAGATGAAATGAACTTTGTTTGCCTGGTAGAGCCACTTGACCTAGTCTTGGGCAACAACTCAGCATCGTGGTTCTCATCATCTCGTTCTGCATCGTCATCTACTTCGGCATGCACATCTGCAACACAAACACTACCCATCAAACTATGTAAAAAAAAATTTAATAGGCAGAACTATCAAATAACGGGAAGGAAGATATTGCGACAGGCACATCTCGCACCACTATTTATTCTGAAGGAAATGGCCACCAAAACTTAGTTCCCGAGTTTGATTCAGCAGAAAATATTCTCAAATACCACATCCCACAGTACTAGTATTCCACACATACAATTAAATTACCACCCTGTTTTAATGTATCAAATTCAAGGGATGAGGCTTGAATATTTTCAGGTGAGCTAATTACTACAGACACTTCATTAAAAAAATACTTTTGCCTGCATATTTGTTTCCCAAAACTGGAACAGGTCAGTTTGGGTACTGTCACAAACTGCCAAACGTAGAACAGCACACTGGCTAAAGCTTGATACATGACGGCCTATGGAAAATGACACATGAACCCTAGTTATATGATGGCCCTTGGCTGAGACGTCGCCGTGGTCGATTATATTTTTGTTTGATGCCAGTATCACGATAGTAAGAAAATAGTGACCTTTAGAGTTTCGCCGGAGCATGGCCAGTATACCGAACAGGGCAAGTGGCCTGCCTAATTGGAAAAGAGTCAGGTGCCGCTGTCACGACCCAGCGGATGGGTTGGCACACACCCACGGGTTTACATGTCTGGATGGTGGCCTGTGGTGGCTGCTGCCCCAGCTGTGATGAATGCAAATGGCTGTTCCTGGACTCACCGAGACGCAGTGCACTGTTGACTCTGTTAAAGTCCGGGGTGGACTGGCGGTTGACAGTCTTGTAGTCTCAGAACCATGGATTCGAAATACCCAGAGGGAGATCCTCACTTCTGTGGATGGCTTCAACTAGTGGATGCGGAGACCCCGCTGTCTTGAGTGGCTGAAATAGAGGTTGGGGTGGAACTGGGAGGTAAGGCTTTTCCAATTGGTGGGCAGTGTGAGCTCTGCCTCGCAAGGATGTGCTGCAAAGTGTGGAGTTGGGTTACAACTCCAGGCAATTATAAAGGTGTTAGCTGCCTCTAAACTTCTGCTGAGCACACACTTCCAGTGTATGGCGCAGGAAAAGGTACAACTACGGCCTCACAAGAGTAAAGCAGGTGACGTACGTCCCTATAGGCTATTCACAATAAAGTGAGCACTTTTTAAGGCCCTCCCAACAGGCATTAACCGCTAATAAATATATCTTATTACAGCCTCAGATATTAAATTTTGATGGTGGTGAAATATATAGAATGGATTTATTGTTCACATTACAATATTTATATTAAAAAGCAGCAGGAAGATGTAAATTTGATGAAAGGAAAAATTTATAAGGGACTTTAAAAAGTGCTCACTTTACAGTGAACAGCTTATAGCTTTGTGTACTTCCAAAGCCGCAACTGTACAGACAAGATGTATACCCAGTACTCTTTCATCCCGCCCAATTCAGAGAGGAGGATACAGAGCCGCAGATTGCCTCAAGTTGCACATCACGACACTTGGGTGTAGTATTCACAGGAGTCGGTCCTCCAGAATCAACTCTTACTCCCTCACAGCTAGACACCTAGTGGAGATCCTGAGAATGGTGGTGGCTCTAACGTACTATACGCAGAAAGGGGCACAAAACTGGTGGCTTTCTAATGGTTATGTGATTACTATGCTTTAGTTAAGCATGATCTCCAGTTTCACTCTGGTGAGCTGGTTTCGACATAGGACTAACACAGTTACACCAAGAAATTAGTATTCAGAAGTAATTTAAGAACACCTATATATTCCAAGAGAATATACACGGTGGAACATACTATCTCCTAAACTATACTTGAGTTGAAAAGGAAGTTAACCTACAAGTATACAGGTAAATTAGACCTGGTACTGATCTCAATAAGATGATTACAGATGGATAGCTAATTACAACTGCCCCTAACTAATCTGCCCAGTTGACTAGAAGAGACCATTGGCAACCACTACCAGAGGGGGAGTGGTGGTTGACATTACCATAGAGGTTAAGGCGGAGGTTGACAATGTCTTCGGGAGCTGGTGTTAAGATCTCCCAGGACGTCTTGATGGCATTGTCTAAGTTCATCAAGAGCCTCCCATAGAGGAAGCTGCAGGAGTAAGCTTCATCCAGCCTAGTACAAAGCGGTGGAAGAAGCAGGGTTTACTCAAAAGAAAGCTGCTAGTAGCTTCCTCCAGCCCAAGACTAAGCGGTGGAAGAAACATGGACCGTCTTCTGTGGGCCACTCATGGGCTTATATTCCTCAGAGTCCATGGGTCCTTGATGGCAAGAGGTGAAGGGTGTGATAAGCTCCGCCCCTTGAGCTGTCTGCTGAAGTCATCTGCTAGCGTTGTTTGCTGTGGGAAGACCGCTGACGTAGCAAGCTTCATCCCTTATCTTTCCTTAGTATTGGCAGTGCCTTCCCTTGGCGTAACGTAGAACTACGTGACCTTGGGCGGCAGGCTCTGTCGCTCAGCAGATAGCACAATATCCCTTCGGGGGTTGACTTGACATTTGACTAGAGTGGAGAGAGAACAGTACAAACTGGACGGACGTATCTGTAATATCTCTCCTCATTGCAAGGGCGCATCCTATAGGCACGTGACCAGTCTCTGGCCGGCGTGGCACCGGCCGAGCTCTGTCTCTCTCGAATGAATGTATGGTGTATGGGCTGGCTTGGCAAACAGCAGTTGGGTTGTTGCTCCCAAGAGAAGGACGGGAGGAAACAGTGTCATGCGAGTATGTCTGCTGTCTGTGATGTGCGTCCCTCTTTTTGTGTGTGTTCACCCACAAGCTCAGCTGAGGGCTGTGGTTACGTTAATTACATTAGAAATACAGATTATTCATACAAATGTATGTGTATGTCTGCTAGTTAATACCAGCTGTGGCGCTGAGGGTGAGGTCAAAGCGGCTTTGCATTGCAGCCTCCTAAAAGTCGCACAGCAGGTAGTTACATGTGCCATATTTCTAAGTGAGTATCTGACTCTAGGCCTTCCGTTACCTAGGCCATTGTTTTATCTAATCTAAATACCTACCATAACATAATTACCCTTTAATAAATAAAATTACTAATACTGATAATTGAAGTACGGACCACCTACAGAATATGAAAAAAATGTACACTGCTTCAAAGGAATAATACTAAATACATTTGACCCTTTAACATACAATACGATAGCCATGAAATTGCAAAATATTGAAAACACATAAAGCATTGGTACTATCATAATGAAGAGTATGACTCCTAAAGACATGTAAGTAAAATGCTGGAAAATATTTACTAGGCACTAAGAGTATTTAAAACACTTGTTAACTTGCAATATATTTAACATAAACAAGGACGCTGAAATTATTTACAATCATATTATTTTCCTTTATTTCTTGAGAAAGTCTGTCTATTTTCAGGCACGGACCTTCACCAATCTTTTTACTTTGAGAAGTCTTCTACTCATTACACACATGATGTCCAACGTATTTGGTGTAACTCTTGTTAGTCTTCTTTTTTTTTGACACTTTATAAGCCAGCATCCAAAATTGTACATCTTTTTTCTGTTACGTAATACTGTTGTTACTTATGCTACTGACACTTGTGCGCTGCTATTACACAGTCTGTATCTTCACTTACAAATGCACTGGTCACTTGCTTGAGCGATTTACGGCTGTTTAGAGTCTGTTCATTTACTGGTACGGGTTAACAGCTGTTAATGGTAGTTATTCATATTTAAAACTGTTTATGAACACTAATGTCTTGGGGGTTCGCTGACTGTTGTGAAATGGGGTCTTTACTTTCCGTGGACTAACACGCCTCCTTAAGGCTGCATCCTTGATATGAAACCACGTGAATCCGGAAGTGGGTCACCAGGGAGACTCGTGATAGCGACCAGATTAAGAGGCGCTACAGCAGGTGCGGGCGAACATCTCTTGAGTAGTCTGGCTGCAAGGACCTGAGTTCATGGCCTCAGTGGGGGCCTTCTAGGGGTTGCCTTGCATCTAGGGACGTTCTGGAGCTCAGAGGTCGCTGCTCTTCAAGGTCCCCCACCTCGCCGGTTGGGTGATACACATCCTCCCAAATAGGAGGGGAAGCGTAGGTAACCTTAACGCCGTCAGATACCAGGGTCTGGAGTTTGACCAGGCCCTCCGGAGCTGACAGGCTCTTCGGGGTCCTCTACATCGACGGCGTGGCTGACGGGCTCATTCTCCCAAACAGGCTGTGGGTCCGAGGTGAGGAAATCTCAGTGTCATCTGGCATCGGGGCCTTGGTGGCCATCAGAGAGAGATGTTCTGATGGTGCTCATCCTTCCTCAATGTATGGAGTGACTACGCCTCCCCGGGCTGGCGTGGTCACCGTGATGGCCAGAGGCAGAGGCTCTTCGGGGTCCTCTAGTTCAATGGCTTGTTGTGTTCCATTTTCTCGCGGAAATGATGGTGGGATGTTGAGGTTTCCGGTTGGGTCCTGTGTTCAGAGGGCTTCACCATGATACTTCATAACCCGTGGAGGATATCCTGCCACATTGAGCTGATGGATGCATCTCCTCTGTACAGCAGTGGTACCTCCTTCCAGCATCTGGCTGAGGTTCGGGCTCCCTTGGCACGAAGGGCCCCACCTCAGGGATGGTGTGCGGAGGACAGTAGACCTCCCATTGAAGCCGCTTCCGAAGATGTCGGGCACATAAGGTCTGGCTTCTGGTCTTTTCCTGTTGACTTTGGGGCAGTCGGTTCACTTCCACCTGCAACTACAGGAAGCCGACTGGGGTACAGAGAGGGGTAACCTAAACCTGGTTACCCTCTGAGTTGATTATCATACACCTGCCTTTTGTTCCAAGATAGATGCTGCATTGCCCGCAGTCCAGAATGCAGCGCTGCTGCTGCAGCCAGGGTTGCCCCAAAATAATTTGTTCCCCTATGTATAGGGCAACTAGGAAATTGACGTAGGTAGTTTTGTTGTGGACCTCAATCATCAGTCTTATATACCCTTCGATCTTGAAATGGAAGTCAGGTTGCACCATCTGAACTGCCTTCCCAGTGGGGTCAGACTGGCTAGTTGGCAGGTTGTGAGCAGGTCGCTCCTGACAAAATTGCCTGTGGTGACTTTGTTTAGTACAGCCATAGTAATGTGTCAGTCTACATGGACCTTTATCCGGGATGCATAAGGGGAATAGCTCTCTTTGGTTAAGGTCTGAAGCGTGACTTTGGATGCTCCCTCTTTTTAGGTGCTGAGTTCTCTCTCTCTCTCTCTCTCGCTCTCTCTCTTAGCCGGGCAATCACTGTGTAGGTGTAGGCCATTGTTGAAAGAGGGAATAACAGTAGGTGGCGTGGGAGAGAAAGGGTGTGTGGCCTGTCAGTTTCCCTTCCTCCTGCCAACTTGCTCTTTGTAATTCATCTCAGATTCACAGGCTCGTTCCACGAGCGCATCTACAGTGCATGGATTCTGGATTTGTAGGAAGTTTCTAAGGTGCAGTAGAAGTATGCATACTATATGGCACACACAGTTCTCACTTTCATTTTGAGCAATGTTCTTTTATAAATCTGGATTTTGCGACGTATAAATATGCAGGTAAATTGAAACTACTGTGCGCAGACCACGCAACGTACTATGTGCACCTCTTGCCTGGTAGATGTTAACACTTTGCCCAGTACATGTTAACCAACTGCAATATGCAGTCTGGCGCATGCAGTACTCGTCATACCGATAATTCCACCCATATGTGCATGGAAAAATATTGGTCAAAATTTACCCAAAAATTTAAAAACATATTTTTATAACAAATCCTCTACAGTGTTGAACATAACATTGTAATACATTACAATTTACAGTAAATAGTTGCACACGCACACTTTAGAATTTAGGTAATTTATAAACGAGATATTGGGATAAAGAAATTGTTACCACCCACTGAGACATGTTTAGGAATTTGTCAACATACAGTACATTTTAATGTTTTAACTTTTTTTAAAAAAAAAAAAAGCTTTTCACTTATGCAATAATATTTTCACTTATGTACATACACAAATTTTTGAAAGCTGGTAGAAATCTGCGTTAAAGTCAATGTCACATTATGAACTATTTGATGCTTTAAGTAAACATACAAATCAATAGGTAAATTAATTTCACATAAATTCTTCTAAATCTGAAAATAAAAGTAGCATTAAAAAAATACTTTAGTAAAATATTTGTAATCTTAATGCAAGGCACCTTAATTAATATTACGACCTATCTTCCTAGGGTCATACCCTGAAGAACAAATTCGCTCCCGATACATTTTAACAAATCTGGAAAAAATCATCAAAATCATTCAATCCCGAAATAATACACAAAACCCGCAAATCAAAATGAAGCATAATTTAATAAAGAAACTTACCTTATAATATGTTAGTAATACACAAAAACTGAACTTCAGTAAATTCCTGGATCCTTGCGTTCCCACTACTAACAACTTAGAACCTAATTGAGCCGCATTTAACATGGGAATGGTACGTTTTGCAGCAGCGCCCAATAGGTTTAGGCGGAGCACACCCAGATTCCAGCTGTATATGATCATCTCTTACAGTGCCTGTCACAGCAGGCGGCCACAGTGGGGTGGGGTGGGAACGACATCTCACTCTCTCCCTTTCACTTCCTGCAGATGATTATCTCTCAGCAGGGTAGCTTATCCCACCACGCTTCCTCGTTAAGTGCCAGTCTGTCAGTTTAGATCAGAATAAGAACGACAGGTATCCGTATCGACCGAGCACTAAAGATTTCCCCAGGCTTAAAATATTTCCCACGAACCTGGTTCGAACATTTTGTCCACCTTTGTGTGCACATACAATCACATGGGCCCCTGTGCCAGAGCATGTGGCTATATGGCAGCTGTCGAGAGTTGCGTCAGCCATATTGACTTCCAAATTTGGCTGTGAGAGACAGTTCAGAGCTCGACGTTACGGCTAGTAGTCTTGTTGAGCGCCACTAGGAGTTTTCGGACTCCTCAAAGTCTGTTAGAGTTGACTTTTGACTTCGGCTCCCGTATATTTCACTAGATTAAGGGGTCGGCTGGCTCCATTCTGCTGCCTAGTTTAAACTCTAACAGTTGTGGGCCCACATTGGGCACCATGAATAACCTTGACACACAATGGCCTATGGCAAGTGACACGTGAACCCTAGTTACGTGACGGCTGGCAGGTGGTCACCCTGGTCAGTTATTGTTAGGGACCCCTTAATTTCGCGAATGGTTTTTCACAAAACTATTATATAAGTAGAGTCTATTTCTCAACAATTGGGGTTATTTTGGTGGTGTTACTTACAGTTTCAGCTTCGCGAAATATAATGAATTGTCATTTTTCTTAATTTACCTGAAATTGAATGAAATTCTGCTTTTTCACAAAATATCACACAAAATATCACATTTTCAATCATTATTTTTAAGAGTTGAATAAGATTTCTCTTTCAAGTTCACGGCGAAACTCCACAGAAAACTAGACAGTTTTACAGAACGAGAATATTTTCACTTCCCTGTTTGGTTAATATAAATTCCATCTGGTTTCAATGCCTGTGGTTTTTGAAAACGAGGTGATTATCATAATTAACACTTCACTCTCATTTTTGTGTTGTGACATTTACGGCGCAAATTCGATAAACCGTTTCAATATGTAGTCAGGATCGGGAAGTCGACACAATTAATGTATTGAAGTAACACCGCCGAAGCGTTACGCCAACGAGCATCTATTCCTACGGTACATCGCTATGTTTCAGAAATAAACTGATCTCAGGAACTTTATAAAATAAACTTATATTGTTTACATTCTGTCCTTTTTCACTTTTCATCGCATAATTAATGTAACCCCGTTTGTAGTATACAAATATGATAAATAGAAAAATCTCTGAATCATTTAAAAAATGGTAATAAAATTTTCCGTCGCCATTAATTGTGGGCCGCACATTTACGCAGTAAAGGCGCACAGTACGCTCCATAGATGCATACATCTATGGTATTACGAAATTTTTTTTTTTTATGTTCTTTCATGTAAACATGTTTTTAAAATTATCCAGGTTATGCGAGGTCGAAATGTAGCTGGCGCAGTTTTATTTATTTTTGACGAAGTAATATATTAGTTGGAGTTCTGTTTATTTTATTGGTGGGGCATAGAACTTTAGCTTGTCACATTTATCATCTTTCGCAAGATGAGGTTGTTTTGCGCCTCTTACGAGAAAGTAGCAATTATAACTGCTCATTGTTTTGATGATGCAGTGGAAAATTTTGCTCGTACAGAAATTACATTCAAATTACTACAAATCAAAAGTTGAAACATCACTGAAAGAACAAAATGTGATAAATATAACTCTTTTATTCGTACCGGTACGCGAATTTCACAATAAACAATTTCATTAAAGTTGAAAATCATTGGGATTTTTTTATGAACTACACTAAAATCAACGAAACTAGTATGTATTCAGTCTGTAATGTAGACACTGAAAAGAGTTTTTCAGTGTCTGGGAATATGACTGACAAAAATACAAACCAAAAGCCAAGTAATGTGGTAGTAATTAATGACAGTGCTTGCATTTTTCAATTAAGTGTATGGTACTGTATTTTTGTGTAGCCAGTTTGTTGCAATATGAAATATGTGCGAGTGCTTGCATTGTTTGACCAAATATATATACAATTTTCTTTTTGTGCTTGCATTTTGTGGTCAAATATATACAATTTTCTTTTTGTGCAATTACCAAACAATTTTTTTTCTCAGCTAAATTTTGGATGAAATGAATAAAACTTTGGCAAAAGATTCACCGAAATAAACCAAAATTGAAGAAATCTAACAAAAATTTCTACCACAAACATATTTTGAAGAACAGTAAATGTTTCACCTGAAATATCCTACTTGTGTACCAAAGCAGGAGGGTGAGTTATCTATTTTCCTGCATTTATTTGCTTAGTTTCACAAATTTACTATGTGTAAAGTGTTACAAATTTTTTTTACAGCTTTATTAATAATTTTGAATTTTTTACACCGCTTCAAGTTTTTTTGCACCGCTTCAACCAGTTTTTTGCACCAATATTTGTAGTTTTTATTTGCCATTTCTCAGGGTCCCTAATTATAGTTTTGTTCGTGATGCTAGTATGAGAGTAAGAAAATAGTGACCTTTAGTGTTTGGCCGGAGCACTGCCAGCATACAGTACAGGGCAAGCGGCCTGTCTAATTGGAAAAAAGTCAGGATGGGTTGACACACACCTACGGGTTTACATGTCTGGATGGTGGCCTGTGGTGGCTGCTGCTGGTCTCACCGAGACGCGGTGCACTGTTGACTATTGAAGCCTGGAGTGGACTGGCGGTTTACGGTCTGGTAACCTCCGAACTACAGGTTGACAATACCCAGTGGAAGGTAGTCTCCTTCCTGAATTGCTTCAACTAGTGGATGCGGAGACCCTACTATCTTGAGTGACAGAAATAGGTTGGGATGGAAGGGAGGTGAAGCCTCTCCAGTTGGCGGACGGTGAGTTCAGCCCCGCGGGGATGTGCTGCAAAGCGCAGGTGGTGGAGTTGGGTTACCACTCAAGGTATTTTTTAGAGAAATTAGCTTCCCTTCTAAACTTCTGCTGAGCACCACCCTCCCGGGTGTAAGGCATGGAAAAAGGTACAACTACCGACAGCACAAGAGTGAAGCAGGTGACGTACATCCCTAGCTTTGTGAGCTTTTGAGGTCGCAAAATTACACAAAAAAAAGTAATACCCAGTGCTCCTTCATCCGGCCTAATTCAAAGTGTGGATACAGAGCTGCAGATTGCATCAAGTTGCATGTCATGACACTTGGGTGTGGTACTCACAGGAGTCAGTGCTCCAGAACCAACTCTTACTTCCTTCCGGCCCAGTTCAGAGCAGTGGATGGAGTATAGGTTGGCCTGACTGACTAGCCACCTAGTGGAGGTCCTGCAAGTTGTGGTGGCACTACCGTACTATAACCAGAGGGAGGCACAGCACAGGTGGCCTTCTAATGGATATATGATTGGTATGCTATGGTTAAGCGTGATCTCCAGCATCATTCTAGCGAGCTGGTTTCTACATAGGACTAACAGATTTACACCAAGAAATTAGTACTCAGAAGTAATTTAAGAACACTTATATATTCCAAGAGAATGTATATGATGGAACATACTAACTCCTAAACTATCCTTGAGTTGAAAAGGAAGTTAACATACGTGCATCCAGGTGAAGGAAACCTGGATGCACGTACGCCCATCTCACAGCAAACGAAACTAAGAATGTGCACACGTTTCTTGTCAACAGGCAATCAAGTCGCATCAACACGATGTGTTGGCACGTGTCGATGCAAACTTCCATATGGGTATGCGAGAACTTTCCAGGTTCGTAGGATAAAGTAAAACAAGTGTGTTACGTATACTGAGCCAACGGAAATTCCATCCATAACACGTGGCTCATCAGGCATTATATCCAGGAATATTAGGGGTTTCACCTCGGAATGAGAGCTAGTCAGCTATAAACTTGTATAAACCTTTATTTTGACACCCTAAAACTTGTCTCAAAACCTACCTATCGTAGGGTGTCCGCGACCACAGATATTTCAAGGCCAAAGGTCAAAAAATCGATTTTTTACACATTTTTTGCAAGTATCTCGTTTCCTATGGGTTTTATGCTATTTGTATTTATTATACATATTGTAGAGGATTAAATTCTCTACAACTTTTGTTTAAACATTTTTTTTTATATCTTGAAACATTTTCCAGATAGAGGTCAGAGCGCGCGCAGTGTTTAACTATTTAGAGTATCATTCGAGGTCTACCTGTAGTCCCGATTAAAAACACGCCGTATAAAGTTTATAAATTATTGATAAATATATAATTCTAAATAATTTGCATTTTTTATTAACTATTACGTTATAATTAATAATTCAGTACCTATTCATTTAATAATACTTACCTACTCGTGTACTTATAAAGTTATTAAGGGAAATACTTTAATTATTTTTTAATTCTAATCTTATTAATACTAATTACTTCCTAACTAAATAAAAAGAAAAGAATTAAATTTTTAATTATTGTTTTTATTGAAAAATACCATTTCATACATTTATAAACGTTGAAATTAAAAAAATTGAATAATAAGAACTACAAGTTCTAATTTCAATTTTCTTCTTCTTCATCATCGTCTTCCAGTCGCTGAAAAATTTCAAATTCCTCCGTGTTCTCTTCTACAGTTCTTAGTCTTTCTGCTTGAGGATTTAAGTTTTTATTATCGTACCAAGCTTTTGATAAAATATTAGCGTGTGTATCACGAAAAGAAATGATCGTAAAAGCTCCTACTTTTTTCGTAATTATTATATTGGTTAAGTACTTTTGTTGTAGCCTTGAAATCATAGTTTTATCATCTGGTACATACCCTATCAAGATATCTTTAAGCTCTTTTAGTGTAAATTGTGAATCGTTATTATTTTCTATGTAATTGAAAATCTCTATCATAGCTTCTGAAACTTGATTATCTTGACGAAGTTTCGGATGAGACATTGGTACTTTAATTGTGAAGAAATTCGTATAACAAACAGCATGGTATTTAGCTTCAGCAGCAACTAAATCATATTGAAAAAATATACGATTTTTCACCAATTCTCCGAAAGTATCACCACGTTCTTCTGCTTTTTTCATAACATTGTCTTTAAACTCAAGAGTACTCACTGCACTTATCTTGCGTCTATACTTTTCTTTTTTCTTTGTCTCTGCTGCCTCGTCAGCTATTTCACCACAAAATAAACACTGCTTCTTGAAATCGAACACTTCACTTAGTCTTTTATGCGGTACAGTTGGAGAAGCTGTAGTTTCATCTTGTTCTAGTCGCCGTTTTGCTGCTAATATACAATTTTTGCTAATGTAAACAGTTCGGCACTTTTCATGCACTTGTACAGAGGTTATGGTTTTTAAATAATCAATAAGACCGTCGTTTCGTTCGATACTTGCAGTTCTCAGAGTTTTTATACCACGCACTAGATTCACTAATGATTCACCTTCCGAATCTGACTTTTTACATATAAAACACAAATTATCCATCACTCTTAAAATTGTACGTCCGTAGTTACCAAGAAACGATTCAAAACTAACGAATAACAGTGGTTACTTGAAAAAGAAACCGGTCGTGAGTAAGCAATTGAACTTCTGTCCTTTCTGGCTATAAATAGAAAGGTTCGTACTATACAATAGAGGTCCGTTGTCCCAGGTATAATTTTTAACGTTTTAAAAGAATCTATAAGTTTACGGATTTCAATATAGATGTACTTAATTATTTTCTACTTAAAATGTAATTAAAGTATTTCCCTTAATAACTTTATAAGTACACGAGTAGGTAAGTATTATTAACTGAATAGATACTGAATTATTGAAAAAAATTATTAATTATAACGTAATAGTTAATAAAAAAATGCAAATTATTTAGAATTATATATTTATCAATAATTTATAAACTTTATACGGCGTGTTTTTAATTGGGACTACAGGTTGACCTCAAATGATACTCTAAATAGTTAAACACTGTGCACGCTCTGCCCACTATCTGGAAAATGGTTCAAGATATTAAAAAAATGTTTAAACAAAAGTTGTAGAAAATTTAATCCTCTACAATATTTATAATAAATACAAATAGCATAAAACCCATAGGAAACGAGATATTTGCAATACATGTGTAAAAAAATCGATTTTTTGACCTTTGACCTTTAAATATCTGTGGTCGCGGACACCCTACGATAGGTAGGTTTTGAGACAAGTTTTAGGGTGTCAAAATAAAGGTCTGTACAAGTTTATAGCTGACTATCTCTCATTCCGAGATTCTTGCCCTCATTTGACTAATATTCCTGGATTATTACAGCTAATAAAATGAAGCATAAAATGTTTTAGACGGAACAGCAGATTTGTTTTCTGCTTTCAAATACTTTACATAGCAGGGATTGGTCAGTAAAATTCTTCCCTGTGGAAATTAAATACAATTTAATTAAGAGAACACAGTTGTGTATCATACATTGCCATAATGTTTTCATTGCATTATAAATAATGAAATGTGAATGTATATGTTAAGTTTCCCATCGTTTGGAGAGTATTAGCAGCTACATGATGCTTTGCTAGATGTCATGTTTGAGTAAGAACAACTGTGAAGTCCATATATACCTTTAGTGAAAATAAATGCAGACGTAGATTAAAGGTATCAGTTATTTTGGGTAGTGGGCTGTAGTTTTTGGCTAGTACTGTAAAGTGCTATTGAATTTAATTAATTTACACTGTTAAAAAAAATTGTAGGAATAAGAAACTTGCCCAAGATAAACCGACAGTTGACTGGACAGCCAAGGATGCCAGCCGGATGTGGGAAAAATTTCTTTGAAATCAAAAGTTTGCCCATTAATAATATATGTTATTTACAGAGTTTTACAAACAATACTGGCTAAATAATAACTTATGATGTCTAACCACCCAACTACGAGTCACTGAACAATAATGAACGTCAGTAGTAGGCCTATATAAATTACACTTTTACTCATAACCTCATTTGCACTCTCAAAACAAATTTTACTTCTTGTCCATTCAACAAGTTCGTAATTTGCATACCATTATACATTCGGCACAGCATAAATGATGTGTACATTGAATTCACACAGCGTCAACAGACATTTGATGTCTAATATTTTGTTTGTTTTGATGTGCTACTCATCTACGACTCCACATCTTGCACTGTGATAATCGAGAATGTGGCAGCTCGCATGGTCGAGACGTATACGATGGCTCTCGTATGGTTCAATCTTACAGTTTTCTAAAACCGTGTGCGTTACAGCCACAATTCAAAGATTTTGTATACAAGTGCAGTTCAAGCTTAAGCCCCCTGGTCCTGAAGCAGGTGATCCTGGGTAGGTTACTCCGTGGTGGGTACAAGGCCATCTCAACCAACCAGACTGACCACCCACACCGGCAATTGCATGCTTGGTCCCAGCTATACTTCGCCCAACTCCTCAACCCGTACTTCAACCCAAGCCTGCATCACCTTTACCGTCACAACCTATTGTTGCACACAAACCCACCAAGCTCCGTCACCCAGGTATTCCTAATAAGGCAGTTACCCCTAAACGCAAGATTATGTTATCAGAACCAGACTATATGCCCTGCCAGAAAGCAACCAGGCCCGTCCTGTATAACAGACGAGCACCAGTGCCTCATTCAGGACTAGACCGCCAGCATATAGGAGCGCCCGGTCTAGCCCCTAGATAAAAAGTCCACACCTCTACGACGTGAAAGAATTATTTTCTCCTGGATATGTCACATTAGATAATTGCAGTTTCAGAATAAATCTTTTAATTAATCCACTTTAATTTATAGATAAATGCTCACATTACGAGTAAAACATTCAATGAATAACTGCAGTTAACAGAAATTATCTCATGAAATGATTATGGGCTTGAAAGCCTCGAAAACCTAGGAGTACTTGAAAAGCTCTAGAGTGCATCCGTACAATCTATCTAACTTTAATTTCAAATACAAATGCGTATTTTCATATACTTGGCCAATGATTTGCATTAAATAATAATTCATAAATTACTGATAAATATTCCAAATATATTTTACGTCACAAACATTGTAAGAAATAAAAGTCCATAAATCACTGTTGCACTAATCATATCTACGTGATCGAAAAGATGCAGGATTTATAAATCAATGTTCAATGAATCTAGCATTTAACTGAAACTTCTCCAGGCGAAGTCGTGCAGCTGATGATGAAATCTTGCTCTGGACAGCAAATACAAGAAGTACTTCTCAAATAGAATAAAGACTCAAAAACTTCAATTAAAACATCAAACACCATGAAAAACTGGGTTTAAAATGTGGTATAAAACTTCTTATAAACTGTGTGAAATATATTGTATAAACGTTGAATGAAGAATAATGTGCCACGAAAGTTTAGGAAACTTCACAACAGCACACACAAACTGTTATTAATTTACTCCCACTTGCTCTCTTGCAGCATAGATTCTTTCTTCAAAGGGCACAAAGTTTTTTTTGTTTGAAAGCTATATTGTGAAAGATATCCAAGACAGACATGTCTAGAATCATTTAATGTGTAAAGCAATATCCTTTCATTCAGCCGATCCTGCACTATGCAGTGCCCTTAAAATACATTGGATATGTCAATTATTAACTCAAATGACTACCTCCAAAAACTGCATGTGGGCCACATGTCACACCATAGAAATCTCTTTATGCTGTACCAGTCTGCGCCCATAGATGTCAAGTTTCAAATTTAAATATTATAATAAAATTTTTGTTTAAACTTCATGAAAAATTAAAAAATACACGTCAAATATGGTAGGCATTCATGAATAAAAGAATAGTTGTGTAGATACATTATATATTGCTACTAGTTATTACAATTATGAATAAAAGTATCAAGAGCAAGAACACACTAACCAATGATTGTATGCACCTTAACTAAGAAGGAAAATAAACCCAAGGGGGAAATTACCATTGGGACGATGTATCCGAAAGCTGTCAGGCGGGAAGTGCTTGTTGACAGGTATCTTTGGCCGACCCTTAGCAGATTGCCCTTCCTCATCCTCTTCTTCCTCATCACTGCTATCCTCATCTTCGCTTATCTCTGGGGGGCCAGTAGATTGCGGGTCATTACTGGATGCCTCAGCAGTCTGCCTCACCAAAGTATTGCCATGGCCACCAACTCCATGCTCTGACTGCGAGAACCACTGGCTCAGCCACGCAGGCTGTGGAAGCAGCTGGGTCACACTTGACGTCACTCGCTGCACGAACGACTATACAACACAACACATTACACCACATATCATTCACTGCACAAACAACTGTCCAACACAACACATCATACTCTCTGCAATAAGCACACCTCCCATATCACACCAACCTTAGCAATGAGCCACTAAACCTGTTTTGAAAATATTGTAATGAAACATGAAAAATGCAATCATTATTGGAATTGGGCAGTAAAAGATAAACTGTATACTTTTTTTCAACTGGCAAATATGTTATTTAGAAATTGCCAACCAACAAAATTATTTCCTCCATCTGCTTAGTGTTTTATAACATCTTTTTGAAGTAAAATAAAATATAATTAAGATATATTTTTAATGAAAAATATTGTGTACGATGTAGGCATCTATTCACTAGTACATACATGAAAATAATACAACTTTTCAAATAAAATACCATACAGGAAACAGTAACACAAGTATTGAAACAAATTAATCATACTCTAAGCACAATACAATACAAATTTTAATTTTTTAAACCATAATCTAATGAACTTAAACTACTTCTTCAATGCAATGCTCCTCTTAGTTTCAACAAACTGCATTCGTTATCAAGGTGGCAACCACAAAAAAATTAACACTTTAGCACTAAATCATTCGACTGGAAATTCAGCTAATTCATTCTGAGCATACCATACAACAGTTCAAACTGGACATGTGGAAAATATTTTGCAAATATGCTAACCACTTGGATTTTGCATGATACATGCTTGATCACTAAGTTGCCTTCTCAAACTTATAGCGCATTCCAATTACTGCTCTGTACTGTGCTCGGTCTGTACTGGCTGAGTGCCGAGTGTTTCAATTATCGGAACTCTCTCTGAGAGAGTCAAATTATCATATACCAATTGCGAGTTGCACTGAATAAGTGCGCACTGGGAGCAATTTTTTCTGCACCATGTCTGGAACTGGTGCGGCAGTTTCAGAACAATAAGGAAGCAACCTGTAGTTATGAAAACAAAAAGAAAATTACTGCAATGTCGGAAATTCTACAATATCCAACATTTCAGCAGCTGAATAATACGTAATAGTTAATATGGAACAAATATGCCCTTGGTATATCGACGGTGTAATTTGTCATTACAGCAGCAATGAGGTTAGTTTCACCAAGTCATTCACGCATACATTTGCTGACAAGTTAAAAAAGAGAAATTAAAGAAAATTGATCTACAGAATTTCAGAAATCTAAATTTAAATCCTTTCATCAACATCTAAGTTCAAGCATTTTCTCCTGAAAATCATATGTTGTCACAAATATTTTGCACTTTTATCATGACGTGTTCCAGTTGCTAGTGCATAAATAATATAGGCCTACACTTGTTTCTGACATTTACACAACACGTGGAAATTTTCAGTTTTCAGTGCATCAAGTGCACACCCAATGTAGTCAATGGGAAAATGCCATTAGTAACATAGAAAATGGAAATACAAATTGAGATTTGAACGCTTATGAAATTCAGAATCTGTGGCCAACTTCATGGTACTCACATTAACAAATAAAAGAACTGGCACCAATTTCAATTGTGCAACCTCAGCCAAACAGCATCATTTGTCACCTCGGCTTCAGTTGTTGACAACATACACTGTTGTCATCTACTTGCTCAGGCGAAACTGAGCAATGGAATTATTAGCATAGTTAGCATTGCTGTACACTGAGTTCACCAATCTTTTCAACAACTATCTAGGGCCTACTGTATGCAACATAGTGGCTGTACCTTAACTATTTCACTATAACTAGATAGTGGTCAATCTAATGTATTGCTTCAGGTTTCTCAAATAACTGTGACAAGTAACTCAGAGCAAAAGCAATACCTGGTTGTGTAGCAACAGCCAAAGGCATCAAATCACCCAAAGCATCTCTGCAAGGTGAAACAATTGGTCAAGTATCTGACACTTCCCTGGTGGCTTGGAGTGACTTGGAAAGGGCTTATTATCGTTATCCGGTCTTATGCCTTAAGGCTTATCAGGGGATGGCTTACAAACTAACTTATGACCTAACATAAATTAACACCTATGCCTTAACTGGGATTCAAACCCAGAGCCTCCCGCACCCTAGACCAGCAACGCACCAACTGACTGCACAACATGTCGGCCCAGTGGCTTAGAAAAAGGATTGGCATCATGCGTGTTAAACTACTTAAGTACACTCACTCTCTCCACAGGTCTTGCGTGAAATGAAAGTTTAACCATCATGGTTGGGTTTATTCAACACATTCAATAAACATCGCAAACTTAACTGTCATACTGAACTCAGCCTTCCTCTTACACAGAAACTCAATGTCCGACAATCTAGTGGCAATAACTAAAGCACTTTGTAAACTGGGTATAGTTGTATAATCGGCCACCATCTTTGGTTAAACATGCAGCAATGTGCTAAGGGTAGCCAATCTAATTCCAGTTTTTCCTCTCCACGACTTCTAAGGCAAATAAACATTAGGAAACACACAGATGGTTTGGCATTATAGCTTGGATACAATGCTTTTTTGTTCACAATAGTGAGTTGTTCTACTAAACTGTGCAAAAAGTACAGTTGCTAGTTTTATGGCTTGTAGCATCATATGATGGCGCTACACACTTTAGGTAGAACACAGATAGGATAGATGTCAAGGTAAGTTACTGATTATTATAGTTTAAGTTACCAATTTAATGGTATTTAAAGCTAATTACCATTACTAGAACTCTGGGGAACAAGACAGTGACCAGAGCATATTTAATCATGTGTGGCATACAGTAGCTCTCAAAGTGTCTGGTAGCTCAATGGTAAGATGTCAAACTGAAGGCTGAGAGTTCCAAATTGCCTTTTTGTCATATTTTTTCTATTAAAATTATAAAATGCAAATGTTTAATTATTCATCAATATTGTCTTTTCTTTATTAAATGCACTGTAAAGTGAGCCCTTAAATCAGCAAGATACTTCCAAGTTATATTAATCCCTAACCCTTTCAATATATCTGTAGTTAAACTTTGTTTATAAAACCTACATAAGGCAGTTATGAGCACTTAAATCCGCAAGGTGCCTCAAGTGGTCTAAGCCTTCAAGGTAGAAGTAGGGTGGAACCCAACTGTAAAACACACAAGAATTCAATAAAAACTATAACAGTCACTACCGAAACTGTCAGAGAAGTACTATTTATGTTGCATATAAAATAAGAAAGCATATATTTAAAAAACCAGTCATAATATTTACTCTAATTGTATGCAATAAAATTAGTAATAACATTTACAAATGTTTTAACTAATTAGGTAGTCCATTTTATCCACTAAAGTTACCATTTCTATAACTGAAATGGATGACCATAAAGCCTATTATAAAATTATTTCTAAACGTTATTACTAGTATTTTACTACATACAGAGTAACTGTTATCCTGGTCTTGCTAAATAAACATTTGTTTATACAAAAAATAATAGTGGACGATTATACCAAGTCTTTATGCAGACTTAGCATAAGTGGTTGTCCATTATAACATACATCACCATCATCTACCACCTGCTGAGCTTCACACAAGTTGAACGACACTTATTTGAATTGTGACTTTGGTGACATTCATTTGAAGTTAGCAGAGATAGTTTATTCCATCATAGGAGAGCCCTCCGGCTACGGCATCTATACCTCTTCCCATACACCATTCAGAAAAACTATCTTTACGTCAAATTGTGCTAATTCAAGATGCTCATTGGTTGTAATACTGAGCAATGCTTGGATTATATTGAACCGGGCGACAAAAGTGAACATTTGTGTGTAATTGATCCCTTTTGTAGACTGTAGCTTCAGACATAGTTTACAGAGCATTATCAATAAAACCAATCAGTGATTGGTACAGTTCAAAAATTTGAATAACAGTTGCAATATTCTATGAAAAATACTGAAAAATAAATAGCAATCATTTACAACTGCAATTCGGTTTTCAACACAAAAGCTAAGGCTACGACCAACATTTTAAATGAACATGCATGCATCAACTCTGCAGTATTTGTTGAACAATGGGAATAAAATGCAGTGCTCCATTTTAGTGACAGGAAAGCATGTGCATTATATTGTGTCTATAAAACAAAAACTATAATTATATTTGCAGGATAATGAAAATACAGTGGCCCAGAAGCTATAGTATTTGAAGTCGACTAATCAAACTACGGCCGCTGGAGAGAAGCATGTGATACAGTTATTTGCTTCCAGAAACACAATATTCCCTTTTGGCCGAGTGAAATTATTTGTTCCGATGGAAGACCATTTCTAATGACAGCAAATCTAAAAATTCAACTGAAATTAAATTTCCTACTGTGGTGGTTCAACCTATGACCTCTGTGTAAAGTTGGTTCACCAAGACTGCACTCTTGAAATCAACCTATGAAAAAAAAAAATCACTGCCTATAACTGCATATATTTCAATGTAGCCTAAGAAATGACCAAAATACTCTCAATCTGGCAGCGAACTAAGAGAAATAAGTCCATGTTTTAATGCCTTACTAGTCTTAAAAAAAATTTTTTTGTCACTTGCAATTCGGTTTATTTTTAATGTATGCAAATCAGAATAAGATTTAATGTAATTGTAAGACATTTTTGTTTCTAACTCTTACATATCATCACCTGGCTAATGCAACA
Source organism: Dryococelus australis (assembly GCA_029891345.1). Taxonomy (NCBI): domain Eukaryota; kingdom Metazoa; phylum Arthropoda; class Insecta; order Phasmatodea; family Phasmatidae; genus Dryococelus; species Dryococelus australis. The sequence goes on along the minus strand of CM056995.1, from coordinate 301,898,941 downwards.
TCCAAGTTAGCTGGTTCATTGTTTTTTTTTCTGGTCCATGCTTGTATGTCAACAACAGTGGTCCACGATTAATTGATCTTAAGTATCAGTTTATAACTCCAGAGGTATTGTAGGCCTATTCATTTGTATACATATTCAGTGTGAAGTAACAGTGTTCGTTATTGTTATTGCTTTATACTGTATTTCCACGTAGTTTCTTGTTCCCAAAATTCTTGAAATTTCACCTAACAAGCCAACCTATAAAATGTGTTGCTTCAAGCAAATGAAGTCAGTATAAATTTAAACCTCAAATAAACTTGAATAAACTTTAGAGGAGTGTGTTTTGTTATATTTGTGACGTGTTATAATTCTGAAAGCTTAAAAAATGTGTGCAAGAGATTCAGTATTTATTCAATTCCCAATTTATAAGTTAATACCTCTGCATGTTTGTCACTCATTTTGGGAAACTAATGGCATGAAAATGTTTTGTACTGCACGTGAAACATTCCTTGGATGTAGGAAATAAGTTAAACCTGTATTATAACTTCTGTCCAAACTGTTTCAATTGTATAAGTCAATATATTCCTTTTCCTTAGCTATCCTTCACGGTAAGTAATTTGGGACAAAATTAGATTCTGCATTAAATGTGTTGCTGCAGTTTTATGAAATACATTGTCATCAGTTAGGTATTGTGTTTTTAGTATTTTGGTGAATCAGTGTAGATATTGGAATTTTATAAGCAAAAAGTGATTTTCTTCATAAGCAAAGCAGTAGGCCTTAGCAACGTTAGCTGTATGTGCTTTAAAAATTAGGTGGCTGGACAAATTCTCACAAAATTGCAAGTGACAAATATTACTGTGGAAGTATGCTGTAAAAATTTGAATCAATTCTGTTTAGCCATTGAGTTTCCTAACATTTGTTTTCCTTACTCTTAATGTACTAGCAACACCTGCCATTTGCTAGTGAGTAGTTTTGTATTAAAGTTTGGTTTGCGAGGTATTTACGCAATATAATTATACTCATAAATGTTGTTAAACATAATTCTTAGGTCATTTAATGACTGCTTGAGACATATTGTCTTCTGTATGAAGAAGTATTCAGTATTGTACATCCTAAAAGACTAATTGAAATGGTATTATCCAACATTTTGTGACATCAAAAATAAACAGATGCCAGTATTTGCAACTTACCTTCTCAACATTTTGCTTTAGAAATAATAACTTTTACATCACTTCACTGCACCGCACACCATAATTATTGATTACTACTTGAAAATAGGGCAGATTCTGAAATTTATTGCAGTGGGTAAAACTCAAACTACAACTGAAAGTTATCCAATATTTACTTTGGCTCTATAATGATTCTCCAAGTAATGATTTTTTACAGTTACTACAGATTAATGGAACAGTGACAAAAACCAGTGTGTTTCCCTTAATTTAACAAATTTCACCCAAACGTTTTATGCTAACATTTTTTAATTTACGCATCAGATATTCCTGTACAGAACCTGTTTTAGGCCTTTTGTACAATAGTACCAAATGAGATACTAAAGTTTTATGCCATATTTCAGGAAACAGTTAACTTATTTCCACCAAATTCTGCACAAAAATGTGTTACAGTAGGCCATGTAAACTTCGTGATTTAAGTAACTCCTGCGCCTGTTTCCAAAATATGACCCTGTAAATATTTGAAGTTGGTAAACCCAATTCACCAAAACTTTAGACTGATTAGTGCTGAAGATGATACTCCACAGCCTACCCCCATAATGTAGTTGGTCGTCCATCTCAAGTTGTCCAGCACTCGCTGCTCAACTATTTTCAACTAATTCTATTTTTAATATGTGATAAGATATAAAAAAATATATGTTGGTAGTTTTAAAAAAATTCTTGTTACTCAACATTACCTTGTTTAACAATGGTAACCCCTTTTGTTTCATGCTGTGCATAATTTTTTGCAGTTGTACAGATTTGCGGAAAAAAAAACTCACATTTCAGTTATGGTTTGTCACATGGCTGTGAAACAAGAACTGTTATTCCAAGTACATTTTTACCAGGGTTACCGGATATGTGGCACTCAAAAAGAGGACATGTTCAAGTAACTGGATTTAAAAATAGGACACTTGCGAGAAAATTATATGTAGAAAGTGGCCCACAATTTCACAATGGAAATATAAAAAAATCTCTAAAGTCGCAGGTCAGTTGAAAATATAGTACATGAAAAATTGTATCAAAAAATTGGGTCTGTTATCATTTCTCAGAAATTCAATTTTTTTTGCCACCAGATGAAGTTATAACCAGATAAGTGAAAGCCAATTCAATTTGGTTTTTAGGCACTGCAGAATATTTCGTAAGCAAGTATTCACTTGAAATACAGTTGTACATAAGCACTGGACATAATTTTTTTAAATGACAGATATTACTCAGTATCTGAACAAATTCAATTGTATTACTTTAACAATTTTATTCATTCCAACAGGTTTCTATTTTCTTACAAATAATCATGAAATTTTTAATTGATTAGGTACTTCTAAACTCATACATGTAAAATAAAAAACAGCCAAGGAAAAAAATGACTCTTGATAAAGATAAAAAAAGTTACATAATATTCTCCCAAATGTTTACACTTGCACAAGAAGTTCATTTGGCACCTTTATTAAATGTTTAACGACATAACAAAAAAGAAAAGAGGACATGTCAAATTATTGTAAAACCCGGCCGGACAGTTGACAAGGCCTCAAAAAGCGGACATGTCCGGGTAAAAGAGAATGTCTGGTACAACTAATTTTTACATAAATTTTTTGTGCTAGTATAATTTGTCTATCTTGCTTCTTTATGCCTAAAATTCCATTCCAAAATTGACATTTACTGTTATAAAAAATTTAAGTTTTGGAATAAATTTTTAGCAAGGGTTAAAGTAAATGCCTATTTTTTTTTTTTTTTTTTTTTTTTAGCAAGTACGGTACCTATGTTAGAGTAGTTTATGTAAAAAATTAATTGAACTAGGGTACTTTTTTTATACAGTATGTACCACAAGCATGATATTTTCCAAATGTTTTGCAAAATGTAGGGGAAAATATCTTTGGTAGTAGAGTAGAAAAGAATTTTGAATTTCACACACAACAAAGTTTTATGTGATAGTAAACTCCAGCAAAAATTTTGAGTATGATACTTTACTAGAAGCATATTTTACTAGAAGCAAAATTACGTCAGGTATAAAACTTCACAAATATGTATATATGTACATATGATCATAACAAAACGTAAAGAGAGAACTTTATTTATGATATTTCCAGTCTACATACAAACTGCTTTTGTACAGCACCCTGTGAGTGAAATGAAATTTTGGACATTCTGTACTTTGGTCAAAGCAATTTCCTTTACAGTTGTTTCCCGATCCTGTTTACAAATTGATTGTTTACTATTTTCCATTGCACGGTTATTGTTTGTAAATGTCAGTATTATGACATTGTTTCCCTGCAAACGTAATTATTTAGGTATTTGAACACAATATTTTAGGTCACAGACTTATTTAATTGTTGTGAGGTAAAGAAAATTACAATTCATTAAATTGCACACAATTAGCTAAATTTGGCAAATTGCAGTAATTATCCAGTTTACTTCAACCACAAATTAAACTAGTAATTATTTCTAATATTTGATCATTATATCTGGATATACACTCCAATATTCTTTGTCATTCAGGTAAGAGAAATTTCATTTTTCCTAGACGAGTGCCACTTAATTTGAATTTGTTAAAAATGCAGACGAAACTGTTTGTTAGAAAATAATTTTTACAACTGGAGCTAGAAGAAGCTTTTAAAATAAGAGTCTTAGTTCAACCATGGGATGAGGCGGCACGTAATTTCAATAGCTCTGCCAGGACGCCTACAATTATGAGGACCATCAACGGGATGACTTCAGCCAGATGTAGCAGAGGCGCGACACCGATGTCTGGAGCAGACTACTACCAGAGTTGGGGAACAACTTGGTAAAATGCTGATATTCTACCTGGATGATTTATAGTTGGCCGGCAGCCATCTCCATCGCTGACATGCAAGTAAGGTCTCTCATAAATTAACGCTGCATCCTGCTGCAGTGTGTCAGTGCTTCAAAATTCTATAATTGCCATGAGTTTTAAGAACAGATTTATCTTGAACTATTACGCTAGTAAATTACGTGGTGATTTTCACATCATACTAATTTTTTTTCAAAAATGAGGAAAGAACATTTTAAACGACACTACATTCATATCCCAGTGGCCTAAGCACTGCATGTAATCATAATAAAGCTTTACCAATTGAACTACTAGAGAACTGAAATTTTGAGAAGTGATAATATCAGTGTACAGAACTTATGCTCATTTCATTATATGCAAATTGTTTTACTGTTGTTTTTGGAGTGCTGTTTGTCTGGATAATGAAGTTGTTAGGTTCAATTTCTCTATTCTCATTTCTATCCAATCAGTGTATTGAAAGCAGGAACTAAGAAATACTTAAAGTGTTAGTATTATTTGAATTGAAAGTGACGTGTGTCATTTGTTCATATGTTACATGTTGCGTGGTCTCAAAATATTAAATGTATTAAATATTTTTAAAGGGTTCGTCTTGTTGATCTTTGCTAAAATAGTTACTTCTAATATAGGTATTTTACTTTCATGAAAGTGATTGCATGTCTGGTCATATAATGTTGAATTGCAATAACGATACAATTACCTGTGCATAATTCAATTGGAACTGCTTGCTATAAAAGGTATTGCACAGCAAAATAAGTTTCATGCAAAGGGTTTGTCCTCCCCCTACAAGGACAATATTATTTTACCCAGGTGTACTTTTAATCGTGACCACATATCACAGCAAGCATTAATTTTATTTTAAAATCCCATTTACACCTACAACACCACAATACACGTACTTCTTGCAGATTTGGCACACAAATATATAATTTTATCAAATTAGCAATAATAATGTGACTGAGTCATTCTAAAATCAGCTTGCCCAAACATCCTTTTGATGGCTGTTTTTATCAATACTTAACATTACAGTTGTGTGTTCTAAAAATAGCTTGTCCACCCTTCCCCTGCCCTTCATTATTCATTCCTTACTGCCAACCTCCCCCCCCCCCCACATACACACACAAACATACTGCACGTGCAGCGATTATGGCGAAGAGGATAAAAAACCATTTTCATTAGGAGTGTGTTCCGAAAAGTTTCACAACGTAAAATATTTCCATAAGTAGCATCTTTTTGGTCAGTACTGATGTGGCCCTTTTGAAATACACAAGAAATACACCTCAAAAGGACTGGGAGAAATAAAGTAGCATCTATGCAAGGACTAAAATCTACATGTTAACCTCGCACTAGGTAAATCTTTTTAAGTCCTAACTGTGACTGAAAAATACTTGTGTTAGAAAGTAAAGGTGCAGTAGTGAAAACTGGACTGAAGATTAAACATTTCACTCACCTCCTGACAAAGTATGGTGCAGTGTACACCAGTAAAATCGCCTGCTTCAAAGATAATAAAACTTAGTTATTATACCAGACTACATGCTATAAAAGCCAAATTTGGCCCTGTGTGTGAACCAATAAGGAGATATTTAGGACATTTTGTTTGACGTGATGAAAATTCTCATACAATATGTAAGGAGTACAATGAACTAACTGACAAGCTAAAACATAAATGCTTACTGGAAGTGTAACAAAATACAGTAAAAACCATCAGCTAACTTCTTAGGCCATGGTCTTATAAAAGATTACGTTATAATTCAATGTTTCCAATCTTGTTAAACTAACTAGGTATCAAAAATTACATTAATAAGACTTAAAAAAAATCAATATTAATTTTATCACCTATGAGGCAAATTAAGATCATGTATACCACAATTACTTTTAATTTAAAATGAAAATTTCCAGTTTGGAGCATTGTACCAAAAAGGTAACTTGAACATTGCTTTGATATTTGTACTGTTTACAGACATACTTTAAACTCCACCCAAAAATAACACTTGTAAAGGTACTACAGCTTCCAAAACTTTGTTATTTTATTGTAGCATTCCTTAGATCTTATCACTGCCACATAGAGCAAAGGATATAGAATATGTCAAATGATACAAAATTAAATATACAAAACATAAAAATAAAGACATAAGGTTACAATACAAACATTGACCAATTACAGTATAGTATTAGAACAATATGTTTAGAAAACACAGACAAATAACAGCATTGAATAATCAAAAACATAATGAACATTTGGTAGATAAAAATAAGATGACATTTGATAAATAAAGAGACATAACTACATGTTACAAACAAAATACTATGCATAAAATGTAAACAAACAAGAATATCCTATTACCAAAGCATAATCCCTTTACACAAAGGCATAATGCAGTTTGAGTAGAAAAATATAAGTTTTAAATAGTTTTCAATTTCAACTATTTGCAATGCTTAGGCACATAAATGCAATAAATTGTGTCGTTACATCTCCAAACCTACATAAATGCACTGTATGAGTCAAAAGTGTTAAAGCAAATATTTATAAATTGTAACGCCAAAATTTATCAATAGTAAAGCCAATTATTCAAATTGAAATGCACACATATATAATTATTTGCATTCCATTGATTCTGAAAGCCTAAGGCTATGAAACTAGTCAAATATAAATAACACAAATACAATGCACTCAGCACAAAAACAAAGTAAAATAGTGATAGTACATGTACATAACGGCACATACCTACATTTAAAGCCTCGTCTACAACCAAGTACTTCATAGGTTATGCACATTTATATTTATGGTTGGTAATGCGGATTATGAAACAAATTTTGTGTTATTGTAGATCAGTATTATTGTGCTATTTTAATTTTAGTTTCTTTAAACATTACATTGTCTCTAGTCCTACTCAAAAAAGTACATAATATAAATACCACTGATCTTTTTCACACTTACTACTTTTCGAGCTATCATATTTCTGTTTCCCTCTTGTTAATGTAAGTATTTTTCTTGTTCTTCACGTTTACGTATGTGTACACTGAGTTATACCTGGTTAAGTGTAAGAAAAGGCATTGAAGCCTTAACTTCGCCAGTATAAATAAAGTCGAAATAAATAAATAAAATGTTACCATAAGAAAACTGGCATGTCTAAAACTGACAATTGGAACAGAAATAAAAAGTAGGTTATATAATAACAAACATAATTAATAGTAAAACGTAGGTTATTAATTTGTGTAAGTAAATTAAAAATCCATTTAGTAAAAAAAAAACCAGATTCCACAGACACTATAGTTACTCTGCATTACTTTTGAAAAAATTTTCAGTTATTTGTAAAATGATTTCATATAACATTTATTAAATAAAAAAGCACGGCTATGGTAGTACCATCTATTGCCATGTTTATACTAGTTGTTTTAAGTTGTCTGTGAAATCTTGACTTCTGATAGATCAGCATTAAACCAACAAAGATTTGAAAGTCAACAAACTCTTAGCATGTTTAACGTGCATATCATTGCAGCAATGCTGAGTGTAGGCAGAGCCATTACTCTCCATGAATTCACAACTTATTGTAGTTTAATTCATCAACATGATTATAGTCATGCCTTAAGCACATACATAAACACACATATACATATAGCCTACATACACGGCTCTAAAACTAAAATTGTAGAACCAATAAAATACAAAACATTCATCAATATCTAGTAAGAAAATATACAAATTCACATGATTAAGACAAATTTTGAATGTTTTGGCTAATATACTATGTAATATTTTGACACTGTTAACATATATTGCTAATAGAACCTTCCAAGAAAACCACTTTTCGCTATTTTTCCATTATTAAACACTTTTAATTTCATTAAAAAGGAAAACCAGTTTTCCAGGAAAAATTTTTTAAATTCTACACTTCATTGTAATATTCTATACAGTTCTCATTTCACTCTAGTCTGAAATCCAGAATAAGTCTAAAATCTAGATTATGATGCAAACTTAGGTGGTATATTCGAAAACTTCATAAAAACCCTACACCATCTCAGTGTTTGGGGCAAGTCCATTATAACTAATTTAAATTTTAGTTGGATAACTGTAATTTTGTTTTACTATAAACAGAAGGTGTACAATACTGTATATTGTTTCAACAAACATCACGACTTTTACATAAAATTTAACGTCAACGGTCACCAGCCGAAACGCTGTAATCATAACCTTCTACGCATTCAACATACACAGGAGCCCACATTCTTAATAATGTAACTTCTACCAGGGAATTGAAATACAAGTAACATAAGTATAATCAACGAATAATGGGTTTAAATTTTAAAATTGTGTAACCGTTTTGTTTTATGTCTATGCCGTTATGTTTTGCTTACATTCTATTTTCGGCACAAGGCGCGAACACTATATGCCATTACTTACATGTGAGACGTCGTAAGGTTTAACGCCGCGTCTTTTGTACGTAAATCGAGAACTCGGTGCATCTGCCATTATTTAGTTCCACGGCACATTATTTTAAGGTAAACATAATTTTGAGATTTAAATTAAAATAATTTCGCGAAACGTTACATGACAAAGTCTCTTCGATACTTTTCTTGGCTAACCACACGTGATGTCGCAATTGACCACCATGCTTACTAGGAAAAACAAACGAACACTGAGCCGCTACATTATATTTGGCCTTCTGTATAATAAAAAATAAATTAATAATTATAAATATAAATACAATTCATATTAAGTAAACAATTCACGCCGTAAAATTCAAAAAATTTTAAAAGCTATGTAGGTAGGAACTCATAATAGTAAATAGTTTTTTGACTGCAAGAATCATAACAATAAGATAAGAATTACAATAATTGATCGTTCTAATCATAAAAAAACAGATATGACTGAATATAAGATAACTTATTGTGATTTTAATATATATTCGACCTTGTTAAAACTAGAGTGCAAGCTAATGTAAAAAAAGTTTGACACTTGGCGGTAATCTGGCTGAGGCAGGAGAGAGTCGTCTCCCGGTATTTAGGGTTTGTGGTCATACTCCCTTTGGAAACTACAGCATAGTAATGCTCGTGACCGGAATAGCCGATAGCATCAGAGAACCAACTCGCTCGCTGTAACCTGTTTGTTTGGCCAAGAGACACACAAAAGCCATCGGGTCGAGAGTCAGCCGGCCAATTTATAACAAATTAATTACCATCACCATACATTGGTTGGTTTGCGAGTGCTGGGATTCTTTGCACTGACACAGGAGACGTCCTGTTCTTTAAGGCCCACTAGCAATCCGCATGCCCATTCCTACCGTAACAATACAAACAGTGTGTACGAGCGCCGAACTTACTCGTGCAAGACCAAGGCCATAGTTACACGAGTGTTGTTAAATACATTCGGTAGCCTTGTCTGAACAAGTATATACACAGAACGTTTTTCGAAGTTACAAACCCAAAGAAGAATGATATTAATTGAAATCCTAACCTCAACAAACATGGATTTTAAAATGTGTTGTATTTAATTATAATAGCCACCAACATTTATCACTATTGATCTTTCTTATTGTTATGAAAACTACAATTTTACTGTAATGGCATTAAAGGGGGGGGGGTATTAGTACATTCAACCTTAAACTTAAGTTAATTCAACTAGTGCACGAATCCCTGCCAACTTCAGCAATATTTATTACGTGGCTTGTTTACTTCAAAGCAACCAATAGGAGTGCAGTAGAAAAGAAAAGTCGTTCGAAACGACTTATGAGAACTATTCAGTTTGAACAAAAAAAACACCCGCGATCAGAACTTTTTCGAAGGTAATGTAACCTCTTCAATAGCTGAACTTTTAAAGTGAAGTAGTTCTGCATCCCATGTAACAGCTGCCCAAGTTAAAGCAGTGCAGTATACGCATGAGAAGAGTAATGTCGCCATCGCCCTACAGGCACAGGTTGACTTGATCAAGACCGAAGAGGGTAGTAAGAATGATTTTGCATAAAAATGCAGGGTCGGAAGAGAGGGCGTTTGCAAACAGAAGAAGGGCTCTGGGTATGCTAGTAAGGGTGCTGAAGGGAGTCAGCTGTGAGATGAAGGAGAAGGCATATGGCACAATGGTATGGCCAATGTTAGAAAATGCTACAGCAGTATGGAACCCGTATGTAAAGGAGGAGGTGGGAGAATTGGAAAAGGTGCAGAGAAAGGCAGAAGATGGGTGAAAGGTAGATGGAGAAGGCAGGGGCAGGATGATAAGGAAGAAGGGAACTATAGGCCAACAGTGATGATGAAAGAAATGGGGTGGAGCTCATTCAAGGACAGGAGGAAAGTTGAACAGATAGTCTGGATGTACAGGATGGTAAATGAAGAGAGATCATGGGGATGGCTACACTGCAAGATAAGTAAGGGGGTATTTAGAGTAACAGAAAACAACAGTGAGAAGCTTCAGAGGGTGTGGAGGACAACGGAGTGGGTTAGGTAGTCCATGCTTGTGAGATCTGTAAGGGAGGAATAGGTATCTGTGAGGGGGGTTAGTAAGTTCAGGAAGGGAGCAGACAAGGAGTTGGTTGGGTGATGGAGAGGTGAGAGAGCTCGCCAAAGGGTGGTAGCCTCATTGCGAGTGTATGTATTTATTTATTATTTATAAAGTAATTTTAAAATAAATTTAACCCTTTACATGTAAAACCAATCCCACAGACTTCTAGTGTTCACATTTTATGTCTTTCATATAGCCTTGGACACTGAGCTATGCATCATTAAAGTATTTGCCTTTCACGTGGAACATGTCATTTAATCATGTGTTTTAGAGAATAATCTTATTGGCAGCGAAAGACCTGCATATCCCTCACGCAAACTAATGTTACTTCTAGTGTACATTTTTTATCTGCCTCACAGGCTGATGGTTCACATGTGCAGTGCACTTCAGCCTGTTCACCATGCATGTTTTGCAGCATTCAAATCAACACCCAGGTATCATCGCAAATTAGCAACATGCAGTGCCATGTGCTATGTGTCTTTGGAGAAAGACTAGTATATAAAGTGTAAATGTGCTTATTTTCTTTCTTGGCCATTTCAATGTTTTTTAGAGCAAGTGATTGTTTGTGTAAAATGTCATAAGGTAAGTTGTGTTGTTCCACAACATGCACTCAGCAGTAGTACCATGTGTATCCACAGCAAATCACTAAGTGCAACGTAACAAGCCCTAGGAACGCAACCACATCTGTTTGTTTAAGTAACCACTGTATTTTCTTTGAGGGATGAAATGTGTAATTGTGAAGTGTTGTGTAATAAATATGTTTGTATACCTTGTATCTTCACTGGACACTAAAGTGTCGAATCGAAACAGGTTTTGTTAGTTTTAAGAAAGGGTAACTTTTGTGTCACATATTTTCTTGTGTGTTTGTCAACTAGAATGGCATGTACTGACAGTTGTAGTTTGTATGTTGTTGATAATGTCACATGGTCTAAGGGAGACCACTTGCTAGTGTTTACATTTTCCCGTTGGCATCTGTCACAGAATATATTTTCAGATTTGTGTACATCCATTTTGAAGGCAACTGCCAAGTATATTTACCAGTATTAGTCATGAGTACTTTTGCACCAAGATGCCAAAATCTGCCCCGTGTTACGTTAATATTTTGTTTGATGTAAATTAGTGTATGTATAGTGTCATGTCTGCCCACTAGGGTCCATGACGAAATATAAACAAAGTCGCACATACACATGTGAGGACTATTTCAGTCACACAAATATTATTCCTAGCCTGTTAGCACACACCTAACAATTTTAGATGTCAAAGAATAGTAAAATATAGAAAGTCATGGGAGTAAATACTGGCCGCGTAAGTATATTGATCAAATGCACTGGCAGCCAGCCATCATACACTGTAACGTACCATGCACATGCCCGATTTCCCTTCATATGTGTGTATTTTAATATAAGAGTGTCTATTGTATAATATCAGCCTGTTTAGTTTTTTAGGTTTTGTAATTAACATGTATACAATCATTTTGATACGGGAAGGTTTTCATAGTGCTCCAGCACTAAAAACCAGCATGACTAAAAGTGAGGCTAAGAAAGGCATTGCAAAATTACCACCGCGAGATATTTATTTATTTTATATTGTATGATTAAGTGTTATTGAGAAGTTAGTTGAAGGTTTTTAAGTCTCACCTGTTCATCGACTTCATCATCATTCCTTTAAATATTTATAATATAAATGTTTACATATCTACAAGTCATGTGACTTGTTGCAGAGATCCTGACCAATTGGTAAGCTCCATGCCAAGAAAGCATCAGAAGAGTCCCCATGATCTAGCAGAGTGGACACGCGTGTGTCGTTCCCCTTGGGACTTTTCATCTTTCTCCTTTCGAATCAATTAGTGTATCAATAATTGTCAATAAAACGTAACTGTAACCTTTTATATCTGTTGTTGACCGGGGAGTGAGCCATCATGTACCCGGTAATATTGTTCATGACCGGGGCACAAGTTACCGTAACTATCTAGGCCTAGTGCCATTTATCAGTATTAGTGCTCGCCCATTATAACAGCGAAGGAATTCGACATTTTATTTACTTGGCAGCTTCTCGGTCGCTTAACAGATATCAATGTACCGACATAACCTTTAAGACACATGGCGGCTTAAAACAGCCCCGGGAGTGAGCATGGACGTATGGAGGTAGCGCCGATAACCTCCACTAGCCCAGGGTCTTCTAGTATGGTAAGAATGAATTCCACACTCTCTACAACTCTACGGTACTCTTTAGTTAAGATGTCAGACATCGAAGGGGCCACACTTAAGGCTGTCGGCCACTTGGCCACACCAATCATCATGCTCTCTGTTGAGAATGCTGGCACCCACCCGGAAATCATAATAGTAATACCTTTTCATCCTAGTCCACATAACCTCTCTCCTCGATGGTCCTCCAGCCAGATGCAAATATCTCGTCTAGCCTTCCACAGACATCATATTACTACCAGAGTAAATTTTTTTATCCATCTTACTGACTGATGTTACTTCATTCATATATAAAAATGCTCGTACATTATAATTTTTACACATTAGTTGAACAAGTTGATGGCTGTTATGGCTTGGAAAGTGGTTGATTGGTATTTCTAAAGCCGATACAGCTGAGTCCTCGTAACCTCAGGGTGCTGCGGGCGGATTACCCTGACTACATTCACCTGTAGATCTTGCAGTTCTTCACCTGATGTGGAGGCTTCGTTGTTTTCTAAACGAGGTGTACTTCGGGCAGCCCAATCATCGCTTGGTATTGAAAATTGAATACAACGTCGACGTAATAAAATTCACCTTGCGAGAATTGTTACTGCCAAACCACAAGCCCATAAATAATACTCGCGGAACTTTGATGAGGTTGCAGCACACATGATAACTAGTATTTACCCTTGAATACACATAAACACTTGCATAAGAAAATATTGGGTTTTAAGGGGTCCATGCCCTGAAAAACATTTTTGCAACCGAATAAAAAGCACTCCTCAGTTAATGCTATTTATTGGAGAATCTAACGTTCCCTCCAGGAGAACAGCATACACAGTTGCACGCTTTAAAGCTGTGGCGAAGGCTATGCAGTAAATAAAGTACTAGGCTTACTTGAAAATAAGTGTGGTGATAAAATTTATAAACTCCCCAGGCGATGTAATTCCTGTGAAAGCGAGGGTTAGTGTCCCGGATGCCCAGAACGAAAAAGGTTCTTGATATAATTAAACTATTCCTGAAAATGACCAGTAATAAAGATTGAGACTGTCCAGTCGGGAAAAGTGCGAGCGCAATTTCACACAGTCACACATTCTTGCAGAACAGGTCATGAGATCCCTACCGTGACTCTTATGACACACCTCACCAAAAGAGAACCAGTGCACATTTGGTTATTTTGTCGAGTTTTGTGGTCCCCCAAAAGCAAAGTGTAAAGTTAATACAGGCTAGACTATTGTTATCTCCCGTTGGCTTCCCCTGTTTGTGCTCCATAAATAAATTAAGAGTACCTGACTACATGACCTATGTAGTGAAAAATACCTACAATTGGAGACACTCTAAATTCATTACATAATTTATCAATATAATGGCCCCGTTTCTTTTCATTTTAAAAGGTCGTATTTACATTTTCAGTTAAGTGAAACTTACACAGTAAATGATCTTGGTAGTTCCAGCAGCCGCCATGCCAAGCACCAAAACTTGATTTCCTATAGTTTTAACTAAATTAATTAAAGTGTTTTGACAATGTCCGGTGTCTTATGTAATTTTAATATGATTTTTTATTTCTTTTGCAAGACTGTTCAGGCATGTTCAAGTGATAGTAATTTCCCTGGCACGCATAGCAACAGAGCCATTGAACATTAAAAATAAATCGCAATATGTCGGAATTAAAGACTTATTTCCTCACAGAGTTTTGCTATGGGAATTTAGACACAACCTGTGTATGTATAGATTACGTTTTCCTTCACTGAGTTAGTGCGAGATCTCAGTTTGGTAACAGCATCTCAGCACCATCTTCCTCCGTCTAGTTTGGCAGGCCTAGGAAAGTGAATACGTTTGCATCAAGGCAGAACATCGCCATCGTTCTCTGATCTGTAACTGAAAGAGATTGTGTCTTTTTAACCGGAAGATTTATTTCATTTATTTTCTCCCCTGTATATGAACTCTCATCTCTGTAGACCTGTGGCCCCGGAGATTTTACTGCTTTAATTTGTTCACGTGCTGACAGTGCTTTCGCAGTGTCGGCCAATGGCAGGCATTGTTCACAGTTTTCGAGGGACTTCATGTGTTTGATTGTATGTGTATCCTCTCTCGATCAATATACGTAATTATATCATTCCTCATCTTATTTTATATTTCTGTTAATTTAACCTTGGGTCCTGGCCCACTCCAGAGTGTAAGCCCATGTGCTAATTTATGTGATGTTAGGGCATTTGAGACTTTTATTGTAATTAATTTGTAAAAGTGAGTTGCGAGAGGGATGTGCCCCATGGCTGTAGATGAACTAACGCCCTAAGAGCCCGCGTCCACATACTCGCCATGATACAGATTAGCAGGCACCCTACCAGAATTTTGAACTATTCTGTGATAACTAGCCATACATCTGGGTATCTCTCAAATCGAGCATCCCACACCTCTCGCAAGCTGCCAAGCCACGTTAAATAGTTACACCCCACAGTGCCATTTATTTAATTTTTGGCCAGTTCGGATCACTGGAACATTAGGAGTGAGCATTGCCATTTCCTATTAAGTTCCAACCACCATGAACATAGCTCACTGTCATAGCAGGATCTCAGAGTTTTAACTGTTCAAGTATACTCGTGGACAGACTCGATTATGATGTGCATGAATATTTCTGCATTTAACTGATGTGTGTGCATCCCCCAGCCTAAGACAATTTTTCCAGCCATACCCCATAACCTGCCCCTCCCGCAGCAGGTGTGTACTGTGCACCTAGTCATTGGAGTGACCAGATGTCTTTAGTGTAAAGTTCTCTCAGAGAAATTGTGTAGATTTAACGGTATAAATAACTTGTTGCAAGTCAGTTGTTTATTTATTGCCACATAAGCGTTTAAGGGTACGGGCTCTAATAATCTCACTCAATCATAACGTAAGTCACATTTTCACTGTAATCAGTTTGTTCCCATCTGTATAGACGTGTGTGATGCCCTCATAGCCCACGTGCTTGAGTGTTATGGTTTGACATCGTAATCTTTCGCCAGACGGTGTATGGAGCCCTGGGGCTACTCATTCCTTTTCTTTCACCATCATCGCTCCAGAAAATCCCGTACCTACCTTTACCGGCATCAGCTCAGCGTCATAACCTTAGTTTTGTAAATTTAAATAAATGTATTGTGACCAAAGCATATTCAACAGGTGTTTTGTAGTCATAAAAATTTTTTTATTATGAATGTAGTACTCTACCATAACATTTTCTCCAAATAATTTAACTCCTGTTTACTAGGGCAGTAAGTGTAGCTGTGGTATATTTTCAAATTATTTGGGAGACGCATCTGTGAAGGTCTTTTGTACTGTTATGTCTTTAAAAAAAATTTAACTTCCAATAATATGGTCCCATAAGCCAGAGCTAGTCCTTGGAACAATGCATTAATTTTGCATGGCAGATGGAAACCCAACTACAAAGTGAGGTAAATAACACAAGAGGCTTATCCAATGTTCTAAAACTATTAGAATTACAAATTATTAGGAACAAATAATTTACTATTACAAGGTCATGTAAAACAAAATACAATCAACATTCATGGGAGAAAATACATTCGAATAGTGTGATATGATATGTACCATGTTCCCTGACCCCTGAGACCGTTTTCCAGACATGTTCTAATGATGTGCAGCATTTACACCAAGTCGTGGACCCACGATCAGGATCACGAGCAGGTTAGTGCTGTGCATTGTAAGGGCAAGTCTGTGCAGCGCAGATTATGGTTGCTAAGGATGCCTGCTGCAGAGATTCTGCAAAGCAGACTGTTACAAAAGTAGATCCCAACAATAATTGAACCCGAGTACTCAGGGTCTACACATGCTATTTCTGTTAAGTGTTATTAAATGGTTTATGATTTGTTGTTTTTCCTTGTTCCCTAACGTTTTGTTAAGCATTTTTGCATATGTAATTATTTCATTACTCATCTAGCGTCATGTCCAATATCATTCACCAGTGTTTTTGTATTGCAGAGTCTTTTATGTATTTTCCATGTAAGTTTTGGTAAGCAGTACGATGTAACACAGGATATATATGTTTGTGGCAGGAAGAAGTTCCATTCTGGTGCATTGGTCAGACGAGGCCCCGCCTGTGTGTTAGGCCGGAGAGGCAGTCAGCAAGTACTATCATATTAAGGTAGTGCATGTGTTGTAAGCTCCGGTTTTTCCCATGCACCAGGCAGCATTTATCATTTTTGATATGTACATATAACTGCTATATGATTTTTTAATTTCGAACTTCAGGAACATTTATCATTTTAGCTGCCCAGTACACCACACACACTCACTCACACACTATCTCTCTCTCTCTCTCTCTCTCTCTCTCTCTCTCTCTCTCTCTCTCTCTCTCTCTTCCTGTGGGAATAGCATCGCCTCGCGAAACATTTATCACCATTATTTTCATATTGCTGTAAGACTGTTTGCAGTTTAACTGCCGTGGCCGGAAGTGAATAACCACACCATTCGCATGTAAAGTATTCTCCACAGAGGTATGTTAATGTCATCGAAACATTAAACACTCTTGGCTATTATGACTGGTCATGTGGTCACACTGTAAAACGATTGCAACAATTAAGGTTTACATGAAAACTGAAGCTCCCTGGGGCAATGCTATTCTACTGGGAGTCGGGGTGGCTTACCAGGTGGCTATATGAAAGAAAAAGGTTCCTGATGATATCAAGTCTATTGTCATTAAAGTCCAGATACAAGAAGGTGATGGCCTCCTGGCATGTGCGGGAAAACGCCGGACCTCAAGGCACGCACTCCACCTCCATTGGTTGCTTCGCGCTGAATGACTTCCGCTTGACCTGTGGGCTGGCCGTGGATTGCCCTCGCGCAAAAAACGGGACTACTTTATGACATTACTTGCATTATTGACCTTTGGTATATGTGAACAAGTAAATAAACATATTGAAAACCACTCTAATAATCCTGCTACATAAACATTGGTGAAATGAGATGGTTAAAACACTATGTGAAGTATGAAATAAATCATGACACGTTACCTTGCAAGTAAAACAAACTAAACAATAACACACAAAACAAATTATAAACATTTTAATAGGAACAATAGAATAAAGTCTTTAGATAGGCCTTAACTCTCCAGTTCAGATTAATTGGCCTTTGTCGTCTCCTTCCATGGCAACCACTGGCTGAACAGCGCTGGCGTGCGCTGCACTTAGTCTGCACCTAGCTGCTGCTGTGACTGGGTGGACATTCGACTCGTCGGTAATGTGCACAGCCCTGCTGCGGTGACGTTGCAAGTTACAGCTGGACAAACAGTCTTAGGGGTAGAAGCACGTAGCATACATCACATTCTCAGTGGAGAAGTGCCATTTTTGGGAAACCTGTATCAATTTACTAGATCACGTGATCGGCCATGATGGGAACATGCCAAACCCGGAACAGCTAATGATCATAGACATCTGCTCGTTCCCCACATACGTGGATGCAGCTGCGCAAATTCTTTGGTCTTATTCCTTGACAGAATTATTCTCACCGCAGATGTGACTTCAGTAGACGGAATAAGCAGAGAAGGGTTTCTCAGATATTAAGGTGGAATTCCGAGCATGTCCGACACTCGCATGCTATGATGCATGCAAGCATTTGTACCTCCAAACTGACACCAGCCAAGATGGAATCGGTGCAGTATTATACCAGGTTGACGACAGCGGCGAGAAACACATTATTGATTTTGCAAGCGCCAAACTAGGGGAGACAGAGAAACGCTATGTTGTGAACGAAAGAGGTGTTTAGCAGTCATTTGGGAAGTTATAATAGTTTGTGCTTATCTGGAGTATCAGTGGTTCACACTATGAACAGACAATTAGGGCTTAGTATGGTTGCATATCATGAGTGAGGCGAGAAGCAAGCAGACGAGATGGACATTACATTTGTAACCCTACGACTTCGTAAAGGAACACGTACCTGGTAGGGGGAAGAAGGTGGTGGACAAATTATAATGCAGTACTAATAATAAAGTGATTGATAGAGATGAGGCAGAGTGGGAGGAGAATTGGCCGCCAGACTCATGTGATTCGGTAGCCGAGGCTCGCGTTCAGTACAAAACCATCGCAAACAATGAGGAGCTTATTAGCAACATGTACCAAGACATCATTGCAGCACAGGAGAATTGCATGTTCATACAGGTGAAGGATAGGCAATGTACCCACCAAGAAGTAAAAGGTTGGCGAGTCGTAAACTGCAGACTTGAGACCTTTTCTGCTCAACAGCCTGGGAAATGGAAGATGTATGTCCCCCGTTTGGAATTGGTCAGATGCTCGCCTATTCGCACTGTGGCAGCATGGTTTGACTCTTGCGCATTGAACAGACAGTTCGCAATGTACGCTATAATTTCTACTGGTCAGCTCTGAGCCTACAAGTGAGACGGTTTGTACTAATTTGCCACACGTGCAATGTGTACAATATGCATCGATCAGACGGCAGGCAACAACAAAGGTCGCGGGGCCGAGGAGACCGTTCGAGACAGTTTGCATACACTTGATGGGTCCTTACCAGATGAGGAGGGAGAGAGAAATGCTTTCTTGTGGTCATAACAGACAATTTCGCATGATGGACAGAAGCGTATCTCATAAGTGGAGTGCAAGTAAGTAACGAAGCGAGAGTGCTAGAAAAGCAATTTTTTCCACGTTGGGGACTCCCATGGAATTTGCTAAAAGACAATGGCACACAGTTCACTGGCCAGAAATGGAGAGAACTATACACGAAAATGAAGTGTCAACCATGCTGCAACCACCATTTACCACCCGAGAGAAAACCGCACAGAACACCATAAACAAGAAATTGAAGCACAACTACGGCTTCGTGTGGGCGATCAGCATGTCCATGTGGGTTGACCATATACCCGCAATATAGTACATGCTCCGGAGGAGGGTGATTGCCATGATGGGAAGATCACCTGCAGAGGAATTGCTAGGCCGCATTCAATGCCTATCCAGAGAGGTCAAGGTGTCAAGTACAGGCCAGCAGAGGCAGCAGCGCAGTTCATATTTACAAGAAATAAGAGAACAGCATGATCGATATGCTGCGAGATGGTTGCTGGCCATCCCCAGACTGCCACCCGCAGTATATGCAGGGCAAGATGTATACTCGTGGACACACTCTCAATCCACTGCAAAAAGGGACTTCTGTGAAGGGTTAGCAACACGTTAGAGTGGGCCCCTTTGTGTGCTACAGAACACCGGACCAAACACCTACACCATTCACATGGGAAATACGAAGAAACGGTACAGTGGGATGACATCTAGCTAACCCCGGGTGCCAATGACGACGAAGTCGCCCGGTGTATATCCTCCCCATAACAGTGAAGACCACGACAAGTAGGTGCAGAAACCGGAGGAGGTGCGAGGTGTGGCAGTACTTCAGCGGGAGGAACCCGCAGAGGACCCACCAGTGCTAGCCAACACTACAAGTTCACAACAGGTTATGCAGGATAGGGATGACGTCGACAAGCTCCGAGAGCAAGAAAACAGCCCGGAAAGTGCATCAGCCCCGCAACCAAGTTCAGGTGAAGGAGAGTAGGGCTTGCGGGAGTCACCCAGCATTGTTACCCCCACAGGGAACCCGCAGAATCTCAGACAGATAGCATGAAAAGTGAGGTCCATAGCAGCATCGGTGTACTCACAGAGGTGCAAGAGCAGGAGCATGAGGATATGCAAGTGTAGGAGGAGCAGCAAGAGCAAGTGCATGAGCAGTGTTCAAGGGCAAGAGAGGTATTCGCAGGGGCTGTTCAGCCGGGTCGCACTCAGAAACCGCGAAGCAAACAAGAGAACAGCAGGAGTGAGGATGGATAAAGCGAGGGTAGCATATCTATATACTCATAGCACCTTCGGCAAACAGTTTTCGGGCAAACAGCTAATGCCCAAAGGCCGAATCATTTTAAGCTACAGGCATGATCATGACTATAGTAAGTAATTTGTGTATGTTCGAAATATTTCACAAATAATGTTAGTATATATATATATATAATGTGTGTGTGTGTGTGCGAGGGTGTGTGTGGTGAGTATGTTATTTCGATGTTTAAAACAGTTGATATATTCATGTCCATTTAAATGCAACATGGTTTTGGCCCAGAAAGCTACTGTAAAGTTATTTATTCACATAAATTATGTAAACAGATATGGTGCCTGAGAGATAGCACGAGCGAGTATACAACTTCGGGCCCTCTCTCTGTGTTCTTGTTCTTTTGTGCTGTCTGTGATGAATTGAGACACCCAAAAAGATCCTTCTCTCTGAAGTCATAACGACGTCGTTGAGAGAGCTCTCTCTGGGCCAATTGAAACACTGCCTTAATTTTATCAGCATTTATAGTTAATTTATTATTAATGATCCAAATAGGAGGATGTGTATATCGTAGGGATGGACGATATCGATTAACTGGCCGATTCCCCGATCATCAGCTTCGGCGGCATTAGATCATTAGCCGATTATTATTCAGTGATTAGTAGCATTAATTTATGTAACAAGATGTTCAATAATCCGGCATGCTACCTCTTGTAAAGCTTTAATTGATTTCATCTATCAATCTGATATTTTGTCCGAAACCCCTATATATTCGGAACAATTGTTTTTCGATGATTTTGTCCCATTGGTACCATAGACTAAATATGAGGTAGACAGATCTCGCTGGCTGCGCAAAACCAACATTCATGTCACAACATTGAACTGCTTTTCTACCAATCATGGCTAGCGAAATCGGAATGGTATGGATTTTAGGTTAGAAAACTAATTTGTAAACATAAAGCCTTGCTGAAAATTCGAAACGAGTGTCAACTCGTCTTCTTCAAGAAATTGTCTGTGAATTACATTTTGATGCCAAACAAACTGTCCTGCCAGCCCGAAGAACTTAATTCCTAACCCTGTTTATGGTGTTATAAATTGTGAAAAAATACATAAATATTTCTTGTAAATGTGTCTAACCTCAACGAGGTGCAATACTATACTGGGCCCCCTCGTTACAGCATTCGGATCTATGCATACGTCTGGCATGTTTGATAAACTTTTTGTACTTTCTTGCTCCACCTTGATATTTTGAACCGCCCTTTCAGGTGAATAAATAACCCCCACCCCCCGCACAGGAATAATCATGCAGTCTTCCTCTATGTGTGAGGTGGGCTGGCTGACGAGGGGATCACGCCGAGTTGTCAATCCGCAATTAGGCTTCAAGGCGCTAGATGCTACTATTTTGAAAGTTTAAAAGTTAAGTAATAATTTCAGTGTGTGTTTTTTAGTACATTGCTCTGGTAATTAGTAGATTACTTGTATATTTGAAATTTGGAATGGTAGAAATCTTTATGTCTTCCCTGTGTTTGAAAGCATAGATTATTTTTTTTTTTAATAGTGTGAGTTAGTGCATTTTTCTATTCTCTGTCTAAAGAGGGAATCATAGTGATTTTTCTATGATAATTTTATTCTGTGGTTTCCTGTTTTTAGTGGTTGCTTGTTACAGTTTTGCCGCTTTTTATTGTCTCTCAGTTTTCATTTTCAAGAGGTGTATTATCTTTGTGTGATTTTGTTGGGACAGGTTAACACTTTTGTTTTTCTGTATGTAGCAGTATATTTTCCTGCCTTGCCCACAGTTTGGCAGCATCAAACTCTATTATCCTATATTGGGTAAAATAATGCCTTTTTGTGTAATATTTTTGTGATATAATAGATGAGAATTTTTCTGAATTGTGTGTATGTTGTTCACAGTAGGTATGTGTACCCTTTTCTACTCTTTTCCTAATCCTTTCTACGTCCCAAAGGGACATGACAAATAAATTATTGAGATGTATGTACACTTTGTCAAATCAATTTGCAATGTAGTTATATGAAATTTAAACTGTCAGAATTATTTTATTCATTTAATAGCACATGTAATGTAAAAATTAAGATGAAACAAACACATTCATCACTGTTGACCATGTGACTTTGACAGTTCTGTACCTTTGGGGTAGGTAAACGTTGGGTACATGTGCAGAAGACGAATAAGCAGTATACCTCATATTTAGTCTATGGTTGGTGCATTCGCATAAGACTGTATTGATGTGTGCCAGATGTGCCTCACCTGTAAGACCGTTTGGCCGGCCGAGACCTGAAAGGATTTGCAGCAGCGCTGTAAGCTCTACCGATGTGCAGAGCATGTGCCCCGTTGTTGAAGCGATGAGGATCGACATAGTACAGGACAGTGCAAGGGCACATCAGTTCAGAGCAGGTAGTCGTTGCCATGGTAACATACAGACTCTGCGAGTGGAGGAAAATGGGTTCAGAACTGTCTTTAATTGAATTTGTGATCTCAGAGTCTATATCAAGAACTGTTGTGTTTTCTTACTAAAGGTTTTATTGCTTGTTGTGTGTATTTGGTTCTTTTGTGCAGTGTTAACATGTCATCATCTGTCTCATGACACACCCAGTTTTTTATGTTCATGTAATTCATCAGTATTTATGTTGCAGGGATATTTGTGTGATTTTTAATGAGAGTTCTTAATTGATATCATGCTACAAGGTAGAATAATGCAGGTTGGCACCGAAAATAGTGCTGCTCTCACAGACGGGTCAGTCTATGCTTGCCTGTGTATCAGGCCAGATGTCAGTCAGAGAAAAGCATTGTACTGGGGTGGTTTGTGTGTCGTGAGCTCCAGGAGTTCCCACAGGTGCCAGGATGCATTCAACATTTTGGTATCGATGCTTCACTGCAATAGACTTTAATTCATCCTGGGTCCTCTTTAGCATGTAGCCGCCCAGTACACCACCCTCCTTCCCATGGGAATTGCACCGCCCGGGGAAGTTTAATTCTATTGTAACATATTGTGTCGTAAGATGTTTATCAGTGTAACCACAGTGGTCGATCTTTGCCATCTTTCATTGTGCTTGTGCTCACCTAAATGGAGTTTTTTGTTTTCATCGAATAAATACATCTGTGAACTAAGCGGTACGTGTTAACAGACAGGCCCTAACAATAACCGATCATACAAAGTCTTGCATTCTTAATTTTTGCAAGTGTCAGTTTTAAGCTTTGTTTAATGTCTTACGGACATGTTGTTGGCCCTAACACGAAGCAGTATGGTACGTAGTCGAACCCCGGCTACAGTTTAACAAGCATCTACAAAATTTATTCACCTGGGGCAACAGTCAACAAGGCAGAGGTCACCAGCATCATCGGCGAGGAGATTTAGTCCAGGTGTACAACCTGCAACCCTTATATCAACAGAGTCATCAATCAACATTATGACGCTATGCCAGTGTCTGGCGCCTACCAGGTAACCACATCCTAGACCTCACTTTCTCCACTCACAAAACCATTTCCTACACCTTTCTGACGCCCTCAGTGATGTCCCCAAACCATTTTCTACATCTTTCCGTCACCCCTATTGGCATCAAAATGGCGTACCTCTGTGTGGCTAAATCTCCCACCAAATTTTTCCCACCAAAATTTTCTACACGATTTTTTTGAGCATTGAAATTTTCCTGCTATTTCCTGCCTGTAATGGCGAGAGGACAACAGAAAGGCATCAGCACGACTAGCAGCAGCATCGGGGTGCTTGTGGGATGCCGTTCAGATACTTGGAAGCACATCAACAATCAGTAATGGATGCTATGCCGCAAGCCACGCCATGCTGGTTGGAGGGAGGAGCAGAAGGAAGCAGTGAGAAGGAGAAGTGACAGGGTGGAAGCTAACACACCCCCAACCCCTGCATACTCCGCTGACTACTGCCAGCTGACCACTTGTGAGCGTTACGCATTATCTGAGCATTGGGTCGATAACCCCTGCAACATGGGAAGAGCAGGCCAGCTGCGATGCGAAAGGGGAGGGAAGTCCATTTTTACCCAACCCCACGCCTATGCATTGCAACTCCCGCTTTGATGTGTTCCGAGCATCCTAGCCCTTAGACCACATGCTCGACATTCACCAGAAACTGCAGCAGAGAGCAGCACTCTCCCACGTGTGGTAGCACATTGGAGACCGAAATAGCACAATTGCAGTGCAGTGTGTGTGTTGAAGGTGCAACACAATGCAGAGTAGAACAGTTGACGTGACCACGTATGCAGCCACACATTGACACAAGGAAGTAGTACACATGTACTTTATTTTCCTGAAACATTACGTAAAAGGACAAGGGTAGTGACATGCAGTCACATGCAAATGGAAGAACACCTGCAATATTAATTCCAAATTCCTAAAATTCTTTATCAGTATTATTACAAGGTTCTTTAGTGTATCACATTCATGTGTAATTATCCTCAAATCATTTCATTTATTTTGCAGTAATTGTATATTGTTAAAATGCAACGGAAATTTTCAGCATGTTTCTGCAAAATGTAGTAAGATTAAGTATATTTTTGTAGAGTGTGCATGTAACAAATTAGTTCCACGTGGCGCACTTCAACGGCAACCCCAGTGTGGATGCCTTATTGGAGCTACAGAAGATGCAGAGGATTCAGAGAGGCAGGTCGCATAACATTCGGTTCCGCGCCTGGGCGGTATTCATGTTTAGCACTGGTCATTATCACAGCAATAGACTTTAATTAAACTAAAACCTTTTTTCGCAGCTGCTGGGACACCGACTCGCACTCTCCCCAGTGCATGTATCACCTGGGGAAGCTTTATTGTGCATGTATGTTACACACAGGCTTTCGCCCCGACTGGTTAATGTCCAACCCGTTTAATGTCAAGTGTTTCCCAGAGATGAATTGTAATCAATCGCTTAATAAACGTCACTATGTTTGAATGAGTGTTCTGTATTGAGGTAAGCAGCAAGTCATGTCAGGGTACTTGCCCTCATAATTTCCCACCAAGTCGCACGTGTGAAGGAACTTTTCTTTAAATCTTTATTTGCAAGTGTCTACAGGACTGTGTAAAGTAACATATTTAGCGCGTAGCACGCATAATAGTTGAATCAACTTTCAACAGAGGATTGATGCAGCAGTAGAGAAGGATAGCTGCCTTTGGGCGTCGGCCGCACAATCCTGAATGACAGAAAAGTTTGCTCTACCATTTCAATGGCTCTAGGTCAGGATAGTGCCTGGCACACCAGATAGTATACCTTATTACAATCACCTCATCCAGCATAACCACTTCTCAATTTTCAATTTTTCATCTGACCACAGCACTCCATCCACTGACCACAGTCCAACCACATTCTGAGCATCTGAAAGGCATCAAATCGCTGGCCCAAACAAGTGGCAATATCTTTACAGCTTCATTTCAGACATTCAGACCAATTTCATTTGACAGCACAGAGTCAGCATCCACCGTGCACGTGGTTTTGTTTACAAACAAAGCATGGCTGGCAGGATGATGAACAATGTTCTGGTGGTGTGATGTCTGGACTGTGTGTGCCTTATGGTAGTCACAAACAAATCAATGAACGAGAGTATTGAAATTTATCAATGCTGCCACAAGATCAGCCTTGTGAACAACTATGTCTGTGAAATCTGCAGAGTAGTGAGACAGTAGTAGCGGTTAAATAACACAGAACATTTGGTATCCAATCACACAAGTAAAAAGTGAGTCCAAGCAGTTTTCAAATTACATATTGTATTGAGATCTATTCAGTGTAACACTGAATATCATCAGGAATGTCTCAGTGATACAGAGCATAAATCAATCATGTGACTCTCATTCATATGTTTATCATGTTATATAATGTAAACACAGTTTAGGCAGGGCGTAAACTGAAATCATACAGTATCCGCAGACACCCCACGTGATCAGGTGTTGGACTTACTAGTACAGAAGGACAACAATGTGGCAGTAAACGGAAACAGCGATTCTTTCACAAGTCATGGTAGCGTGGGACAGTAACAATGTATCGAGTGGCGTGATGCAAAGCTGATGAAGGGAGAGGCAGCACCTGCCACCCGCACCTATATTAACTCAAGTACCGTGCCCGTTCCAACCACTAACACCATTTTTCCTACCACTACAGCCAATTTTTTCCACCCCTGTTTACCCATCAATATTACCCACACATTGCCACAGAATTTTCCAAATTTCCCGCCCATCCACCCACACATGACAAACAGCATGGATACAATAGCACCGCAAACAGCAGGGACAACAAGTGCGATTCGAAGCTGGCATGGACTGCATTCTCCACCCTGCTATCTGAGAGCAGCGAACCAAATCTGTACTACGTGTGGGAATTGTAGCCAAAGCCACCGTCCCACGTGTACAAGAATGCATCCATTGTGTTTCAGTTCAGTAAAGTGTTTATTTTATTTTATATCTTATTCAGGGTAAATGTCGTTAGTTTATTAAATTCAGTGAGTGCTTCATTGTGTCATCACTCATGAGATCCAGTGCACATGCAAGTGTTTATATCTCAGTGTTTATGTTTCAGTGCTATGTTTATTTAAGGATCATGTTATTTAATTATTACGATTAAAGTCAGCGAGTAAGTTGCTTGTTTTGATTACAGTGTTCTGTTTGATTTAGGGTGTGTTATTCCAGTGCTTATATCATGTTACGTTTTATTATTCTTTGTTATTAATGTTTTTGTGTCCCGAACACATAAGTACCGAGGTGAACAGTCTCTTATTAATTTATTAACTGAAGGGTTATATGCATAGTGTAATTTTTATATGTATTTATTTCAATGTGTCAAATCGATCACGTACCATAACAACCGGTGCACTGAGCGCGCCCTCCAACCTGAACATTTGGAAACGATCACACGTATAAGAGTTAAACAAAACAGTATGCAAGTGATAATATTAATTGTATATTTGTGAAATAACAATTACGTGACTAAACATCACGTGGACAACAGAGACATCCCTAACCTTTACATACAGTGCCAAAATATACGTCGATACTGGTAAGTTAGAACTTAGAATGCTCGATTTGCAGAAGGCCAATTAATTTAGAAATCCTATAAAATTGGTTGTATATGTTTTTGAGAGGCATGTATAATTATTTATATTATGTGTTATAAAAATAGTAGTTGAGAGGGAGAAGAGTCACAGCTCCTAGAAACGGTCTAAATACAGCACCCCAAAAGTGAGGTTAGTGTTTGGAGTAGTCGAATGGATTTTGGTTTATATTATATTTTTTATTTGAAATTTATTGCCAATTCTAGAAGTATATTTTAATATTCCCATCTCATCAGCCTTACGGCTAATCATCCCAATTCAATTATAATTTTCATATTAAATCTGCAACAAATAAAGTGACATGTTGGTGGTTTTCCAAATTTAAAGGTGTTTTACTTCTTTACAGGACCAGAGCGGGTGGACTCTTGAAGGTCAACAATTGGATGAGTCACATACAGTCTTTATCACACGTAAAAATCATCTCATTAAGCACTTCCATACACATTTGCTAGAGTGAGAAGTGCTTGAAGAAATTGCAGAAACAGCATGGCTTAAATTTAGGGCAGCTTTAATATCTCTGCTTAATGGCATGTTGGAAAATGTAATACATGCTGCGATTATTTTGGAAAGAACTCATGAACCACCACGCCCAGATGCACAAAGGGAAGATCATGTAAACAAACCTTATCACCACACTACATTACAAAATTTTCCACAGCAATCAAGTTGTAGTGGATAGTCGCATGAAAAGTTGTATAGTGGACCACCGCATGAGAAAATGTTAAATGCACAGCCGCATGAAAAGTAGTATAAGCAGGACAAGGAGCAAAGTGAATCCGGGAAATCAAGTGGTCAGAAACCATAATGCAGGAGCTTAGCACGTAATGTCAACAATTCGCAGCAATGATGGAATCTGGATTATCTCTCCATGATACCAATGCAAGTATTACCCGTACCAACAATACCACTGGCACAACAATTTTCCAAATAAACCTCACATAGACCTTATTAAAGAAGCAGTGGGAAATAAACAGCAGGGAAGTGGGTTGCAGAAGTGAAGGGGCCGGACGCCCGCTAGAATTGGGACACCAGACGCGAAATTAACCCCTCAGGAAACTTTGATACAACATATTAGCAGCAGTCATGCACAATTCATCCGTATATATGTTTCCATTAATGGTTAGTTAAGCCACACCTTAATTTATACATCTGTCTCACACAATTTCGTAGACCACTCTTTGTACACAATCAGAACGTTATGCCTACAGACCATGTGATTCGATTGGAAACGAATGAGCGTTGTAGTACGGCCGTAGGACAAGCAGTAGTGACAGTCAAGTATGTGAAATCAAAAATAGTACAGCGGTCATCGTCACATCGGCCATCCATGACGAAGCTATTTTGTTTATACCATGGCTGACAGAATAAAACACGATCGTCGAGCCAGCCGCAAGATGAATTCATTATGGAGCTAGAGAGGCGTATGGTGTTTGACCTGGGCAGCTGTCCGACAAGTAGCCTACTCGAAATCAAGCTAGGAGATTTTGACAAGCTGGTCCCACTAGAGCACCAAGCCGTGTTCCAGCATCTCCCTAATGAACGCCATGGCGTATTTGGAAAGAATTATGCATTAAAAAGAACTACAGTCGCCGAACATGTGATTGCGCTCACATATGAGAAGCCAGTTCACATCAGCCTATGAGGGTATTTTCTGCATCAAATGCGGATAATAAATACACAGGTTCAGGAGATACTCTGTGATGGGGTTATAGAGCCTGTAGACAGCCAATTTAATTCAGCGATTACATTAGCACACTAGAAATACAGAACCAGGCGATTATGTGTTGGTTTCCGGTCATTGAGCCGGGCAACGTGTAGTGCGTGCCCGCCGTACATCAGCATAAAAGACGAATTAAGCACATTGGGACAGGCTAAAGTGTGGACATCCCTGGACCTTAAGAGTTGCTACTGGCAAGTACCGTAGAAACTTGAGGATAGGCCGAAAAAAGTCAACATTTTCAATTCTGTGTGATCCCATTAGGGTTGAAATTCCCACAAGTGACATTCCAGGCAATGATGGTACGTATACTGTATGGCATTGTTGGAGATTATATGCTGGCATATCTCGATTATGTTAGTATATATACAGCATTTAGCAGTAGTCTTGGAGAGGCTCGCGATTAATGGCTTCACATACTCAGTTGAAAAATGTCCTGTGGGTAAAACAAACATAGACTTCCTAGGTCATGTGATCGACCAGAAGGGAAACTGGCTGAATCCAGAACAGCTGAATCTTGTTGACAAATACCAGCAACCTAGGATGTGCATGCAACTACGGACGTTTTTCGGGCTTATCAATTGGCTGTGAGAGCATACAATAACAGCACCCTTGACAGAACTCTTCTCATCGCAAAACATTTCCAGTGGCAAGACGAGGTAGAGAAAGTGTTCATGTGAATTAAGAGTATGCCCGACACTAGTATGCTACGACGCAAGCAAACATTTGTACCTCCAATATGATACAAGCCAAGAGGGAATAGGTGCAGTATTGTACCAGGTTAGCAACAGTGGGTTGAAACATGTTATCAACTTTGCGATCACCAAGCTTGGGCAAATACAAAGGTGTTACAACATCAATGAAAGGGAATGCTTGGCAGTTATTTGGGCTGTGAAATGTACAGAGTGTACCTGGAATATCAGAGATTTACACTACGGACTGAAAACTATTTCCTAGTGTGGCTGCATAATATTCACGAAGCTAGGACCAAGCTTACGAGGTGGGTGTTACATCTGCAAGCCTGTGATTTCGTAGTTGAGCATGTACCCGGCAGGGAGAATGAGCTGGTGGATGCATTGTCGCGTAACTCCAACAATTAGATCATCGTCCGGGATGCAGCAGATTGGGAGGACATTTTACTGCCAATTTCACGAGACCCACTATCAGATGTGTACATGCAACAGATAAGTGTCACAAACAAGAAAAAGTTAGGCAATGCGCATTTCAGGAGGTAGAGGGATGGCGAGCTGTGGATGGCACGTTGTGCAGATGGGAGGCAGCAACAACGGCTGTGCATGGCATGGAAGCCATTCCAGATGGTGTGCATAGATTTTATGTTTACATATCCCAGGATGAGAAGGGTAAAGCTATTTCTTGTCGTGATAACCGTCAATTTTTCACATTGGATAGAAGTGTATCAACCAATGGAGCCAGTGTAGGCAACATAGCAAGAGCATTGAAGGAGCAGTTTTTACCCTGTTGGGGATTCCCACGGAATCTATTAACAGACAATGGCACACAATTTGCCAGCCAGAAGTGGAGAGAATCGTGCATGAAGTGAGGTGTACACCATGTTTCAATGGTGGTGCATTACCACAAAGCATAAAAACCAGGAGATCAAAGCACAGTTATGACTCTGTGTGGGCGAACAACACACCATTTGGGTGAATCACATACCTTCCATTTTATGCATGCTCCAGAGGAGAGTAAATGCAGCTGCAAGCAGATCACCCACTGAGGTGTTATTAGATCGCAACCTGCATCTACCAGAGGAAGCAAAATTTCCGGAATGTGATGATCTCAGCGAAATTCCGAGCACGGATATGCAGAGACGGCAGCGACAGCGATGCATACACGACATCAGAAAACTGCAGAATCGCTATGCAGCAAGATGACTACTGGTCACCAACAGACCGCCACCTAGACTGAATGAGGGACGAGAAGTGTATGTATGGACGTATCCCCAGTCCACAGCAAGGAAAGATATCTGTGCAAGCTAGCAGCACGTTGGAGAGGGCCACAACCCATGCTACAAATGCACGGACCCACCTCTTACACATATCGCAGGAGGAGGAGGAAGGTACGAGTACATCGAGACAACATCTGGCTAACTTCGGGTGCCATCGACGACAAAGTCGGTCCCTGTGTGTCCGCACGACAGCGAAGACCGCAACGAACTCATGTAGTGGCTGGATGAGACGTGAGGTGTAGCAGCACCTCAGGGAGGAGAACCCACACAGGACCTACCCTTGCGCGATAACACTGGGATACCACCAGATGTAGTGCAGGGCGGAAACACCATCGACGAGCTCCAGTAGGAAAGGAACGAGCAATCAAGTGCTAGAGGAGGCAGAGAGTGTGCTAGAGTTACTCGGCATCATTGCACCTGCAGGGAAATAGTAATCCGTCGGACAGAAAATGTGGTGGGTGAGGCGCACAGCAGGCTGACGTGGTGGAGTTTTCAGAACAGAGGGGGATTGACAGGTTAGGTCACTTTGCTGGAAAATAGGATGGGTTTTATCGGGTTTGGGCACCAGTGCAGAGCACAAGAATCTTAGGGGTTGTGAAAGCTGATGGCGACGAGTCCTCTCCTCAATGTTCCGACGTCATTCCTGTGGTGATTCCAGTACGACAAATAATTCCAAGTCTTGAAGCAGCTATAACTCCACTTTGGTGTATGCCTTAAGTTAAAGTTACGTAAAAACATGTCTCCTGGTATGCTACCTCAGGATTCAGGAGACCGCCCCTCGGCTAACTAGAAGTATTTAAATTTTCCTCAGTTACATTAACGATTCCGTTTAAAGAGGGGGGTACGAGCTTATCGTCTGCCCTGCCAGTTGTCTGGAGTGCTGAAGTCTGGCAAACAACATGACATCGGCTTCGCCGCACATCTGGCGAATCCGGTGCCAAAAATTAAAACAAGAAAAAAAAGTAACTTAATAACTAACATGATAAATGAAACTGGCATCGTACATAATTATGATTAATAAAGTAAAACACATACTCGTAAACCCCCGGAGCCCCAGATATGGCAATGTGACGTCATGAGTATGTCACAGCAGTTGAAGGGTGATATTAAATGAAATAATGCTTCAGGTGGCTGACTCTCGATAGATTAACTCATGTACACTCTTATGATTAACATATTAAAATCGCATGTGTCGTAATGGTCGACTTGTCCTGCTGCTGATACTGTCACTGCTCTTCGGACCCCTCGATGCTCCTTCTTCTGGCTAGGGGAAAGGTATGCTGTCCTTTGCTGGACTTTATTCTACTTCTGAGAAACCTTCCTCTGCGCCCCCGATGCAGTTCTCCGATGCGAGGTCAGCAGGTATCGTAGTCTTCATTTACGCCGTGGCGAAGTCTTGTGGGCAGCTTCCCTTTGGGACTGATCAGGCCTGCAGTTGCCCCCAATGACTCGCTCTGTGCGTCGTCTTCCGAAGGCAGTGTCTCTGGTGTAACCTCTTCCTCTAGCTCCTCTTCTTCCCTTACCAACCTCATGTGCGTATGATTACCGGGTGTGGCATTTCTGTTACATGATCTTGGCCATTAGGGCCTTCCTCTTGCTCAGGAGCCTCTGTGCTGGGTCCTTGCACGGCTAGGCGAAGGTCCTCGCAGTGTACTGCCACCTTGAGCCTGCTGCTGACCTTGATGAGGTAAGTTGTATACCCCACTGATTTTACAACAACATGTTGTGCACTCCACTTAGGGGCAAACCCTGTAAAAAATGGTTGCGCTTTGCGCTGCTCAGTCTGTGCTCGTGTACGTAAACATGTAGTCTGGGCCTGAGCCATTTTGGTGGGCATTTTGTTACTGGTACCCATTGACCTAATAACCTCTCCTGATGAATACGTGCATATTCCAGGTCTTGCTATCGGCACTGTATCCTACCTGCTGCACTTTTTGTTATGTCGCTGTTTGCATGTCAGATTCTGAATTCTCCAGGGAGGGGCAGCTCCCTTCCCTACAGAATGGCAGCTGGTGATTGGCCTGTGGCTAGGTTCATCGTCCATCTGATTGTGACCAATGCTGTGGGTAGATGTTCAGCCCAACTTGTGTGGTTTAATCCTATCCGCAGAATTGAGTCTTGAGTTCTTGATTCCTCCTCTCAGTTGGGTTGGCCCACGGGTTGTACACTGCAGTTGTATGATGCTGGACTACCCACCTGGCACACAATTCTCTCCAATACTTCCCCATCAATTGTGTACCATTGTCTGTTTCGAGGGTGTCGGGGCATCCCCATCGGAGGTAGTATTCGGTCGATAGTACGCAGGCTATGTTGCGTGCCAGTGCACTGGAAAGTGAGTATGCTTCGGCCTATCTTGAGAACAAGTCACTCAACCCAAGATTGAATCTCTTGCTGTTAAAGAGTGTGGATATGGCCTCATCAGGATCAGCGAGACGGACTCGAATGGCTCATGGGGCTTCCGTGGTTCTTGTGTTACTCCATCTACTCTCCTACTCTTGCAGAGATTACATTTTACGCACCCCCTCACATATTACCGGACGTCGCTTGTAACGCCGGGCCAGTGGAAATGGTTCTGCATATTTCTTGTGGTTTGTAATGTGCTCGGGTGGCCTGCAAATTGTGTATCATGTGCATGATATAGCACCTGTGCTCGTGCAATTTTGGGCACCTACAGATTCCAGGTTTCTTCAGAACGACACTCTCGTGTCTCCATTCCCATGCCGTTCATTTTCCACCACTCCTGTCACTCTGCATGATGGAGGTGACATGACATTGGGTGTCTGTACACTGTACTTGTGCAGTTAAAATGCTGTCCTTAAAGTCATCGACTTCGAATTCTGCTTCCCAGGAGCCTCGATTAAGGCACAAATCACACGGTCCCCGCCAGTTGTTGGGCAGTTAGCTGTGGTAGGGGTAAGTAGTTCGTCCCACTCTTCTTGGTCCACCGCTACCATTTTGCCTTGCACACGTAAGAGCTAGTCTGCTAGCTGATTCTCAGCTCCTGGGATGTGCTCCACCTCAAAATCATACTCTTGGATGAGGAGTGCCCAGCATGCTAATTTGCTCCTGGCTTCTTTAATGGTGTGAAGCCAGAGTAAGCACTGGTTGTCAATTCATAGTGTGAACAATTGTGTCTCTAGGTATGCCCTGTACCATGTCACGGCCCACACTATGGCCAGACAATCCTGCTCGTTCACTTTGTATCTACACTCTGTTGCCCAAACTTTGCACTGCTGTATTCAATGATGCACTTCTCTTGGTTGGCTACAATTTGATAAAGGACTGCTCCAAAGCTCTTTCCACTTGCGTCTGTCTGAAGATATAATGGCGTCTTGGGACATGTTGAGCCAATGTCTTGCACTCCTTGAACTTGCTCTTTATCTCTTGAAAACTTGCTTCGTGGTCTGCTGTCTACACGTACTTTATGTTGGGTGACAACATGTCAGTATGTGATGCTGTTATGGTTGCAAAATCATGTATGTTTTTCCGCAGCCAGTTCACCAACCCGAAGAAATTCATCAATTGCTTCCTCATGTGCAGCACCTCGTAGTTATTAATGAGGGCTAAATGCTCTTGTGTTGACCGGCTTCCATGCTCATCGACCATGTGCCCAAGAAACTGTATGCATGGGTCGGCAATGTGACACTTGTGGTTCGCACATGACAATGTGTTGATGACTAGTCTCTTCAAGACTAGTGACAGGTGTTGCGGCAAGAAATATTAGTTGCGCATTTTGTCTGGACCAAATTTCAGCTCCTAGTTGCGAAAGTCCATCTGTTTTGTTTTTGTTTTGTTTTATTACAACCATAATATCTTTTTGCAATACATACCTGTAGAAAGATTTTGTGTGCTGTGCTGTATTTAATAAAATTGCAAGATCGAGGAACTCTGCACTACACATCAAGACTTTTGTGTTTTCCCCCAGAAAAATATTAGAATTTACATACAATTTTCTAACTACTCTATAACTAAGTGTTAAGTAAAAGACCGGGGGTAGGGTGGGAATTTATTACATCTCAGTGCTAAGCCCCTTATGCCTACAAGGATAGGAAATCATGCAAGGAAACATGCATAATGGCAGAGAGGGATTGGGCAGCCATGACCTGCAATTGGGACCATGACTACCTCCCTAAGTGTACTTATAGCTAAGCCATCAGTAGAAGAGACTGGGAAAAACCGGCATAGGCACCGTAAAAACCAGGTCGGCAGAATAGAATTCAAAGTTATTCATGCATTAATCAGAAATGCTACGGGAGACAGTGTGGGTGTGTAACCTGCTATTGTTAGTAGATTTTGGAAAGCTAGTAGAGAGGGGATGGGAACTTTAATTTCCTTTCACCTTGGCAAGTTGGAGTGGCAGAGGCTTGAACCAGTGAGGTGCTTGCACACCTCTGGTGGCTTCCCCCCGATTCCCCAGTATAACCTGAAAATTAAAGAGAATAAGGTGAATTGGCAGTAAGCATCGGCCTCACCGACAGCTGAGCCAACACTTACTGGTTTTTAGATATACATGAAGAGACGTTACAACCTGTGAAAAGAAAGGGGCTAAGTCATGAATCTATTTTCAGAATAACGTATGTGTCTTATAGTAACATATGTTCTCAGGGACACATGTGCTTAAACTGCAACAGAGAGACGCATGTCACCACAAGCCCTGCAGTTATTTGTGGGTAGAACTGTTCAGTGACTGCCTTGGAATTGGCATTGGCAAAGGGCCATAACTGCATACAGCTGGCTGGGAAAAGAACGTCAACTAAATTAAACTAAACTAATGTAGGCTGAGCTGCCCCTACAGTGAAGCTTTGTTTCATACACTTTATTGAACTATTTAGGGCACGAACAGGTATTGAAGGAGCTGAAGGTGTTTATTTTGCGTTAATTCGTAGAATATTTCAAGTGTTGCAAGAGTGATCAAGAATAACTCAGTAATGTTTTCATTTTTAAATTCCTGAAACCTATATTGGACAACGAAATATGATTTAAATGTATATTTTTAATCAATTTAATTAACTAACTAACATTTATTTTACATATTTTATTATATAATGGTCGTTGGTGTGTCAGGAGCTCTGATCCTTTTCTCAAAAAGAGCATGAACTTTCTGCTCTTACTGTCGAGAAAGAGCAGAGGAGCAGTGAGATCGAGAGCAAGAAAAAAGGCGCCAAATTTGTATGTATATTGTATGGACTATGAGATAGTGCTAGTTTTGCTTCAAAATCTTTTCTGTCACGTTAATTAATTTCCGAATATGTTTGGTCATCCTCTGAGAACGCCATGTAAATGTAATTGTAGATAATTATGAAAATATTATATTCTTCCTTGAAGGCAAGTGTTATGACAGTCGCAATGATTATTAAATACTTGTCATAACCAATCACAGTCTAGTTTGTCTAAAATGCCAAGCAATAAAGGCACCTGAATTGCCAGTTATAACCAATAAAGTTGGCAATAACTTAGTTTTGGTTTTATCAAGCGTCGCAAGGTTAGGGTTGTGTAGAAATTACGAATGTCATTGCATAGCCCATTTTACAGTATTTTATGCTAGTAGGGTTACCAGGCATCCTCTTTTAACTTGACTTTCCCTTTTTTTGGCACCTCAAAATTATCCTTCGCTCTGCAATTCCATACTCAGGCTGTGTCCGAACTCTTGTATATACTTGATTACTCGCATCCTTGCATACTTCACTTACCCTTGGTACCAAACTTGAATTCGGACAAGCAATCTTGTTGCCAGGTTATTAGACAGTTAACCACTTTAAATGTTCATGAATTTCGACTAAGAATTTGATAATTGCCTAAGTATTAAATAATATTTAAATTTTATTTGCATTGACATCTATTGTCTTGCAAATTGTATGTAATTGCAGTTTGGTTTGATTTTTTTTTTTTTTATCTTAGCTTTGAGGTTTAGAACACAGACATAATACGAATTTATTGGTTACACTTGTTTTAAGGTAAAATTTGCGATAATTACTTTCTCAGTTCAAAATTATATGTCTACGAAGTAGTAATGTTACCTTTTTTTAACTTTAATTCAAATAACTATGTCGGAAATTGCATCTCAGAATGGCAGTACATATTCCACAGTATAGCAAGAAACTTTACCATCTATTACTTGTATACTTCACTTGCAGTTCGGACAATACTTACGAAACAGTTACATGGCTTTTGGCGTTCGGTTGGTAGTAGATTTGCTCTCGGGAGTAAAAAGTTCACTTTCTACGGAACAAACCTCTTATTGTCCATTTTCCGTGTGCATATCGAGTCATTATCTTAATTCATGGTAAACCCGTCTTTTTCAGTGTTACCAATTTTGCTATTTTATACCTAAACCTAGCTTTTTTTTTAAATAACAGTTGCTAGATAAATTTCCTTAAGCTTTCAGCTATAATTTAGCTATGAAATTATATATTTACCTATGGATTTGATTTTATATTCTTTTCTCTGTTCTTGCCAAACAACACGTACACTATCCAGTTCTGATTTCTACGAAATTGCCGAAACTCATTATGAAATTCATATTCCCACCCCTCACACTTATTTATGTGCTGCAATCAGCTGTTTACCTAAAAAAGAGTTATCGAGGTATTCATCATTTCAGTTTTCGGAAATGTATAGTGTTACAAAGCAGCTTTGAACATTAGATTACATGACTTTCCGACAAGAAAGAGTATCTGCTTTGCTTTGCTATGCTGGTTAGGGAAAGAGGAGCTAAGTATTTATTTCATCATACTCTTCAGTTTCAAATATTTTGTTATTGCTTTGTGGTCTCCTCCAGTGTTACTCGGACCGCCGACGAGATCATATATTTCTTCATAAGTATGTGTTGTAAACTACACGATTTCAAACTATATTTCTATTGCAGGATTTAGAGGTGCAGTCACTGAATTGGAAATGGTAACAAGTTAGTCTGTGAAGACCTACGACACAAAATATGCTCATAGGTAATAGTCGGGTTTACGTACTTAGTAGTGATCTTGATATAAATTACATATAATATATGTGTGTGTGGTGTGTCTCGCAAATGTTTTAGCTATTAAGTATATAATTACTTTACAATTTTTACTGCTTGTTATTGGCTGTTTACTGTAACGTGAACACTTTTGAAAACCCTCTCATTTGGAATAATAGTCAATAAATTAGTGTTATTTTATCCTTAATCTGAGAAAATAATAAATTTTACGATAAACTCGCCTTGCATAATAATCCAATAATTAGAAGAAACGGTAAATATTCCCCAGACTTAAAATCGCGTAATAGACGTCCTAAAATGCCTAGATTGCAGGTGTGATTAATCAACAGTTCTCCCCGGCACATAAGAATATAATATAAAACCACAGATCTGGCGAAAATTCTCCGATCGATACAAACCCCGTACTCAAAAGGATAGGGCAGTACCAACTAGACACGCGTAACCACTTAAAAAGACCTAAAATGCCGAAATTAACACAGTAAAAACAAAACTGCAAATAACACATTAAAACCTCGGCAGAGCGAGGAAATTCTCTGATCAGTCCGGGACGGAAATCGCAAACTTTTAACAAAACTACTTCCCTGTGGCTGTTTCCAGTACACTTAATCATCATCGGAGCTGCGCACATCTCCCCACCCCACCAAAATAATAACAACACGCCTCCAGCATTAGCTCCTTCTCGTTAAGCTGCAATTTGAGCCTATTTCGCGCCGATTGTTATAATTAACTTCATAATTTTTCTCCTAAATGGAAATATAACTTAAAATTAAAATCATTAATTACCATCTCACACTTCACCCTACCATTTCGCAATTCATGGCAAGCAGAACTCACGAACCTTGAAATTAACTTCACGGGAATTTCGGCTTAATTAATAATAACTTCAAAAAAAATAAAAATAAAAAAAAAAGAGAAAAAAATAAAAAATGTAAATCTACTGCAGGCATATGGATTCTTCGAAACTACATGCCAGCCTTGTTAATATTTAATTTCACAAGACCTGTATTTTCAAAATTGAAACCGTTACTGTAATAAAAACTTGGGCACTCAGTTAAATGTTTGCCACCCACCAACCCCCCGCAGGCAGGGAAGGACAGGGATAGGGAAACCGCGGCTTGCTGGTCTGACTGGCGGGCTGCCTGAGTTGCGCCGGGACGTGCAGGGCGTCCTGACCTCTGGGCTATGTGTTCTTTGCGGTCTGGAGAGGGAAACTTCCTCAGCCCGCAGAGAGATACAACTGCTGCAACCGAAGGGTGGTATAAGGGCCCGAGCACACCCCCCGCTCTGAGCTTCGGCAATGATGAGAGATTCTCCGATCGGTCCGGGACAAAATTCCACCAATTTAACAAAACTAGTTTGCGAGAGCACTTCGCTGCTCAGTTTGCTCACAATCACAGCCCTGTGCAGATGTAATAATATCGTTTCCGAGGCGTAAACTACTAAACCAAGTTAATATTTCATTAAAGTTAGCTACTTAAAACACTATTCAAATTAAATAATACTTAAAGCACGTAAACAAGCTTAAAAAAACGCCTTTTTTGCTCCGAAAATTACACTTACAGCAAGGTTTCTCCTGATTGGCCGGATTCTTCCCGAGGGCGGGCCTCGATTCCCCCACCCAGAGATGGCAGCACTGTCTCCTCTCAGACGTGAAAAACCAGCAACTAGCAAATACCACCTCCTATTTTAAGTTTTATTGTAATAAATCGTAAATATAGAAGCCTTTAGCTGAAACATATTAATATTATTTATATTTAATTAAACAGATACGACCACCGTACGTTTCCAGCCTGTCTTAGGACTCGGGTACTTACAGTGTCTCAGGGAATTGAGACTGATTGATTAAAATATAATTAATTAAACAGAACAAGTAATTATAGAATAATTAATATTAATTCACAATTCATTACACAATCACCTCACTTCACTTCACTGCAGGCAACGCCTTTACCCAGACCCTTCGCGAATAAATTCACGGGATGTTCAGGCTTAGCTTC
The DNA here is from genome assembly GCA_029891345.1 of Dryococelus australis. NCBI lineage: Eukaryota > Metazoa > Arthropoda > Insecta > Phasmatodea > Phasmatidae > Dryococelus > Dryococelus australis. The sequence goes on along the minus strand of CM056995.1, from coordinate 301,858,745 downwards.
AGATTTTACAAGGAAAGACTGGCCGGCAGTCTAACAAACTCTCGTCCAGTCTATAACTTAACCTGCATTTTTCAAAATTAACGAAATTCAAGGGACAACAATAGGTAACAGCCTCACTGTTACCTCCTCCCACGAACCTGTGCAGGCAGGGGAGTGGGAGTTTATCAGCATTGGGAACCCGGGTTTGCTGGGAGTACTCGGCTACCCTAAAAGAACTGTGGCACTGGCCTGGATTGTTTTGATGGTGTGGGGAGGGGAGATGGTTAGCGTCTCCTTTATCCTACATTTCACATGAGACCGCCTGGGTGGTAAAGGGCCCGGGCTACCACCGCTCTGAGCTTCGGCAGTGATTAGAAATGGCGGTGGTGTGTCGCAGTTGATATTTTAACCAAGAGATTGAATATGGCTCGGCTGACGAAGGAATACTAAGCTAAAACATTAATTTAAAAAATCCTTTCAATTCTAAGTAAATATTTAATATTAAATTGATTTTATAAGTACTTTTTAATGACATCTTTAAGCTGTTTGTTTAAACATACATGCAGGTTGAGGTTATGTATATTTCTCAGATTTACCATCAAAGTCCGCATCAGATTGCTTGAAGGTTGTAATGAATGATGTATTGTCTGGTAACAGTTTTTCCTTGACTCTTTTTTAAGTCCCTTATTTTCCCAGTTAAATTGTCTTATACTTATTAAATTTAGTATTGTATTTTATTTCTATGCTGTAGACACAATACAAAGTGTTTAAAGTGTTCACAAAACTGAATTGATGTAATAAAAAGTGTTTCCAAATATTGTGATTGTGCTCCTCAAAACTCGTATTGGCATCAGTAGCTGATAATTGGTATTGTTGATATCGGCAAAATGTGGTATCTGCCCATCCCGAGTAAATTGTGTTGTATTTGCGCTCTTAGTTCGTATTGTGTCTTAGCAAAGTAAAATAAGCTAGAATCAGCTAATTGTGTTCTTTCCCTTTCAGTTTTAACTGTCAAATGCCATTAAAGTAGATTAAGAAGAGAGTAGGTCCCAGTACCAACCCGTGTGGCACACAATGTTTAATGGGAGCAGTAAGTCACAGTTGGTATTAACATTTATATATTTCAACCTCCTACTTGGGTGCCTGCTGCGGAGTACTTATGACAAACAAATAAGCTAGGGGCACGGGCAACGTCAAATGTACCCCCCCCCCCCCCCCCCCAACCAAACTGCAAGTCCGTTTTCCAGCTGTCACATCACTCACTGCAGGAGCACTTCTTTTGCTCCCCACAACGTGGACGTAATGCATAGATCATTCTATGTGGCTGTAGCGGTACCTTCCGTCGCTGCAGCTAGCAGGTCTGCCACTTGCGGTGTGCCGAAGTGTCACCGCACACCATGCAGTCCCTCGACGGATGTTTCTGCCATGTTGTCCTCTGTCATGCCCCTACCAGCTGAAGGCCAGTAGCAACAGAGGAAAGCAGTAGTTTATGGCGATAACTCCAGTAGATGTTAAGGGGAGGTAATGCTGCCACCTTCGTAAAATTAATTACAGGTGATTGGGGAACCTATCGCAGAAATGTAGTTGCAATTGTTTGTTCTTCAGTCACCAAAGGTAACTGATGGCTTAAGGCCTTCTTCGGGGGATGCGGAGTATCGCGGAGGATGTTAACCAAGAATGTAAAGGATGTTATTAATGAGTCTAGACTTGATCATTTCTAAATTTACCTAGAAACTGTTCATTTCAGATTCTGACCACATAAAATAAAATAATAGCTTCCCACTTGGAAGCTCGCCTAGCTAGAAACCCACCAATCTAAATAACAAATTAAATTAGACTTTGTCGTTGATCTCCCATTTGGAAACCTGCCTAGTTTATTTCCTCACTTCCCTACATAATAGGCTGACGAACATACATACACTAAGACACTTATAACTTATATTTAACATGCAAGAGAGGGAGCACGGTTTGATTAATCTGATTTATTACTGCTTCATTGGAAGGGTTGACTGTTTCAGTTAGATATACCGATGTGATGTGCTTTCATACCATACTGAGGATTTTTGCAACCAGGGAAGCTACATATAAAATCAATCACATTATATACCACACTAAAAAGGAAGGTGAAGACTTAGGTCTGTGCTACATGGAATGGCCAATTACATTTCCTACATTGGCCCTTAATACTATCCTAGGAGAGCTGTTTTTGCAGTAACCCTAGTTTTGGAGTCCCAGACCATATAAATAAAATATTACATTTAACTTACTCTTACAAAGGCGACACGGAACCCAGGGAATCATTCCCAAGTAATCTAGCTTATTCTGTTTACCAACAGCAATTAGCTTTCTCAAATAGTCTGGGAAGTTAGTTTATCTTTTATGAAAGTGTTTATCTGTTGTTTTTATTAGTTTGTCACACTTACAATAAAAATTTCATGCACAGTCCTGGCCATAATTTTACATGATTAAACTCAGTTTTTACCGCTCACGGACAAAGCCTCACATCGCTATATTGTTTACCTAGTACTTTAGTCAAAACACGTTTTACAACACTTGCCAATCAATGAAGATATTTAACAAAAACATAGAAACAACAAAACTGAGAATTAAGTCCTAGACACTATCATAATTCCCAACACTCCTCCCAAATTTTCAGTTTTCAGTGTCCTAATGCAGTTCTCAGCACACTATTTCACTCAGGAGTGTTTCAGCAGTTTCGTAAATATGTCCGCATTCTGTCTGTCGCTGGGCAGTAGTGTACTTACCTTTTCATGGATGTAATGAAATTGCACATCAATATATTTTGACCTGCGATTCAACACTCCATTTTTCATCAAGCTCAGTGCACTTGAATTGTCCATATGCAATCTTGCTGTCGCCTCTTTGCCCAGGATGTCTTCCAGAACAGCCTTCAGGTACATCAGTTTTTTTGTGCACTCTGCAGCCTCTATATACTCTGCTTCTGTAGTGGAAAGAGCAATCACGGGCTGCTTCTTGGCGCACCAGCTGATGGGACCTCCACAGTAGTAAATAAGGTAGCCCGTAATACTCCTGGACTGTGGGTCCCCCGCAAAGTCGCCATCACAGAAGCCGACCATTTCTTCCATTGGAGAGCTGCCGCCAAATCTGATCCCCAGATTTTCAGTACCTCGCAGGTACCTCAGAACTCTCTTGATTGAAATAATGTCCTCCTCAGTTGGTTTCTCGACACTTTTGCTGCAGCAGTTCACCGTATACGCTATATCTGGCCTTGTCTTGTTGGACAGATACATGAGGCTCCCCAGCAATTCTCTGTAATGGAATGTTTTATTCTGTATTTCCTTTTTCTTCTCCTTTTCTTTCCACCGCCGGAGTTGGGTCAAACTTTGCTTCAGTCATGTTGTATGTTTCCAGGAGTTGAGGCACTGTTCCTGTCTGGTTAAGGTGACCTTTCTCATTGCTCATAGTTTCCATTCCCAGGAATCTGGTGGGGTTTTCCTTAGAGGAATATTGACTTCAAATTCCCTCTCCAGACCTTGCAGCAGACTATCAACAACTCTGCAGACTTTGCCAACCAGTACTTCATCATCCACATACAAACCTAGTATAGCAGAGCCATCAGCACTCTTGAACACACAGGGTTCAGATTTCAGCTGACACATGCCAGTCAATTTCAGGTGATCTGTAATTCTAACTTTCCACCTTGCTTGAGTCCGTACAACTACTTTGTGAGACGACACACACAGCTGATATCCATTCCCTCGGGGAAGGGGGGGGGGGGGGGGTACATGTACACCGGTTTTTTCCAAGTGACCATACAAGAATGCTGTCTTTATGTCAGACGTTCTCAGCACATTACCCTTCCCTCTGAGCCATGCCAAGAAGAGCCCGCATTGGTCCACTATTTAGGACTGGGCTGTAAGTTTCGCCTGCTGACAGCCTCATACAACCAGCCTCGCCTTATGCTTTCCGTCTTCCTTTTTCCTTAATATCCATTTGTCTGTCAGTATTCTCTGTCCAGCCAGGACATTTTCCTTTTTAACTACAGTCCATGTCTCATTCCTATAATAAATGCCTGTTTCTCTTCTTCAACAGCCATCTTCCAATGTCTTCCTTCAGGACACGAAAGCACTTCATATGTCAACATCACATAATCTTTGTATCTTACAGGGGTCCTTCTGTTTCTTTTGCTTGCTCCCTCCTGTATACCCACAGAGTCTTCTCGTGTTTCTTCTCTGGTCTCAAATCCATGAAACCATTCCTCACTGTCAGTTTCCATCAAGAACAGTCATTTCAGCCGTTAATATCTCCTCTGTTTTCTTTCTCGTGCGATTCATTCATCGAGTCTCTTTGTTCATCTTCAAGTACTGGCAGCATCACTGGAGTGTCATTCACTTCGTTACTAGCGTTCGAACCTTCCAGGCACATCATGTCTCTCCTGACAACTATTTCCCTTTTGAGTGTGTCTCACAGTCTGTATCCTGTTCCTGAGTAGCCAACGAATAATAGCTTCTGACGTCTTGGCTTCAATTTCAACTGATGTTTATTAATTTTTGTGTATGCCTCACACCCAAATATTCTCAGATTGGAAACATCAGGTTTCCTTCCGTACCATAGCTCTGCTGGGGTTTCACTCTGCCCTTTTGTCGGGCTCCTGTTGAGGTAGGTTGCAGTATATGCAGTCTCACTCCAGAGGTCTTCCTATGCAGCTGAGTTGAGCATCAGTGCTCTGACCTTGTCCAACAAGGTCCTGTTGAACCTTTCCGCCGTTCCTTGGTGTTGAGGTGTATACGGTGCTGACGTGTCTATTACAATGCCCTCCGCATTTGTCCAGGCCCTGAGTCTTTCATTCAGGTATTCTTTACCATTGTCAGTCCGTGGTTTGTGAACCTTCAGGTTCCATTGTCTTTCAGTCTTCCTTATGTATCGAATCACCAGCTCAGGAACCTCTGTCTTTGATTCAAGGAAGTGAATTTCAACAAATTGTGTGAACCCATCAATGAACGTCAGGATATATTTCTTCTTGTTCCAACTGTTTCGTGTTATCGGTTCAATCAGGTCAGAATGTATTATTTTGAGCGGTCGCTTGGCTCATGTCCATTCTTTTACGAAAGGTGCTTATGTCTGCTTTGCCTGAGTGCATATTACACTAGGTGCAATTTTCATATCTTCGCTCACCAAATTCATGCCTGCTACAATCCTTGACGCAACTTTCAGACGTTCTTGACTGATGTGACCAAGTCTTCTGTGCCAAATAATTTCCAGATTTTTATGTTCTGCCACTAGAGCTACAGGTATGGAGTCCCTGGTAATTGTAACAACATAGAGTCCATTTGCACCTTTCCTGCACTTTCTTTAATTATAGCAACTTCATTCTTCATGAAGTTCACTTCTCCATTCTGCATGATTGATCCTACCAACAAAATGTTCTTACTCAATTGAGGGACATACAGTACTTCCTTGAGCTCACAGTAGTCTGTCACCACTCTACCCACACTCTCTGCATTCATGCTCACAGATTTTTTTACAAGACCTATGTCCGTCTTGACAGCTCTTGTGTCTTCCAGCAAGCTGTTGTTGTAGGTCATGTGGCACGTTGATCCTAAGTCCAAGATCCATTCTGTGTCAACAGTAATCGCAACCGCACTTACATACATGCACTCGCAATTAGGCTACCGCCCGGTGGTGAGCTCTCTCACCTCTCCTTCACCCAACCAACTCCTTTTCCACTCCCTTCCTGTATTTATCAACTGCTCTCACAGATACCAATTCCTCCCTCAACACATTCCACTTCCTCACAGACCTCACAAGCATGGACTGCTTACCCCACTCTGTTCTCCTCCACACCCTCTGAAGCTTCTTACTGTTGTTTCCTCTTCCTCTAAACACCCCCTTACTTAGCTTGCAGTGTAGCCCTCCCTCTTCATTCACCATCCTGTACATCCTGACTAACCGTTCATCTTTCCTCCTGTCCTTTAATGAGCTTCACCCCATTTCTTTCATCACTGATGGCCTAAGTTCCCTTCTTCCTCACCATCTTGCCCCTGCCTTCTCCACCTACCCTTCAACCATCTTGCTGCCTTTCTCTGCACCGTTTCCAATTCTCACACCTCCACCTCCACATACGGGTCCCATACTGCTGCAGCATATTCTAACATTGGCCGTACCATTGTGCCATACGCCTTTTCCTTCACCTCACAGCCAACTCCCTTCACAACCCTTCCCAGTATACCCAGAGCCCTTTTTCCCTTTGCAACCACCAACCCTATCTGATTTTTCCATCTGAGGTCTCCCTGCAGTACAATCCCTAGATACTTATATTCTGCTGCTTCTTCTATCTCTTGTCCCTCCCATCTCTACATGCCCCTGCTTATCATCTTTTTCCTTGTGAACCTCACTACCTTAGTTTTTCTTACATTTATCTTCATTTTATTTTTCCTGGTCCACAACCATATCTTATCAACGTCTGCCTGCAAATTTCCCCCCCCCCCCCTCCGATCTCAGCATATACAACACAATTGTCTACAAACAATCTGATTTTTCCCCTAATCCCCAAACCCATTATGGTAAATAACAAAGGACCCAGCATCACAACCCGCCGCCAGGAAGGAAACTGGCAATCTTTTGTTCATGTTTTTCCGGAAGTAGCAGGTTTTTTTTTTTTTTTTTTTTTTTTTTTTTCCAAAATACTGCAGTTCTGCACTTTATTTGGGCAGTCCCAAGCCATGCGCCCTGTTTTTGGCATGAAAAACACTTAACAGCAGAAAAATCTTGCTTCCTACTTGCAGCATCAGTTTTGTGGAAACCAACTAAGTGTTTGTCAGAACCACACTTGTAACATTTTTCCACAGCTGCTTTAAATGCTACCACATCAGTTTCAGTTCTTGACTCAGCACTCCTTTTTTCTTTGGCTATTAGTCTAGTCAAGTTTGCCATTGTTTTACTTTACACTGGGGTAAATTCCCAAGCACTGATAAAGTAACTATACCTTTCAGGTAAGGTCGTCAAGATCCTGGAAATGAACATGTTTTCTGGAATGTCGTTTCCCAGTACTTTCAGCGTGAACACCAGATTTTCAAGCTTACTCACATGAGTTGCCAAGTCTATTCCAGCTGTGTATTTTTAACCAAAAAATTCTTGCATGAGATCAAACTTTTGCTGCGAGGCATCACATTCATAAATATCACACAGTCTGCGATACATGCTAAAAGCATTTTCACAAGTAACTATATGTCTATATGTGTCAGTGTAATTCTACCTATGGTGGTGATTATTATTTTTTGTGCTTTGGTGTTCTTTTTCACGTGATCCGCATAGTCACTGCTACCTTTCTCCGGTGCTTTCACTTCTCCACACACATTGCCATACAGTCCTTGTGATTTGAACAGGATATTCACTTTAAGCTTCCACAATTGAAAGTCACTAGGTTCCTTCAACTTTTCCACCAGCGAAAGTTCGCTTATCTCCGAATGATCCATTTTTATCCACCCTATGGCCGCTTTGTTCAATATGTGACTGCCCTTTTTTTTTCCCCCTTTTTTTTTTGTTTTACAGCAGCACTGTTACGTCCACGACTGAGCCCATAACATGTTGTTTTTATTAGTTTATTACACACAAAACAAATTACATGTACAGTTCTATCCTCAGTTTTACATTATTAAACTCAGTTTTTTCGTTTTTACCGCCCACGAACAAAGCCTCACGTCGCCTTATTGTTTACCTACTATTTTAGTCAAAACACATTTACAACACTTGCCAATCAATTTAGATACTTAACAAAAACATAAAAACAACAAAACTGAGAATTAAGTCCTAGACACAATCATAATTCCCAACGTGATCAAATAAACAAGCGAAAAATAAGTTAACCATATTTATTTAAATGATTTCTAAAGTTAATTATAACAGTATCATTTCAACCAAATCAATCTTCTGACATTGTTAATTAAAAGGATTTTAATCTCTTAAATTACAGATAAAGTATCCCGATAAGTCCTGAAGTATCCCGATAAGCCCTGTGGGTTATACCCAACTACAACAGGTTGTTGTTCGCCCTCATATTTTGCGGTGTTGATGGGAAATTCCTAACACCGTAACTCAGTGTACACGTATCACAATTAAAAATCCTGTCACAGCAGGTGGTGAATTCATCTCACCCTATACATCTCAAGTGAACAGTTTATTGGCATTTTGCCCACTTTTTAACTTCACCGTCGCATCAGGTGCGCGTGCACAGGGCGACGTCTTGGTGGGGTTGGTGGTACAATCTCAGACACACATTGGCATGGCTGCTGCTCCCAGCTGTTGTAGTCCAGCAGATTGATTTTTACTAACCTCTCACAATGTGTGCTTTAGTCACTCTGTAGCTTGAACGGGTTCAGTCTCTCCGCGAACGCGGCTGATGCAGTTGCCGATACAAATGGCTTGATGTCTTCTCGCAGCTGTTCTGACACGGTTGCCATCTTGTCGCGGTAGTCCGATGCGGTTGCACACATGGCCCCACTTGGGCAAGCCACTTAACGCTGATGGGTGAGACACGGAGATGAACGAATGCACTGTTTACTTACTGGAGATGGGTGACAGCGATGATCCCTATGCACCCCGCTTTTGAGACTCAGGGTGATCTCAGTTGTTTTTTGTGGGTATTGCATGCTCGTCTCACCTGTGCAATTTACATAACACTGTTACACTTTATACTCAACACTACGATCTGGACTATGGTTAAGATGCCATAGGAACACTCAATTTCTGCACTGAAGATTTTTATTATGCTGAACGTTACACGTCGTTCCAAGTTTGTTAGAGTTTATGTTTTACTGCATTATTCGCAAGTCCGTTTTGGTGACCCTCTGCGCACTTGCCAAAACACCTATGATGCGGGATGACACTCCGCGGTGCTGGAAGACACAGTTCCCACAAGGTAAGAAACCTACAGCTGCTAGGATAGACAGGGTATGGAGATGAAATGATTACTACGGTACAATGCAATTCCAACGCCTACCTGTCGGGATACGTCCCCTAACCACGCGAAGTGTGGCAACAATCAAGGACAATGGAGGGCTGGGTTACACAGACACGTGGTCGACAGTTAGGCCTCGTGGTGGGAGATACTAAATCATCGCAATGAAAATTATATGAAATGTCATGATGCAGATAAGAGGGCATGGCATGAAATAATAAATAACAACACATTCAGTGCGAAAGAACTTACGGATGGTGCGAATGGCTCTGGATATATGCGACAGTGACCATGTGGTCAGACATGAAATACACGTTAAATTTCTTAAGAAGGCCAATATTGTGCAACAAATTATAGCGCAGTGATCCTAACATTGCATTGCCACAAGTAATACATCTGAACCCTGAATGCCACGTGGATGGTGGGAAAAACTCAAATACTCTGAATGACAGCGTGGTCAAAGAACTAACACTATAAAATTGCAGAAATTACACAGAACCCTATAAAACATACATGAAACTCTGATAATGATGAAAGTGCACAAGAACGCAATACAATAAACCCTTAGAATGTGGTGATGGCATTGATACAGAAATTACTGTGGGCGACCACGTGGTCAGAAACTAAGTGAGAATTGTACATGATAACCTTATAAAATCCACAAAATACATACATAGAAATGTTGCCCATGATCAATTACATTAAAATAACACAAGTAATGTGCTCAAAATCAATCAAAATGTGGGCGGATGAAATCTGATACCAACTTCACGCGGGCCTCGTGGTCTCGCTGGTACAACACAACTCCTCTCATTGTTTACATGTTAAAAAGCCAAGAAGGGCTGCAATTAAATTACTTAAACGGATAGCATTATGCTGGAGACAATTCTGGCAACATACGCAAGCAAAGGTTAACCGGTATACTAAAGTCAGCTATTGAAATCTAAGTCAGTGCAAAAAGTTTGAGGTCCGTACGGGCAGCGTCTTACCTGGTCAGCTTCTTGGTAATGACTGCCCAGAGGCAGGGGCGCCGCGGTCCTGCCATGGCATCCTACGGGGTCTACACAAGCGTAAGTTGTGAACATGCTTCATGAAATTTATAAATAGCAAATTCAAATGGCACACAATAAAATTAATGCATATTTTAAATACAGGATTTAAATTATAGTTGACTGATAATTTTTTTAAATGTTTTTGTACGGCCTACTTGCCTGAGGTATGATTATCATTTTTAACGCAGCGCACATTTCAAAATGTCAGTTGAAAAGAACATAACCCTCAAATACATATAACACTTTTAAAACAAACATGGTACCTTATAACATATTACGCTTGATGTCAAAAAAAATTGAGTAGCAAGTTTTATGTGGGAAGTCTGTGGTCTGTGGCGGTAATTAGCCAACTATACCCAAGATAAAAGAGGGTCTCGTGAACAACTTGAGAGCACACATATTTCAAACTATACAAATTACCTTCGACACAATTTAACATATTTTAACATTCTCCAATCCCAACCTTAGTATTACATCACTCGCAATGAATAAGGCCCTAAGATTTAAATTTCTTAGAATACTCAAAAGTCAACACAACTCTAACTCAATTGACGAGTTGAGCTCTTCAAAGTAACAACTTAACTTATCAGTGGGTCTCAGAACACAAGACTTCTGCCCTTCTAGTGCTCATAGCTCAATCTCCTTAAATAAACACTCAAGACTAAACGCAATAAAGTGCACACAAAAACTTCAAAACTTCATCGCAAAGCAATGATGAAAAGGTATATTTGACATCACGTCAACCAGTTAGCACAAGTGGAAAATAAATTATATGGATGAATTAATTTTTTAGATTTTCTCAATCAGTCTTCATTAAGTCAACATTACAAGTTTTTAAGTTTAATAACCTTGCAATATCCATTAGCCACTAACACATAATAAATTCTCAAGATTTCAATCATTCTAATTGATTTGACTATATCAAAATTCAGTTTCACAATGCTTAAAGTATTTACAGAGGAAAAACTCAGACATATATAATTTTCTCAAGAAATTAGATTGAACATGAACAAATAAATAGCAAATGATTGCATATGCTTTCTCTTATTTAACTCGAAAAATGATAAAATCCTCAGAACCACAGTAACTTAGTTCAATCGTGAATTAATTATTTTGTGACTGAACTGTTTCAGTGCTCGTTGTAAGACAGCTAATTTTTCCTTAACCAATTTTCCTTTTACATAAAAACAGCACATCAATTTCCAACTAGTATTATAAAGTTTTAGCAAATCCATAAAGTCTCAAGACTTGAAGTCAAGTAATCTGCGAAAATTATAAGTTTTTAGATCCAGGAGTTACAATAGAGAATGTACTTAGTAATTCTTGCTTACAAGTAAATTTATCATTGCTTAAAGTTACTTTAATTAGTTTGCAATAGAAAACCTTTATTCTTTTTAAATAAAATTTTTCCTTTGGTCATATAGTATGTCACAAACAGAACTAGTAGCTTGTTAATTAGTGAAATTATTCTTGAATAAATATTAAATTCAATATCAAGGTGTGGAGCATTACAACACGTATTCACTCAATTTCTAAAAATGGAGCCTTTTTTTACCATAACAACGTTAAATCTTATGGTATCTGTCTTACAAGTGACAATAGTCCAGCAGTTTCTCATGGATTTGATAGTTACAGCTTCGTTTAAATTGAACCATTTTGACTTGGCATGCTCAACAAGGTTTTTGCTAGTAAAATTAATTTTTGAAAAGTGTCACAATAGTACAATCACAAAATGTATTGATTTCAATATTAATTGTTCTGTGACGTTAAAAGGTTCCTTAATATCTGTGAAGTAAGTTAAATATAATAGAGGAAAAAAACTTACATAAATGGAAATTACAAATCGTAGAAAAAGTTTGTGGAATTTTATTTCCTAGTAAAAATTTTTAATATGCTGAAAGTGCTGAAAATGCCCCACTCTCCCCTACTTCTGAAACAAAAATTGCAGTACGTCTGATTTATAAAGTTCCATACCAAACCTGCTTAATTTATGTTTGGCATTTCTTGCACAAGTAGTGGAACTGAAATCACTTACAAAATTACTATGTAAGAATAGCTCATTGAAAATTTGCTACTTCTTGCATATCATCAGTCAGCATTTTTCATAGACACCAAAGTCTTGCATATGAATTGTTTACATACACGAAAGTGACTAATGTCAAAAATCTATTCCATCTTTTTTCTCAGTTGTAACAAGAGATAGTTGATTCTAGTAAATAGAAATTAAGAATTTTTACACTATGATATAACACAACTCAAAATTATCAAAAGTTGAGTTTGGCACTTCCAGCACCAAGCCACAGATATTGTAAAATTAGTAATATGAATCCTATTATTCTGTAAATAAGGACAATGTAAGTTGAGTAGAGGACTGACTTACATGGGGCATTTTACAAAGAAAGTAACAAATTTTGAAACGTATTCTTAAGAAGCTAAAACATATTTTATTTTCAGGTTGACTGAGTGACCCTAAAATGCAATGATTCCTCGAAAATGGTTATCCGGGGCTGAATATAGGAAGAGGGCAGAAACCAAGGCCATAAAAGTCAAACAAAGTGCAGCAGCCATGTCTCAATGGCTGCAAGAAGGTAAAGAGTCTCCTACTATGCAAATTGAATCAAAAAATGAAAAAATATTTAATACGATAGTGCTAAAGAAATAGTGGAAAGAGAACACCTTCATGAAGTTTTACAACTATCAATGAAGTGCAATACAGAAGAATTGGATAGTAGTTTAGCTGACTGTAGCTATTCAAACACAGAAAGTATCCAAGAGGAAATAATCAGAACTGACAGTTTGTCCACTCATTTGCAAGTAAAACCTGCTCCTGCTGTAAGAAAGCAAGACTGTTCAACAGATGAGATAATTCCCATTGATATATCTGATCCAGGAACTTGGCCAAGTAGTGAAAATATGGCTGATCAAATGTGTTGTTATTTATGCAAGGAGTCTGCAAAGTTGATAGACAAATTCCCTCAGTCTATTGATTTTAAATCAATGGAGAGAGGTAATTGTCACCTTACAGCCTCAGTTTGGTACAAGGAGTTGTCCAACACTGAAAAAGTAAAGCAAACTTGGTTAACATATTCCATGCAAATTTTCTAAGACTCCTGAATCTTACAGGCCAGGGATGTATAAATTACAAACAAGTGGGTTTACCAAATGGAACAAAATGTTTGAGAAGTTATGTCAACACGAGAATTCAAAAACATACAAGGAAAAATTTTGTGAATTGGAAGACTTTGCTAAAGACATTGAACAGTGACCATGGTATTAGCAGTTATCTTGAAAAGGCGATAGAATGTGAAAAACTCAAGTGGATGGAAATGTTATTTATTATAATTGATGCCATATTGTACCTTGCTACAAACTGTCTCCCGTTGCAAGGCTCAAAGGAAACACAAAATTAGCTCACTTCCTCATTTGCTTCCAAACAGAAACAAAACTGTTTGAATCTAATCATCCTACTATCCAAACATAATCCTACATTGAAAACTGCTCTTGCAGAACTAAAAAAAAGGCCATGTTTCATATTTATCAAAAACCATACAAAACAAGATCATCAAAATGATGGGCGCTCTTGTCCAAAAGAAAATAATTGCTGATGTAATCCAAGCCAAGTATTACACAGTTATGTTTGATATAGGCTGTTCACGATAAAGTGAGCACTTTTGAAAGCCCTCTTATTCGTAAATGGTCAAAAAACGTGTTTTATTTTACCCTTGGACGTAAACTTCTGAGTGCAGTGGAATATGCACATACTGTATATTACTTTCAATGCAATATTTATTTAGAAATATGGTTAATGGATAAAATATTGCTGAAAGAAAAAAGTAACTAGGGTCTCAAAAGTGCCCACTTTACCATGAACAGCCTATAGTACCCCTGATGTTTCCAAAAACGAACAAATGAGTCAAGTAATACGATATGTCACAAAAAATGAAAAGGGTGAGTGTGAAATAAAAGAAAGTTTTATAGATTTTTTGGAAGTCACTGGAAAAATAGGTAATTACTTGACACAGACAATCTTGAAAAAACTGAGGAAAGACTGGCTTAAAATAAGAAACTGTCGTGGACAGTCTTAAGACAATGGCTCAAACATGGCAGGTGTTCTACAAAGGTGTGCAGACCAGAATCATGGAAAACAGCCCACTAGCGATGTATGTTCTATGCATAGCCCACTCTTTAAATCTAGTTGGGATGCATGCGTCATCAGTTTCTGCTGAAACCTCTAATGTGTTTTTAGTAGTCCAAAGACTTTACACTTTTTTGCATTGTCAACTTAATGATGGGAAATTATGAAGGAAAAAAAAACACTAAAACCAACTTAAAGGGAACAAGCCAGACCAGATGGTCTCCTAAGTCTGAAGCTGTACAAGCCTTTACCAAAAATACCAAAAATATTCATGGAGTGATAGAGGCTCTTAATGAGCTTACAGAAGGGCGATACCAACTAGAAACCAAGTTGGAGTCTGGCAGTCTTCTTCATGCATTGCTAGATTTTCAGTTCATTTCGTATTTGGTTGCATGAGCTGAACTCTTGAAAGAAATTGATAGAGTAAATAAAGAAGTCCAAAAAGGTGACATAATCCTGTCAAGGTCAATTGAGATATTGAAAGGACTGACCAACACGATAGAAAGATTGAGAAATACAGCAAGTGAGTGGCTAAAAACAGCTAAAGCAATGGCAGAAAGTAACGGCATGGAACCGACTATGGAAAAACACAGTGTGCCAAAAAAGAAAACCATACCTGGTGAAATTACACAGGATGATGCAAGGCAGTTGTCTGCTGAAGAGAGGTTTTGCAGTCTGTAAAAGATGTAGTGGACATTATCTTGAATGAATTAACAAGGATGAATGGTGCTAAACAACTTAACGAAAACTTTTCATTTTTGCGTGGAGAAGAATTACACATTATAAATTATCAAAACCTGAAAACACGAGCTGTAGATTTAGCTAATAAGTATCCAGATTCGAACATGGATGAATTTTCTACAGAAACTCTTGTCTTTCAAGATCAACATAGGAACATGACTGAACATCTAAAGAAATTAAAGACTCTTGATCTACTGAACTTAATTCATAGCAGAGACCTGGTGGAAGCTTTTCCAAACATTTGTGTAGCATTAAGGATCTACATAACCCTGCCAACAACAACTGCTGTGTGTGAACGGAGCTTCAGTAAATTGAAATTGATTAAAAACTATCTTAGGTCCAATATGACTCAAGAGAGACTGGCGAACTTAGCTGTTCTGTCTATCGAGAGTGATGAAGCTAATTTAATGAATTACGAACATTCCATTGATTTGTTTGCTGAGAGAAAAGCAAGAAAAGTAATTTTATAACATATGTCAAGAGATGCTATATTGTAAACATGACATGTGCACTAAACATTTTTTCATGTTTATGCATGATATGCCTGTAAATAATACATTTTTACTAACACTATTAACAATTGTGATTGGTTTATTTTGCTAAATCCAAATATAACTCAAGAGAGACTGATGAACTTAGCTGTACTATCTTTTAAAAGTGAAAGAAACTTATTCCAAAAATTATGTAAATGACATCGATTTGTTTGAGATGTAACTAAAAAAATTTTTTCCCAATATATTGCTGGAGGGTTGGTACTGGAGTGCACGCTAGCTTGCTTAAGGTGGGATTTCACTCTTCGTATTGAAAAACTGTATTTTTGTTTATTTCAGCTGTTCATGAACACTTATTTAAAAACTACAATTACAGTTCTTTAGCAATATTCAATACCTTGCATTTAAAACATAAATCATAAAGCATTGACATCTAAAGTATAAATTTAAAGATGCTCCCCTTTTATATCTACAATAGTGTAAATACAATTTGGAGTCAAAATTCCAAAGCATTTGTAAGATATAGAAGAGCTATTGCTATAATGAGACATTATCAAGTTTTTCACCGAAAAGAAAGTTATGACAAAAAAAAATTTAATATAGCGTGTGAGACCCTGCCTTAATGCTTTTATGCTTATGTAACATTCCTGTAAATAAAACTTGTTTCTTTTAACTGTATAAACGGTTGTATAGCATTAAGGGTCTACATAACCCTGCCAACGTCACCTGCTGTGTATGAACGGAGCTTCAATAAATTGAAATTGATTAAAAACTATCATAGGTCTAATATGACTCGAGAGATTGACGAACTTAGCTATACTGTCTATCTATAGTGATGAAGCTAATTTAATAATTGTGGTAAATTTGCTTTAAAAAAAACTCAACAGAGACTGGCAAACTTAGCTCTACACTATCTGCTGAAAGAGAAGTAAGTTCCAAGAATTATGAACATTTGTTGAAAACGAGACTAAAGCAAGCAAAATTATACTATGGTATGCAGTTAGAAGATCTGTTTTATATTGTACATTTTACGTTTTCATGTTTATGTGATATGCCTGTAAATACATTAGGGCCTATGTTTACTTACACTGTGTTAACGATTGTGATGGATTTTTATTGCTTAGTCAAAGTACTGTAACTCAAGAGAGAATGACTATTTTAGCAATATTATTTTTTAAAAGTGAAGAAGCTAATTAAATTATTAATGAAAGTGTAATTGGTTTTAGCTGAGAAAGAGTTATTTAAGTTATTTTATAAACTTGACACCGGCTAACAGCCAGCAGCGCTAGAGCCCATGATGGCGCTCACCACGCATGTGTCGCGTGTTCCGCACATGCGCAAAGAGGCCAATAATTTTGAACTTTTATGTCAATGTTATTTTCAGTGTAATATGTGTTCTATTGTATTTGCAGGGTTTAATATGTCTTAAAATGTTTTAAAGTGTTTGTTACTATTTTTAATTGTTCTGTTATAAAATTCAAAGTGCCAGAGGTACTGAGGTTAAGAACATTTAATATTCCGGCATGAACGCCGTCATAAAGAGAAACAAAAATAATATTGAAAATTAATAACAAAATTATTGAAATGTAAAACAATACTTAATTTAATTTGTGCCATTTTTTTTTTAATAATTAAATATTTTACTTGGCGTGCATAGCACTTCCGCTTATGTGAACCCCGTAGGCGCTCTTGTAGTGTGTGCCTCTTTTAACACGTCATGTACATTCAAGGGGACAAGTTTGCCAGGTGGTGTGGCAACAATGTTTAGTAAGAGGGTTTGTGTTTCTGCAGTTGGTATTGCACTGCAAGGTGGTAGCATCTCTTCCCACTCTGCATCGTCAGTTACCGTTGGATTCGGGAAAGGATTCCTGGACAAGGCTTCCGTGAGCTCGTTGGTTTTCCCTGCCACGTGTTCTACCTTGAAATTGTATTCTTGTAGCAGCACTGCCCAGCGGGCAAGTTTGCTTTTCCTGTTAATTCCTTCTAACCATACAAGGCATTGGTTGTCAGTTTTGAGTGTAAACTGCCTTCCTCTCAAATACAGCCGGTACTTCCGCAATGCATATACGATGGCCAAGCATTCTTGTTCATTAATGTGATATTGACGTTCTGCGTCCCCGAACTAGGCACTATGGTAACTGATGATATGTTATTCCCCATGTGTTCCCTCCTGATACAACATGGCCCCAATGCCTTCTTAACTGGCATCTGTCTGTACAACTATAGGTAGCTCTGGGTTGAATCTAGACAGCGGATTACAGTTTTGAAATGCAATTTTAATGTCTTTAAAAGCTTGGTCGGCTTGCGTTGTCCAGACAAATTTACGTTTCTCACACAACAAAGCAGTTAACGGTGCAGTGATTACGGAAAATTTTGGGACAAATTCCCTTAACCAATTAATTAAGTCCAAGAACTTCCTGACTTGTTTACTTGATCTGGGTAAGGGTGTTTTTTTTTTTAATGTCCTGTATATGTTGTTGTTTCAGTTTGTGTCCTTTTGCTGTTACAAAACTCCATTCTACTCATATCCAACTGACACTTTTCTACTTTGCACTTAAATTGATTGTGTTCAAGCCATTCAAACAAAAGGCTCAAGTGGTGCACATACTCTTCCTATCTGTTAGACCAAACAAGTACATCATCCAAATATGCCATCACAAAGTCTCCAATAAATCCATCCAATACATTAACCATTAAGTTCAGAAACGTTGCAGGGGCACACTTTAAACCAAATGGCATTGCTACAAACTGAAATCTACATCCATCTGGGATAGTAAAGGCTGTTTTCTTTCTGTCCTGCAGGTGGATAGGCACTTGCGAATATCCAGACTTTAAATCAAGTGATGTGAATACTGAAGCTGGTCCTAATGTTGACAAAGTATCTTTCATGTTTATGACTGGCGGCGGCATGTTTATGGTGATTTTGTTAAGGGGTATAAAGTCGACACAGAACCGCCATTTGCCATCTTTCTTTGGAGCAAGGGTAGTACATGAATTATAGAGACATTGTGTAGGTTCAATAACATTATCATTGAGCATCTCGCATACCTGCTGGTTGATGACTTGCGAAAAAAAACCTGGGTCTCGTGGCTTGGAGTACACCGGGTCCTCGTGCGTTGTGACGATCGCATGCTCCGTTACGTCAGTGTGCTGGAGTTTCCCCTCAGTGTGGAACACACTGGCATACTGGTCCAGCAGATGTTGCAGACGTTGCTGATGTGTGGCGGGCACCTTGTGCTCGAAGTCCGCAAGCAGCACAGCAGTTGTTGTTGGTGGTGTTGCTCCCACTGTGTAAACGGTCCATTGGCCAAGTGTCCACACGTGCAGACGATTCAGGTGCGGTTCTATCACGGCTTGGTTGTCAATAAGCCATGGCAGTCTCAGAATCACTTCCTCGCACAAGTCCGGCACAATGTAGACATCACACTTGGTATGCAGCTCTCTGATTCCTACTGTTATGTGCATAACACTTCGCTTCTCCCTGTTAGTGTGTGGTAGCGAATTGCAAGCGTCTCGGTGGCACCTGTTGTGATCGCTTTTATCAAATCCTCATGCACAAAATTGTGACTAGCGGCAGTGTCAATTACGGCTGTGACATTTTTCCCTTCGAGCTCTACACATACTCTCAGTGCTTTCACGGTATTGTCAGTCATTTGCAACACACTTGTGTGGGTAACGGGCGGGTTTTCCTGCTGCTGCGGCTGTGTGATCTGCCTGACAGGAGGCGGTGGTCGTGTGATATTGAATATCAGCGTGGGGGGTACAGGCGGCAGGGGTTCACTTTGTCGGTCCAGCACTTGTTCTCTGCGTTGAGCTTGCTTATCTTGTTCGAAGGCACGTGCCTCCCTTGTAAACAGCTCCACACTCTCTCGGCTGGCTCCGCACAAAAACGGCATAATGTCAGGTGTTGATAACGCCACAACTATCTCAAATACCGTGCGGGTTGTCTGTCCCGGGTGTAAACGCTTATACAAGCCAAATTTGCTCTGTATGAACTTTTCGATACCCTCACGCTCTCTCTGTTGTTTGTGATACAGTCGCGCTTGTGCCTGTATAGCATCTCCGTCAGTGTTGAATCAACCTAGCACTCTCTCCCAGAACTCCTCCCACGTGACTCGTTGGTTCCAAACCAAGTTCCACCACGTGGTAGCGGTTCCCCTTAACCTGTGGCAGTTACCTCAGTCCAATCATCCCTTTGCACGTGATGCATATGTAATTTTTCTTCGCACACTGCAAGGAATGTACCCGGGTCTTCTGAGTCATGTCCCGTGAAAGTTGGCACTAATATATTGCGATCTGGCCCGGTTAAGCCCTGTGGCACGTATGTAACAAATACTGGTGGTGTGGGTTTCACCTCTGGTGTTGGCGGTGGCGCGCACTCAGCACAGTTCGTCTTACGACACTAGTCACAGTTGATAACACCATCACGGTAGGTGGTAAACTCCACAGGCCGTATGCATCGTAAATGTAAGTCTTTCCTACACTGTTGGCACTGTGTCCACTTGGTTCCCGCCCCCATCACATCTGGTGTGTGTGCACAGGCATTGCTCTGACGACATAGAGTCGTTGTCGACGTGCATTGACACTAAGGTTGCTCCCACATACTTCTCTCAAACAAGTTAATTTCACCCAATCTCCCACAATGCACAGACTGATTGATTGATTGGCAAATCTATTTAACTCACGCTCAGGTTCACGGATGTCATGGTTGCCGATGCAAATGTCTTGAAGGCTTCTTGCAGTCGATCAGGCGTGGTGTCCGTCATCTCCTCGCGGATGATGCTACGTGGATAAACACACTTGGCCCCACTTGGGAACGCCAATTGACACTGTCGGGTGAGACGCAAGACGAACGATGACACAAATACCTACTGGTAATTTGGGCGCCAGCGGTGCTTCCCAATTACAGCACTATTGAGACTCAGGGTTCTCAGGGAAGTTGTGGGTTCTGTGTGTCCTTCTCACCCATGCATACTTAAAAACACGTAGGCAATACTAAACTTTTTACCAAACATCACTGGAAATATACACTTGGTAAAATATATATTGCTAAGACACTGTCACTACTGAATAAAAGAGTTAAGTTCACTGTAGACTTGCTTTTTTATTGTCATACGTACACATCAGCGTGCCAGTGAAAAGATTATCTCAGTCATGACTAGCCAATCCCACTTGGGTGCTCCCCAGTCCGAAATTACTTTAGCACACGCCTAGATGGATGATCTCACAGAGGTCCGTGAAAGCACAGCCTTCACATGGGAAGAGGGCCGACAGCCGCTAGGGTGGACTGACGGTTTTCCCCTGAAGCCAGGACACAGTGAATTACAAATAAACCCTTAATACATATTAACGTGAGTGATTACTCTGCATCACTAACGCAAACTCGTCAGGGCTCGTCCTCCAGCACGTGGGTAGAGTGGTAACTGCCTATACACAGAACCGGCTAGGACGGGAATAATTGCTCCGTACACTAATTACAAAATTACATAAACCCTTGAATGATACATGAAAGAAGATAGGACACAAGATGAATATTCACAATAAACACACACGTGTGAAAACAACCTTAGATGGTGCGGATGCTGCTGGATAAAGTTCGTAGCGGACCACATGGTGCAGGTGAAATTGCAATATTTCTGCGTGGAAACAGCAAACTAAATTCAGACAAAACATTATTCTTGCTGAGAAAATTATTCTCTTTACGATTGCAGTGGTTACAGGTGTGTAACATGCCTGATGACGGTAAAATTAAACATTACTGTGACAGCGTGGTCAAGTACAAAAAGCATCAATTTATGTGAAAAATATATTGAACCCTGAATAAAATTGAAATAGAACCCTAAATAAAATATAGCACATACGATGTTACATAATATAAGCTCTTAAAATGCAATAATGGTGTATACATAGACTTGGCATTGATCGGCCACATGATTATACGTGATGTTGCAGTAAAATATTCACACACAAAAAAAATTACCCTCAAATACATACATAAAAATAAAGCCCTAAAATTGTGTGTAGCAATAATGCAGAAGTTACAATGAAACGCCATAAACATAGGCAGATGGCGCCTTATTCAAATTGCGCGGGTCGCATGACCTCTCCGACATACTTCTCCTCCTCCTCGATTAATTTAAAAATGACGCAAGAAATTAATCAAGCGGATACATAATGCTGGGGAAAATGTCTGGCAAAAACGTACGCAAGCAAAGGATAATTGGTTAACTAAATTGACTGTGAAAACCTAAATCAGTGAACAAAAATTTTAGTGCGTGCCAGTGTCTTACCTCTCCAGCTCTCCTCGACAGTCTGTCCAGATACAAATGTCGCACGGACCTACCATCGGCGCCTACGGGGTTCACATAAGCAGAAGTGCTATGCACGCTGCGTAAAATATTTAATTATTGAAAATGAAATGGAACAAGTTAAATTAAGTATTGTTTTACATTTATATAATTTTCTTATCAATATAAATATTATTTTAGTGACTCTTTATGACGGCGCTCATACAGGAATATTAAGTGTTCTTAATCTTGGTGCCACAGGCACTTTGAATTTTATAACCAAAGATTTTAAAATTAGTACAAACATTTTAAGACGTATTTGACACTGAAAATAACATTTATACGAAAGTTCAAAATCATTGGCCTCTTTGTGCACGTGCGGGACATGTGACATGTGCATGGTGAGCGCTGTCATAGGTTCTAGCTCAGCTGGCTGTTAGCCGGTGTCAATAAAAAATTACGAGTTTCCAAGAGTGAGGTTTAATTTTCTATGAGACTGTTTACCAGGGTGTTTATATTAAAATCCTCAAGTATCAGGCAATTTTAATAGGATTCACCCTCCAACACAGTTTTCAGATCAGCTATAAATTTCAACGCATTACTAAACTGATTTGTTCTGTGCATCCTTTGAATTTGGACACCCTTGTTCATTAGTATCGAGATGTTACGTCCACATGTGAGTTTTCATGTGTCTTGGCAGTGGAAGCTAGTACTGCTCTTATGCAAATGTTGATTGAAGCATTTTGCCTGCCAATAAAAAGTTCCTTGTGTTTATTTTTATGTTATTTTTTTCGTAAGCGCATTCTTACAAATTTTAACTTTCTTTGGCACTTGTTCAGCCATACTTTTGTGTTGTTTGCATGGGCATCAAAAGAAAATGAAGGAATATTAAGCACCAACTAATGAAATACTTTAAAAAGGTGAGCATCGAAAATGATTAGAGTTCGTTAAGGGTACAGGGCAGGTGTCCTTAACTGAAGAGGACATTATACTGTGCATCTGGGCCCTTACTGCGAATTCAGACAGCGACAATGTGACGTTACAGTCCGATGCCTTTTTCTAGGGTACAAAGCCATATAAAGTCCTTTGGCTGGTAATTTCGATCACAGCTTCATTAAAAATTATTTAGCAAACTGAAAAGATATATTTACAACTGGAAAGTCTGAATAGCTGTAGCAATCTTGATGGTCATGGTGTTAATTAGGCCCTACATTTTATCTGGTGGCCAATTAAGTGACAAAGAAGTAATAAGTCTACCTATTTATGATTGTAACAATTTCTCAGTCACTTTATGGATGCTAGTGAACAGATCTAATGTAGTATTTATTTGTAGTACGTGTTTTAGAGGGATGTATAGTGGACATAAAGAAGAAAATATGCATGGTTCCAGAAGTGTTGAATAAATCACAAAGAAGTTGTAGCAATTACATACGTGTTCATTTATAAACATAATAAGCTTTCTTAGTGATAAGCAATGTGACCTTGCTTTGTCACGCTAGTTGTGTGGAAAGCTGCCAAGTCATTATGGCTATTGTGCTGCTGAAATTAAGTCATCAATGTTATCTCTGCTACATCATGCTCAATTGAGAACAGGTCTGTCACGTCTAAATTAAGGAAGTCACAAATGCACATCTTGCAAATATAAAATGTCAGTTCAAAAAAGATCATAAACGTACTTGGCAGTAGCTAACTTAGTGTTGATACCAGCTCTACTGTGCAGCATATATTGAGGTCCCGCATATCCAACACATACTACAGGTTTGCACCTTGACTGAGGAAACCAGTTTTTAACATTGCTATGTTGAAAAGTACCTACACAGTTTTGCAGCATAGTTGTGCACGGAAAACTTGTACCAATACTGGATTTGTATGTTAGGTACTTTAAATATTCCTCCCACGTTTGAATAGCTGGAAATAGTAATTTTTAAACTTTTGTTTTTATTTCAAAATACATAGTATTACATTTTCCAAGGACACTAACTAGTGTAAAAATATGAAAAAAATTCAGAACTCTTGGTGACTTTGTGATTAGTTGCATGACCTTAAACCTGCATATATGATATTCACAGTAAAGTGAGCACCTTTGAAAGCACTCTCATGTGGAAAAATATTCAATAAATGTATTTTATTTTATTCTTCGACATTAACTTCCAGTGCAGTGGAATATACAACCTGTGTTTTAAAGCTTACATGGCTATATTTATCTTTAAAAAAGTTGTTAAAGCATGAAAAATGTCTGAAAGGAAAAAGCAACTAGGGCCTCAAAACTGCTCACTTTACAGTGAACTAACTGCCTCACCAGAATGTCTGTCTGGTAACTATGTCCCTCTGTAATAACTTTTAAACCCAACAATCAAATTTCACCAAACAGGTACACATATAGTATTTAGTAAGTACGTACATACCTGCATCTGACCTTAATAATTTTTGATTATGCCAGGTATTTATTTATTCAAAATGGTGATAATTGTAATATTTAGGGTGCTATGTTATATCTTGGGGAATCATGTAACCAATTTAAAACAAATCTTGTATGTTGACATTGCATGCATGATATAAACATTAAAGGTAGATAGCAATAATCTCATTAATCTGCCATTTCACAAGATAGTGCAACACAAAAAATAGAGCTTTTACTAAAGTCTATCTGTGCGGCTTTTTGACTTACTCAAGCCGTGTCCGAAATGGTTAAGAGGCCATGATTTGAGATACTAAATCGACCACGTGACCACAATTTTAGGCCCTAAATATTTGAGGATTTAGGGTTGAAATTTACCAAGGTGAAGTAGCACACTAAATCTCCAGGTTCATAAAATCGTCTGCTGTTGTTTATTTACGTTTTATTTACCGCATTGTGGCAGAAACGTTGGGATTTACTGTTCTTGAAACGCTGCACAAAACATGCACATAAAAATGGAGAATCGGGTATCTACTATCTACATGAAATATTTTAAAATAAAAGTTACTATGTTGTATTTTAAAAAAGTGATCAGTTATTTGAAACGGAATGTTAGTTGCAGGAAGCGAAGAAATAACGAGAAGATTGATAAGAAATACGATTAGTTATTTACAAGACGTGAAAAATGCTTGGGAGTAAGTTATCTATTGCTAGTGTGACAAACAAAATAACGTTGAAATTCTACAAGCCTGTAGTATTCAACTTTGTCACATGTAGCACTGGTAGTAGCCGTTCAAAACCATCCACCCTAAATTCCTAAAACCTAATTCCCCAAATTTGCAATTTCGGACATGGCTTCAAAGTCTACTGTAACTTCTGCGGCAAGGCAATGCTGTAACATGTGCCATTTAACAAGCAACGGTAATATTACGTGTATCGCTGTGCCGCATGAGCTGATGTTTTTCTCTTTAAACTATCTGCCTGTAACAGAGGCCTGCGTGAGTCCTCCATTTCCGCTCGTTGTGAAGCGGGTATCTGACTGACTGGAGGCCGTGTCCGAAATGGCAGATTTTGTTGGCAAAATTATCACGTGACCCGATTTTGTATACTAAAATGGTGGCGTATTCTGTAATTTCATATTTTGTATCTTGCGGATGTTAGCAAAATGACAAAACGCCACTTTTTTTAACCTTCAAAACACATGCGTATGTGTAAATAAAATGCATTTTAAAACAAATCATGGTTCATAAAATATACTAGGGATGCTTTAAAAAGCAAGAAACTGTTGCCGCGAGTGCTAAACAAGAGACTGTCGACAACATCCTAAGTGAAACTTGTCATTTCGGACACGGATCCCCCTGTACCCTTTACAAAAACTCTTTAAATTCCTACAACACTTATTGCCATTTTATCAACCCCCAGCCGGAGTCATTGTTCACTTTGTAGTGTTGTTTTCTCAGCGTCAACAAAGCGTAAAACTGCATTTTAAACTATTCCAAAGAAGTTTGAAAAAAAATTTTGAGCATGGTGTGTTATCAACAAAAACTGTCCCGGTGCCAACAAAAAAAAAAAAGACTTTTTCAATAGACAGGGTTTAACTTTTCTTACATTTTTTTCATATGAAGTGTTTAAATGTTTACAAAAAACGTAACATTTCCCAAGTTTCAAACTTGTTTGTGTGTGTGTGTTGTAAGTCGGTAAAATTTAAATATGCTTCTACTAATAGAGATTGTACTGCATTGTTTAAAAGGCAGGTTGCCACATTTAACGTCCTTTTATAGTCTTTATTTCATAGCATTCTAAACTGTCACCTAACTTCCATCTAAAGGACCGGTCTGAGTGATGCACGTTGAGTAAGCGGCACACACAACTACGCACCGCTGATCTGTCGTCTGCCAAACGAGCCCGCGGCTGGCGCCGGCACCGGCGCAGGCTGTGTATACTCGGTGCAACACAATTATCAGAAAGTATTGTGTACTTTAAATGCTGCACATGCAGTGAGTGATATGTGTTTGCTTTGAAATGTCTAATAGATACTTTGTTTTATCACTATTTTCTGAGTCAATATCACTGTTCCATTAATAGTAAAAATGTGTAAATTCGCTCATTCGTGTTTTCTCCGGCTCGGTTGTTTACTGTATATGCAATTTAAATTGATAATGCACTTATTTTTAAAATAGCAGCAATATATATTTTAGACTCCTTTGCAAATTCTATCATACTGCCCTGCGGGAAAAATAACTGTCATTTCACAGTTACTCAGTCACAGTTCTCAGTCAATGGTGCAATATAGCATATAAAACTACAGTTATACAACAGCAGTTTTGCAGCTGTCAACTGCAGTATTAAAGTTGGACAACTGTAACTCTATAGTTGAGAACTGTTTAACTAAAATTGGAGACAGTAATATTAGTACTGCTGTGCTGACTGTGAAAGCACAGTTGGGTGACTGTAGTGTTACAGTTGTTGCCCAGTTGATAACTTCAGTAGGTCAGTTATGTAACTGCTGTTTTTCTTCAGCCAACAACCACTGTTTGACATTTGCTTTGTGTTACTGCAAGTCTACAGTCAGGAGCTTCAGAATTGCAGTTAAACAACTGTCCTTTCGCAGTCAATAGCCATAAAATTGTTACCTGTGGCCATGCAGTTCAGTTCTGATAATACAGTTAAGTAGCAGTAATTTCATAGTTAACAGCCACAATCTTTTACTTATGACAGTGAAAATAAAGTTGCCAACCCTGGAATTGCAGCATAACTGCAAAAGGGCAGTCATATTTTTGAAATAAGTGCAAAAAGGCAGTCATTTCTTGCAAAAGTTACTGTGAGTTGCCTGTTACATTTCCAGCAGGGTATTTGACCAATTTCAACCAAACTTGTTATGATGAAAGTATCTTTTACAATAATGAAATATCACAACACATATCCTTTTGGCTTGCCATTTTGTAAGTTGGTGCCACACAAAGAATTTAAGGTTTGTCACACCTCAGGGAAACAATCAACTGAATCCTTAAAAATTTGGCAAACAAGTAATACTACAGTAGGTCATGTAAAATGACATGTTTTAAGTGGCCAAGTAGTTATTTTCAAAATGGCATCAATATAGTATTTTGTTATAGTACTATCTACAAAACCAAGTAACCAATTTCAACTTTACTTTTGTATTCTGGCAGTATCTTGTACAACAATCAAATGTGTTAACGCAGAGCCTCTTTTTGGCTGCCATTATTTTAACTTTTAACTTTGATCAGATAATTCTTTTAACTTTAACTAGGTAGTTAGATTATTTTGTTAACTTTCCCAACTATGCAGGTTAGTATATCAGATAATCTATTTATGTAATTTATTTAAACAGTATATAAATGTAATTTTTTTTTGTGATCAGCCATGGTAAAAGCAAGGAAGATTGCTCTTCCTAAACATTTTGAAGGGGAGCCAAAGAAAGATGATTTCAAACTGGTTTGAAGAACAATTACCATCTCTGAAAGATGGTGGTGAGTTATCCTACAATTCATATTTTGCAGCATTAGCACATAGAATCAAGAATAGTACTTGATACAGTTGGTGCTTTAATTATAAAAGTTAGACTACATTTTAAATAGTCTGCAAAATATTCTATATTATTTTGTAAAAAAAATCATTTGATTGATTAAAAGTGGGCAGAAACCCTGGGTTGTAGAACTTGTCATAATACTCAACAGTTAACATAATGTTATAGACTGTTCACAGTAAAGTTAGCACTTTTTATGGCCCTCCCAACAGTCACTAACCATATATCTTATTGCAATGTCAGGCATTAGGTTTTGAGGGCGATGAAATGTATACACTGTGTTTAGTGGTCACATTGCAATGTTTTGACGCCATCGGGTGAAACATGAAACGAACGATGACACAAATACTTACTGGTAATTTGGGCGCCAGCGGTGCTTCCCAATCACAGCAGTATTGAGACTCAGGGTTCTCAGGGATGTTGTGGGTTCTGTGTGTCCATCTCACCCGTGCATACTTACAAACATGTTGGCAATACTAAACTTTTAATAAACATCACTGAAATAAACAATGGATGAAACATATGTGGGTAGGGCACTGTCTCTACTGAATAAAAGAATTGAGTTCACTGTAGACTTGTTATTATTGATATTATTCATGCACATCAATGTGCCAATGAAATGATTATCTCGGTGATGACTAGCCAATTCCGCTTGGGTGCTCCCCAGCCCATAATTAATCTAGTGCATGCCTAAATGGATGATCTCATCGAGGTGTGTGACAGCACAGCCTTCACAAGGGAAGAGGGCCGACAGCCACTAGGGTGGACTGACGGTTTTTCCCTGAAGACAGGACACGGTGAATTACAAATGAAAACCCTTAATACACACTAACACGTGTGATTACTCGGCATCACTAATGCAAACTCGTCGGGGCTCGCCCTCCAGCACATGGGTAGTGTGGTGACGGGCTATACACAGAGCAGGCTAGGACGGGAATAATTGCTCCGTACACTAATTACAAAATTACATAGACCCTTGAATGATACATGAAACAAGATGGGACACGATATGAATATTCACAATAAACATACACGTGTGAAAACAAGCTTAGATGGCGCGGATGCTGCTGGATGAAGTTCATAGCAGACCACATGGTGCAGGTGAAATTGCAATATTTCTGCGTGGAAACTGCAAACTAAATTCAGATAAAATATTATTCTTGTTGAGAAAATGATTCTCTTTACGATTAGAGTGGTTACAGGCTTGTAACATGCCTGATGGCGGTAAAATCAAACATTAACGTGACCACGTGGTCAAGTACAAAGGCATAAATTTATGTGAATAATACATTGAACCCTAAATAAAATTGACAGAGAACCCTTGATTAAATATTGCACATACGATGTAACATAAATAAGCTCTTAAAATGCAATAATGGTGTATACATAGACTTGGCATTGGTCGGCCACATGGTTATACGTGATGTTGCCGTAAAATATTCAAACACGAAAAATTACCCTCAAATACATACATAAAAATAACGCTCTTAAAATTGCATATAGCAATAATGCAGAAGTCACAATGAAACGCCATAAACATAGGCAGATGGCGTCTGATTCAAAATGTGTGGGTCGCGTGACCTCTCCGACATCTTTCTCCTCCTTCTCCTCTATTAAGTTAAAAATGCCATGAGAGCGTAAGAAATTAATAAAGTGGAAGCATAATGGTGGGGAAAATGTCTGGCAAAGCGTACGGAAGTAAAGATTAACCGGTAAACTAAACTGACTATGGAAACCTAAGTCGGTGAACAAAAGTTGTAGTGCGTACGTGACAGTGTCTTACCTCGCTAGCTCTCCTCGACAGACTGTCCAGATACAAGCGTCACACGGACCTACCATGGCCTCCTACGGAGTTCACATAAACGGAAGTGCTATGCACACAGAGTGAAATATTTTATATTGAAAAAAAAATGGCACATATTAAATTTAATATTGTTTTACATTTCTATAATTTTCTTATGAATTTCAATATTATTTTATTGTCTCTTTGTGATGGCGTTCATGCCGGAATATTAAGTGTTTTTAATCTCGGTGCTGCGGGCACTTTGAATTTTATAACCAAACAATTTAAAATTAGTACAAACACTTTAAAACATTTTAAGACATAGTAAACACTGCAAAGACAATATAACACATTTTACACTGAAAATATCATTTATATGAAAGTTCAAAATTATTGGCTTCTTTTTGCACGTGCGAAACACGTGACACGTGAGTGCCGTCATGGGCTCTAGCACCGCTGGCTGTTAGTCTGCGTCAGTTTGTATTAAAAACCAGCAGGAAGATGGAAATTGGACGAAAGGAAAAATATTTATAAGGGCCTTAAAAAGTGCTCACTTTACCATGAACTATCTATACACATGTTAAGTATGTTAGCATACCGTAATATTCATGTAAGCAATTACAGTGTAACACGGTATCATCTGACAGTCAAAAGTTAACTTTAATCCTTGTACAGTACTTGGTATTACAATTAGATACAACATAAATATTCTGAAGTAAATATTTTGCAAACATGTGAAATATGTTAATTCCAAAGCATAGACAAGTGGTAGTAAACTAAGTAAGATATTTCAATGTGTATGTAACCCATATTCAATAATACACTTTAAATCATGACTTACACCACATTAAACACTGAGTGAATAATTATTGTAGAACACAGAAATATTTTTATATTATATAGAAACAGTCTTGACAATACTAGCTAGCATGAAGGGAGTTTGTGTCATATAAGGTTATCAGTGTCTGATGTATTAAAATCTGAATATTATGAAAGTAGGGGGTTGCCTGTATGCTGCATCTGTCATGTTTAGTGAGTCGCATTGTTGTCTGCAAGCGGTTTTGTAGGGTGCCACAGTGAGTGATTCCAGATATAGTGGGTAGTTTAGGTGCCACCAATATGGTGCTATGTGTAAATGAATGATCTCGTGTGTCAAACATTAATTCCTGCTCTCAGCATTACACCTACCATCTGCTAGCTTCCCTGAAAAACAGTAGCTAATCTCTGTGCTAAATGCAAACAATAACACTTGGCAGGTGTAAGTCACTATGACCCCACAGACATCCAACCTTTTATGGGTGTAAGTACATGTGCCTCATGATGATGGAAACAGTTGGAGGATAGGATTCTACCCCAGTGTGGAAATATATAATGTATTGTTCTTGACCACTGGGAAAAGTAATTTGCGCACATTCGCTTTCAGTACTTGATCTGTGGTTTGTATTCACATGGCCAGTCACAAGCTCACATAGTGATATGGAAACTTAATGTTGACTACGAGTTGATTGGGTTAGTTCCCATCGATGTTCTGTCACCACCCAGTCTGGTGGATTGGACTTGTAGTGGTGTGTAGTTGCGTCAGATGTCAAAGCAGGCTCTGAGGGGTCCTCTATCCCTGGGACAGGCCACATCATTGAGCAGCAAACTGCTTCAGCAGTAGAGAGTTGTTGGGTTCCTGTAGAGAATGAGGATGCACTTGATGTGCTTTGAATATGAGATAATGCATGTTTCTGGTAAATCATTGTTCATACCTGATAAGCTCTCAAGAGCTCCAGTACATATACCATAGGTGCACAACCAAGTAGGGATAGAGGAGGAGCTTTTATTGACATGGTACTGCAAGCAACCCCATTTACTGACTCACGCCTGAAGGATATACGGTTAGCACAGAACAAGGATGAGAGGTCATAAGCTCTGAAGGAAGAAATCTTACATGGGTTTAAGAAAGAGTTAGCATTTTGGTCGTATAGGGATCAGCTGACGTACCAACAGGAGCTGATCATGTCTGGAACACTTGTGTTCATTCCACACAGCTTGTGCTCAGAAATGCTGAGGAAAATACATGAATGCCACATGGGGATTGTAAAGTGTCATCGGCAAGCAAACAAGTCGGTTAGGTGGCCGTGCATTTCACAAGACTTGGTAGAGGGCTGTGAGCAATGTTTGCAGAGCAAATCACAACATGCAGAACCTCTGATACCAACACCATTGCTGGAGCAGCCTTGGACCCTGGTTTGTGCTTTGACCAAACCATAGCGTTCCGAGTGATTTAGGGGTCTCAGAAAGAGATGGCAGCATTGCTAGGGTATTTGTTCAATACCAGAGAAGGACTTTGTGGAGTTCAGTGGAGTAGAGATGTGTGGGCAGTTCATAATGAGGACTTGAGAGCCAATGAGGGTGAAATAAGATGGATGTGGAGCAGTACCAGAATGCAAGAGCAGAGGAAACAAGGGACCCCCAAAAAAATCTGCTGAACAGTGGCATAGGAACCATTGGCACAAGGAAAATAAATCATGTTAGGATATTGTCAGTGAAAGTGAACAAGTGTTCTATGGTAGACCAGCATTGATAACCAAGTGTTAACCTTTTTCCAATTAGAACTTGATGCTAAGTTCTATTACTACACAGCTGGCGGAATCTGTGTCTTTTCCTCCTGTAGTATAGCGAGTAGTTGAATGTCTGTTGGTCGAGTGGTTCTTGCACGTAAACTATTTTCCAGCGCATCCCAAATTTGTTTTGTTATGCTCATGCAGGCCAGTTAAGCACTCTTACCTTATTGTCTTCAAACAGTGCAGTTAATCTTGCCTTATGGACAGGAGATTTATCATGTTGATTGAAAAAAGGACCCACTGCATGCTGTTTCTACAGTGTGAGAAGCTTGTTACTGCCCAAAATGTTGTGGTATAAGATGTCCATTGTAGAGTGAGTATTTTTAAAATAAACCTTTGAAAATATCCACTGCCTATTAACTGCATGATGTGTCACAGTAAACATTGGCATGTAGGCTCCCAGTTTGCAGTGAATTAAGTCTTGATGTTATATTGCAATTGTAATATCTACATATGTAACAAATTAAGATGATTTTTTTTTGCACGTGAAAGTACGAACTGGCAGATTAGTAGCACATTTACATACATAAGTTAACATTTTCATTCATGTATGAATAAAGTCATTTGGACTATTGCAATGTAACTTTTAAATCAATTGGAAGGATACAAAATGAGGAGAAAAGTAGATCTTAGAATTTATGCAGGGCTTTCAAAAGTGTTCACTTACCGTGAACAGTCTATACATGCTAGAGTTCATTTATTCATTAATTAAAAATAATGGCCCTAGCCCTTACTAAGTTAACAGTCGTAGGCCATTACAGTGCCACCATCGTATACGTTACCTCACCAGACAAATGCCACATGTACTGTGACTCGTCACCTTCTAATGCTGCTCCTGCATCACTCCAAACAATGTTGGACATGGGTGCGTGTGATGAATGGCAGCTTCCTGGCAGCAGTATGGCCATGAAAACCAAGTATTTGTTGACATAATTGTCTACCTATTCCAATCAGTTTGTTTCTTGGGCCAGCCAGAGTGATACTTAGGGCCATTGTTTCCATGACATTTCCACTTGACAGTAATGTTGCTGACAGTGCACAGAGGCACATTTAACTGCTAAGAAGTTTCTCTAACAAAACTCTGGTATTTATGGACCACTGCAATCCTGCTACAGGATGCATACAACTTTGTTGACCCATTATGACTGCAAACATGTGTATGGTGTTCAAGCACTTGTGCCTTCACTTATATTGTGTCACAGAGTACTTGCGAATACAGAGGTGAAACAGCCACATATCCTGTAAACTCCAGCAGCACACACCAACAAAATGGTATTACCAGCCAACAACTTGGTGAAACTCAATTTACCTGTCAGTGCTTAGTTACCTACATGCTGGTCTGCAGCCTATCCATTAAGGAACTTTCCACAGGATGAGTAGCCACTCAGAAACAAGACCCAGTCAGAGAATGAGTACGCTTCCGTCAAAGGAATCGCTACACCATTTCAACTCGGTGTGCTTCAAAGTGGGTGTGGACTTTGTTTGGGGTCACTTCCCCAATGTGCAGGTATATACTTTCGAATCATGGCACAGGAGGGCACACACTCATAAATTTAGGAAACAATATTAAATTAATATAATAAATATTTTAAACAATTCTGGTATTATTTCATTTTTATTATTGGTTGTAGACAATGAAGTCAGGTTATTACTTTCTTTAGGCACAAAAATGACCAGATTTCGGTTTGTATATGTCGCACATTAAAAGGAAAAGAAAAATAAGAACAGGTTCCATACTCGTGGATAGCGCACTCTTTTTTCCCAAAATAAAGTAAAAACATTCTGGGGTGCAATCTAAAAAGAGGAAGGGGGAGTGTTAGCCATAAATTTTTCTCTGGGGATGTTAAGGAAAGTGGCAGAACTGTCTGTTGTTACTCGCTCTTTCATCACTCCTCTCCCTTGTAATAACATTCATTGATGGGGGGGAGAAGGGGCGAGGGAGCTCCTTCCCCCCCCCCCCCCAGATAAGGGTAGTGTGACATTCTAGCATGGCAGAAAAAGAGAGTGGGTCACTGCTAAAAGGAGAAAAAAGAAAAACAAAGCTGGAAATGTTGATTAGTTGGAGATGGAGTTTTCCATATTTTTTTTTTGTATTTTGGCTTTTTGCTCCCATGTTATTTAATCAAAGTATTTTCCAAACATAACACATTCACCACACATTAATGTAAAGAAGAATAATTTTTTCCCATACTTACTAACAGGATGCCACAAATTTTGGTGCAGTTTAATTTTTTTTTTTTTTTTTTTTTCCCCCTGGAACTTGTTGCAAAAATCATGGTGGTCACTATACACGAGTACACACTATAGTCAAGTAAATCCTGTATAAGACAGACATTTGCCACATGTACAAGGTGTCACCAACAGATAGTGGCTTGGAGAGGTCATCCTCCTCCCCATCCCTTGCCCTCGTAAACCAACAGGCATGACACTGCCAATCTATAACTTCTCTGTGTGCTCTTAGCTGATAGCGCGCATGGTGGGACATTTAGAATTTGACATGCATTTGGTGCCATATTATTTGCATTTTCAGAGGGTTTGAAAGTTTTAGGTCAGCTTGCATTTTGTGTCTGATTACAATAAATTATATACAAAAATTTAAGACATTATTTATTTATTTAAATGAATCTAGGAAAAATGTTTTTAGTATATTATTAACAGTAATACTTTTTCTAAAATTCAGTGTGAAGGGCATTTTTATCTTTTTTTGGTATCGGCAGTGGTATTGGGATATCGGTATAGGAAAACATGGTATCAGAACAACTCTTACATTATTTAAATTACTTGTCAATTTCATTTTTGTATTAGTATTTATTTATTTATTTTTTTAGGTTATGTTCTGTACACATCCTATTGGAGAAGCCATGATGGGATCACAGGTTGCAAGGTAAGAGGTACATGAACCATGTACTCTACATTCTTTCTTAATTATTATAGTACTTGTAATTAGTATGAGCTGCTCGCTTGCAGCACAAACACAGGTATGAAATAGTATGAACAAAAAGTAACTTCTGCTGCAGCATTTCTAATGTCCTGCTATTGACGACAGGCAGCACTGTTTTTCCTAGTGATTCTAGCCATTTCCCTATTAGGCACAGGCAATGTATTAATTTCACAGCTTAAAACAGAATGCATTTGGAAACAAAATATTTTTTCAACTAATGTGCATCCAAAGCTAGCACACAATGAAACCTGTCCTTTTGTTACTATGTTGTGTATACACTACCTATTGAATGGAGTAGTAGGATAATAAACACTGTACAAGGTCAAAACACATTAACACAAATATCTAACTAACGTCGGAGCTGAGTCACAAGCCTGGTATTTATTTAGTGCATTGGCTGTTTTGCTGACTCGGCATGGAATCTGCCACGTTGGGACAGTTTTTGTGGCAGACTGCTTGTTGACGACTGCTTGGGGACTCAAACCCCTGACTCTTTAAGTGTCAAAGCTAGTTGGTAGCGTGCGGTGGACCTACAAGTGAATTACTTATTAATTAAGGAAGCATACGCAGATCATCGTGCTGTCAGTGTCACAAAAAACATTTAAGTAATGTCAAACCATTACTGTATATTGTTATGCTGGGGTGCTGTCCCCATGTACAATCGTGGATGGGTTGGTTTTTGTATGGGAACAAAATCTGGTGTGGATAAAATTATTCTGTGTCGACACCTTACCTTGGACACGCCAGGCTGTGGAACTTTCGCTAGTGGAGACTGGCTGCTTGTTGATGATGACGGCCAAACAGTGGCCGATGTTGGTTGTGCTGGAGTCGTGCCCAAGTAGTAATCCAAGTTAAAGGAGGCTTTGAGATGGGGAGGGTATGTGGCGAGTATAGGACCAAATCCTAATAGTGAGTCTTGATTCTCAGTTATTAATAAAAGAATCTCGTGTGGTTTACTTGATGCTCTGGGTGGAGGTTCAAACCAAGGTGGTGGAGTATTAATCTGTTTTTCTATCTGCTCTAGCAGGTCGTTGATGAAATTATAAAAGTCAAATTTTCTCATATATTTTACTCCACCTTTCCTGATGTACTGCATTGGAATGCAGTAAATAAACAACACCGGGAAGTAGCTGGTGTATCACGTATCCCTGCCGTGTGGTGCATTGCACTTTACTTCAGTTTGCACACTCGGATATTCCTGCCCGACCTTTTACAGCAGTGGGTTGAAGGTACAGGATGTATATGGTGCGTGTGAGGTAGCAGTGGACAGGTGATGTTTCACTGTGGGTCCAGCAGTCAGCACACTCCTCTCTCCTTTCCTTCTGCCTTTTATAGCAGTGAGGCGGAGTTAATGAGGAACTCTTATCACTGAATTCCACTCTTAAAAAGTATTCACCTGCCGTGATGGCTTGTTACATGAGGCACCTGCTGTTCCCTTAAAATGAAAGTAATTAATTTGAAATATATTATTGGCCTTAAGGGCTTGTAGGAAACCATGTAATATTATAAAAAGTCTTAAAGGCTGAATGCAAGCGAGGTGAACCTTATTCAAGTTAAATAAAATATTTGAATCAATGTTATAAGCTTTTATTAAAAAGCTTTTAAAAACAATGGGGTAGCACTCTCCTAATAATATATTTAAATAACAGTAAAAAGAAAGGGATGATGCTAATTCAGGCGAAGGCATCCTGAAGCAAATTAGTAAGGTTTGAATGATCTTGAATATGTCGTAATAAGAAGCCACAGTAAAAGATTAAAATAATTAATATTTATAAAAGCTGTGTTCTAAAGTAACCTAATTAAAGTTGCACCAGAAGGGCGTTGAAGAAATGGTGAGACTGTTAACCCAGAGGGAACAACGTCAATGGTAGGAGTACCAGGAAGACCTAGAGCCAAGGTTACCCGGAAAGGGTAGGAAGTTGACGGCGTTGGCAGACCCTCTGGTGACGTTGGGAAGGCCTATGGAGCTGGAGATCGTCTGAAGAGGTGGAAGACCCTCTGGAGATTTGCAGTTATCCAATGCAGCGCAAAGAGATCTAGCAGCTAGCGGACCCTGTATTAGATTCTGTGGCCATTACAGTGGGAGACGGGGCTCGTGCTTGTCCTTG
This sequence comes from Dryococelus australis, assembly GCA_029891345.1. Lineage (NCBI taxonomy): Eukaryota > Metazoa > Arthropoda > Insecta > Phasmatodea > Phasmatidae > Dryococelus > Dryococelus australis. The sequence goes on along the minus strand of CM056995.1, from coordinate 301,821,736 downwards.
ATGAGCTGAACCTTCCAGTGGCCGTTACAGCTGTGTAAGTGCAGCAGACGGCCCTGTGACCATGTTCTGGTTTTTTTTTTATGGTGATTCTTCCAGCTTGGTGGCACTCAGAAGGGTGAGGGGGAAGCTGGCTCCTTCTTCTTGGGGATTGGTCTTTGACGTCACATATGGGTGACTGGATTCATATCTCTGCAGCGCTCGCAGAGTGTCTGAGAGGTGTTGGTGTGTTCTGGCCAGCCCGCGCATCTTGGCGGCAGTGCATGCTCCAGCGGCACTGCTGCCGTCCTGGAGTGGCAGGTGATTCAAACTGTAGCGGAGGAGTGACCCTTGCGACAGCTTCATGACTTGTAGCTTTGCTTAGTAGGATCATGTGTTTGAGTCTTAATATTTTGGTTTATTTTTATTGTGTACTACCATATTGGATTCCATTTTATTTTTGATTGTTTACATTGGTTTCTGTCATATTTATGTGGTTTACCATTGTTTTCTGGTTTTTGTTGATTTCTGTTGATTTTCATCCTGTTGAATTCTACTGTAGTTGCTTTATGCTGTATTTACAGCATTTTTCAGTGCTCCAGTTACGTTCATTTGTATGAGTTCTGTTGTGTTGCCTGGTTAAATTCTGCTTTATTTCCAGTGGTTTTCATTGTTTTCTGCTGTTTCCTTTTTTACTATTTCTCTCTGTTTTCTGTTACCTTTAGTTGATTCATTTTGTTGTAAAGCCATTTGTTAAGTGTGCAATGTCTTTTTTAATAGTCTGTGTAGTTTTAATTGGTTTATATTTACTATAACTCATTGTTTTTAAAGTATTTTATTTTTAATGTATAAAATTGTAGTATAGAATGGTTAAAAATCAGACAGTTTTTACATACACAAAAGTTTATATTTTACAACAACACAAAACAATGGAAAGCAATGTAAATATTATAGAAACAGAGCGATATACAATAAAAACCAAGTGAACATAACAGTTGTGAATGAAAATCACTGAAATTACAACAAAAAGATTAATTGTCATAGAAACCAACAAAACAACTAAAATCCAATAGAAAACACAAAAATACCACAAAAACAAACAAAATGTAACAAACCAGTATAAATACATGTAACAACTAAAACATAAGAAACATATGAAGAGGAAAAGAAATTCAACAGAGTTCAACTAGGTGAAAATCACAATAGAAGCCAACAGAAAAGCTGTAAAAAAAAAGGCAATGTGAGGCACTGTAAGTACAACAGGAACTAATTTAAAATCATGTGAAATACTGTCATAATTAATTAATTAACTCAGTAGAAATAACAACAGAATCTAACAGTGTAAAATAAAAGGAAATAATACACTAGAGAAACCAATGGAAATGCACAACATACACTATGTGATGAAAAGTATCAGGGCATCCCACAAACCGTGTCTTTAATATAGAGGACGACGAAGTGCAACAGTGTCTCTTGATGACCACCAGATCACACTATCACATGTACAAAACTTGCACAAGACATTGGAGGTGAATAAGAAAGATGGAAAATCAAATCAATAGCAATACAAAGTGTGACTGCAGAAATTGGAGGAGGGGAAAGATAAATTTAATTTAGAATTTGAATTTCCAGGCACCTCTCATCTGTTTTTTTCTTTTACTTCCTCCACCCCAAAAGATACAAAATATGAAATAGACACATGGTACAATAATAGTGACTTTGAAAAATGTAAAATATAATACAAAATATTACAAAATTATCTTTAGATTAACGATTCCCCAAATACTTTAAAACATTATAACAATTTAAGGGAAATGTGCAATTAAAATAATGCAACTATACAAGTTAAAGTACTTAACTGATACAAATTCTCAAGTAAAGCCTACATTAAAAATTTTTGACATTTTACATGTCTCAAAGTGAGTCCAACCCCTTAGTGTGACCTCCCCCAAATGTCAGCCATCGCTTAGTTTGCCAAGGCATTTATAGTGAAGCATTTTAAGCCACCTTGTACATTGATGTGATATCAATTTTACAGAAAGGGGTTCGAGGTAATGCCAACTCCTGCATGGACGGTGTCTGAGGTTGATACGTCAATGCCCAATGAATATGAGTGTCATTAAGTTTACAGTGTGATAGAAGGTCAATCCCTGATGTTGCCTGGGATTTCACACAAGCCCCTTAGCTAGCTCAGTTGCGGGTCATCTTTCTCCACATTGGAATAATAATGTTAGTAGTTGGGAGCTTTGTGGGCATTCTGATCGGTCGGCGACTTGGGGGCTATAACCCCTAAGTGTATTTTCACTTTCAGAGTTCAGCGGTATGCAGAATGTGTTCTAGTGATGGTGGTGGCATTCAAAGGTCACCTTCACCCGTTATATGTGTAGGTTAATTACTTCCACAGCACTGATCTATTGGTAGCACGTACGAGTCACCTAAGTATTTATTGCTTGATAAATACTTAATCTTAAACGTATCCAAGAGTTCATTGTTATAGTAATATAGCCTATTTACCACCAGTATTCGACCGCCAAGTGGCAAGTAAGTGGCAGTGCTTTTACCTAGAGTAGGATGTCAGACCCCCTTCAGGGGCCTGTCAGTTATACACACACATCATCTTTCAATGGCCACCCATTCTGTTCACCTCGGTGTTCAGAATGGTAGAGCCTCCACCACTAGGACACACTCCACAGAGGCGGGACAGCCAATCTAATGTGTATCGCTGACCGGAGTGCCTAGCCAAGGTGCTGGCAGAGACAGCTGCTTGAGATTGAAGGCCCTATGTCTGAGGAAAACACCTAGCTGTGGCAGCAAGGCATTCTACGACCCACGACTCCAGGTGCTTGCACTGTTAGGAGTAAGTGAGCTCACCGCCAGCCATTGTCGACTTTACACGCCTAACTCGGGGATCATCAATTGCTTGTCACAGGAAATCTAGTGTGCTATATGCCTATGCCATTCAACAGCAGGCACGGAGCTCAGGGGGCAGATAAGAAGACAGAGTTCAGTGCCTTCAAGCAGGTCTGTGCGGCAAACCTAGTTGCGCCAGGAGTCGACACTCCTAGTGGGCAGGCCCAAGCTGCCCACCACGCAGGGAGATTGGCATCTCCCGTCAGTACCTACGTGTTTTACTCCAACCCTGTGAGAACCGGCTACAAGGTACACCTGGTGGTCCAGGCCATGAGTAACACCAGGCTCAGGCTGGCCAACTCCCACATCGACAGTTGGGCCAGTACAGAGTGGAACCACCGCCACCTCGCGGAGAACTACCGCAACCCGACATCCGCCAAAACCAATGGAACCAAGAACTCCATACGCTCCACCTGCAGCACTGCAACATCACCAACTAACACCCTGCCAAGCTCTGGTAAGTCCACTTTGCCTCAGAGGGCCGGTGTCATTGTGAGGCATATTGATTGACCTAATACACCCGATTACATACCCAGTAGACAGCCTACTAGGCCAACACTGATATTCAGCAAGAAAGGGAACTGAATCCCTATTGTAGCGCAATTGATCTAGCTCAGAATAAAAGCCTCTTTCCACTGGGGTTTAAGCGACACGTGTCAACCTCTTAAGATGTGTGTATTTGCCACATGGCAGATGTTCGCGTAGCTGGCTTTACCTTACATGAAACACAAATGCAGCTTTCAACTATAGTAAAATTCCTTACGGGACACAAGGGGGTTTATTAAAGCTATGAAAGGAAGCATTAACAGTGACAGTAAAAATACATTTTATTAATTACGTATTTAAGAAAATAAAATAGTTACTCTCCTACTTGAAATCAAATAAAAATAAAAAATATTTGAATTGATTAATCGCAGATGATTTTACATAATGCCAGGTGAAGGCAACCTGGATAAAATATGTGGTGCATGGTATAAGATTTACCGTAAGATTAATTTAAGAATTAATAGCCAAATATAATTTCCTAATTTAATTAGGGGAGGTATTGTCCTGAAGGGATCTAAATGTGTTATTTACAAGAGAGAGTTCTTCACCCAATTGGTTAAGATATGGCCACGCTAGGGCCTTAAGGGAAGTCCAGAGGGGACAACATCGCAGTGACCTACAATACCTGGGCAGCTCATTATCCTTCGGTGGTGCAAAGTTCAAACGTTGCAGGTTTTTTTTGGAAGGAGAAGCAGAGTGGAATTGTTCGCTTCTTTGGGGAAAGGCATCTTGTAGAGAATAGGTGAACAGTAAAAGCAAAGATCACGTGGTTTAAGGTTACATTGAGGCTCTGTCAACTTTAGGTTGGACCACCTGTCCCACCTCCATTACAGTTTTTATTTGGAGGTGACTTGCCCATCAATGGTTGCAACTTAAGATGGTGTGAAGTTGTTCATGTAGACTGTGCTTTCTCTAAGTATAGGGTATGTCATGTGTCAATAGTAAAGATTCCGCAACAGTTGTCCTCCCCAATGCTCCCTCAAAATGGAAGTAGATAATCGTCCAGTCAAATTCGAAGGCAGCACTGATGTCGCAAGGCGACCTCCTCAGTCGCCCCAGCCACCGCTAGGTGGGAGGAACGCCTTGTGTGCTCAGTGAAATTCCGACCACTGCCAAAGCCACCAGACACCAAAGTTATGGAGTTTAACACTTCCTTGGGCTGCCGTCAACTGGCAAACATCTTCAATAACGTAAATAACCAAAGATCCACTCGCTATACCACATGTTCAAATTAAGTAATTAATAGAATAATTTAAAGCACACTATATCGCATTACCACTTAAGGCATACCACAAGTAAGATTGTCGTGAGGTAGCGTAACTCCATTACAACAGTACTGCCACATGCAGCGTGGAACAAATTGTCAGCAATCACAGTAGTTAGCAGACAGCATGAGACAGTAGAACAGGATGGTCTGAGGAACTCATTGACTTTCGTGCTACTTATGTAAGACGTCTTTGTGTGTAATTTCCACCCTCCTGAATATTCCTAGGTCCACTGTTTCTGATGTTATAGTGAAGTGGAAACATGGAAGGGATATGAACAACCCAAAAGTGCACAGGCTGACCTCCCATGTTGACAGCCAGAGACTGCCAAGTGTTGAAGAGGGTCGTATAGTGTAATCGTCAATCATCTATTGCCACCATCACACAGGAATTCCAACCTGCATTAGGATCTACTCCAAGCACTATGACTGTTCAGCACGAGGTGCAGAAACTTGGTTTCCATGGCCAAACAGCTGCCCATAAGCCACACATCACACAGGCAAATACTGAACACTGGCTTGCATGGTTTAAGTAGCCTCAAAACTTGATAATAGAACAATAGAAAACCATTGTGTGGAGTGATGAATCACAATCTACAATTGGCTGCTATTTCTTAGGAAATCTTCTGCCACTTGATCTAAACTATGCCTGCAAGAGTGTATGCTGTCATCAATGCTAAGGATGGGCCAACACCATATTGACTGCCAGTCCCAATGGAGGGTGGCCCAAACTTGTACTTCATTTTCAGGTGAGTGTCCAGATAGTTTTGATCATGTAGTGTTTTGACAAGAACCAACAAGGTAAAATACAATGGAAATGCATAGATTACATCAGAAATCCAATGAAACCATTGTAATACAATTAAATCCTACAGTTTTTAATATATTGGGGCCCAAAATAAAGCAAACACTATTTGATATGCAATAAGAAACATCAATGAAGTCAGATAACGGGATACCAACAGATATATGGACAGCAGAAAGCCACCAAATACAACAATGTAATGGATACCATTGGAAATACAACCGAAACCAACAAACCTCTCTACTACAGAAATATAGAAAACACAGTATAATCAAATGGAAACCACTGGAAATACAACATAAATTAAGAGATACCCACGGCACAATAAAAACCAACAAAACACAGCAGAAATCAACTAAAACCACCAGAATACAATGTAATCCAACAGACTATGGCATAACAAATATCAACAAAACAACAAAAACCAAAGGAAACCACTATAATACAACAGAAATCAACAGACTTCAGCACAACAAACAAAAAAACAACAGAAATCAGTTGACATGATCAGAATATAACCCAACAGACTATGGCACAACAGAAACCAACAAAATATAACAAAAACCAATAGAAACTGCTAGAATACAACAGGAAAAAACATCCCACAGCAAAACAAGTCAACAAAATACAACAAAACTAATAGAAACTACCAGAATACAACACAAACTAACAGGCACAATATAGCAATGGCGGCTGCTGAGGTAGGGCTGAGGGGCGCTGCCCTCCTAATAAAATCTCAGAACGCATACCTCTTAACTATCTGCTAATCAGTAAATAATACTGCGTACGAATATGAAGGTTATTTTGCAGCCAGTGTTTTTGAGATGGACGAGACTCGTGTCACGAGAGAAATGTTTTTGGAAATTTCAAGTGGTGGGGCAGCAGATTCTTCACCCCGAAGTGGGTTGAGCTAGTAGAGAGAGATGACCATAACATAGGACTAGGGGTGCTACAGGAGGGAGGGAAGACTTCAGGGGCTCTGCCCTTTTCAGCCAATCGCATGCTGTAAATCGTAGAGAGCTGGACACGCCCCTGCTCAAACAAAAAAATTATTTCCTGGAACTTGACAAAGCTACCCAAACTACATGTTTTGTAAGCACACTTTTGCGCTCCACTCTTTTGCTGTTGTAAAACACATTTCTTAACAATGCTTGTATTTATTTCAAATATTTTTTATTTGTAGATATTGTTCAAACTCGCATGAGCTTCAAATATAGTGTGTAATACTCTGAATAAGTTTGTTGTTGATTAATGATGAGCTATGAGCATCGGTCAGAAGCAGGGTTGAATTGTTATTAATGTCGTGTTGTGTAAACTTGTAAATAATTGTTGATTGCGAGTAACATTTTAAACCTTATTACGACAAAGATTTTCAATTACGAGAATAAACTAGAGCTACAGAATCTGGGACAAGCAAGGCTAGAGTTAAATATAATTCAACAACAAAGCCAAGGTAGTAAATGGTTCATATACGAGAAAATTCAACGTAAGTACATACAATTTCGTAGACTTGCTATGCGAGTGTGAAGTTGGAAATGTGTTGTTTTGTTAAATTTTTTTTGCTAATGAAACCTAATGATTTTACGTGGACTGTCAATGGGGTAAAAGATTTAAAGCATTTGGGAGACAAAGTTAAAAGACATAAATAATGTTCAAAACATATAAAAAGTGCCATTAAATTTTAATTGCTTGGTAAGGTGAATATACATTGCCAGTTAGATAGCGCGTACAGGTTGACGAATGGATTTTTTTTTTTTTTTTACAAATATATTAATTAAGATATGCCACTTTCATCCTCTAATTTAAATTTGACATGAATTTTGTATGTACTGTAGGCTATGTAAATTAGTATTAGGTTTTAAAAATATTTGTCTTAGTATATTTAAGTTATCATCATTAGTATGGTAGAATTGGTATTATTATGTTCTCTCTCGTCGTCTCATGTAATGTACCACACCATGTAGGTACTGGTTGGAAGGCATATAACCTAAACAAACTTAAAACAAATACATACCTGTGGTAGTGATTAGATCTGAACCAGCGGCCACAGTATGTTGACCATTACAAATTGGGTGATGATACATTTTTTCTTCAAACAATCACACTCATTTTTTGTATTTAGCTACGTAAGCTACATGTACTTAAGTCTGTCATATGCAATATATTTATCACTGTGCCTATTTTAAAAATGATATTTGTAGTGATATGAGTTAGGATCGCTACAGCCCTCCCAGTTTCAAAAGTCACCAGCTGCCACTGCAATAATGACAAAAAACATAACAGAAACTAATGGAAACCACTTGAATACAACAGCAGCGAAAAGATGAATCCACAGCAGAAATCAACATGCTACAGCACAATAGAAACCAACAAAACAAAACAGAAATAATTTTGAATGCATATAACACAACAGGAACCAATGAAAACCACTATAATTCATTAGAGAACTATAAAATACGGTAAAACCAAATGTAAACCACTAGATTATCATACGATCAATTAACAGACTAGAACACAACAGAAACTGACAAAAAACATTATTTTGGGGTTAATATTTTTAAATCTGCATTCCAAATCTGTTTCATACCACACCAAGGGAAGAATATTGCAGAATGCTATGACAGTCATACATTTTTTATTTTGTTTTGCTAGATCTACAGAAATGTCCCTGTTGTCTCGCGTGTACTGTATTTTAAAAGGCTTCCATCTGCAAATATAATGTTATTAGTCTTGTCCAGTCCAAAGAAGCTGTCCTGTTCATGTAGGATGCTTTGTTTAACATAAGAGTTTTTAATTTTTGTAAATTACAAGTAAAGTAAATTATTGATGGATATCAAGCAGTTGAAAGAAGTAATTTTGTACCGGCAATTCTACATTGAAACTTTACCTTATGTCTGTGTGATTTGCAATTTCAAAGTGTCCGTGTAGCACTTTCCGATGTGACTGTGTATATAACAATGAAACTGATTTTATTACTATGTTAAAATTCATGATGTCAACATACAGATAATTTTTGTACTTTGCATTTGTGACTTAATATTAGTGAGACAATAACAATGCTGAGTGAGTTATAGTTTACTATCACAATGATATGTGAAATGCAAATGCAAATACTGTACTCTGGAAAGCCAATTCAAAGTGTACATCTGAAACCCACTTATCAGTGAAAAACATGTACTCTTGCAGCATTGTGTGCTGTGGACACCAGTCTTATACTGTCTCATTGTGAAATGTTGTTCTGCTTCTTTACATTTTTTAGGATTTATAGATTACCTAAAAAAGCTCATTGGGTTAAGAGAACTTGTAAAATATTTTGTAATTGCAGTAGAAACATTTTCAAGTGATACTGCAATTGTTCTGTTTCCTTAAAATGGATTATTTCAGAAAATCTGCTGATTTATGTGTGTCTTGCAGACATTAGTGCAGAAACTGTTCACGTAACTTGTATAAAGTTTACCCATGAGTGATTTCTTGCAATATTGGAAAATCCCACGTGCTGGTATCTGTTTTAGAAGAAAATTTTATTAGGAATCTTATAGTCAGAAATGCTGCAAAGAAAATAAATCTCTAGGAAAGCCTGCAAATTATACTTTTCAGGTCAACCTCAGCAATCTTTGTCCTTTTCTTTAAAATTCTTGACTTTGTCAGCTGTACTTAATGTATTTTTTAGTTAAATCCTGTACTCCCACTATTTTCACATTCTCTGTATATATTCTGTATGTATGCTCTTCCATTTTTCCTAAAACTGAAAAGGTTCTGTGGACATGTTGGTTTTTTTCCCCCACATTTCTATATGCAATCTTTACTTAAATTCACTCCTGTGTAATGGATTGCAGGCTATGCTTACTTGCCTCAAGTACTGTTTCTGTCAATCTCACCATCACCAATAAGCTGCTAACATAAAATCTGTTTGTGCATGGGTTTTAGAGTTGTAGAAAGCCGCAGTAAGGATTGTCCTGTTGGGAAGCGGGTGATTGGAAACTATGGCTAGCGAGACAAAACCATAGTTGATATTACAAAAGAGGACTTAAATGGACCAAAACCTTTCTTTGTACCAGACTTCAAAGGTCACTCAGTCTCGTGCCCTGGGTGTTCTAGGCATGCCTGGGTAAGTTCATTATGTGTTAGCTGACTCTGAAGTTAAATGCAATGTGTATAACGTAAAAATAGACATGTTCACTGAATGTACAAACATACATACAATTATGTATAGGCTGTTCATGGTAAATAAACACTTTTTAAATCAACATTTGAAAAAATATCACTGCCGGTTAACTACATATGTGTACGATGCCATACACACTGGCATGCAGGTTCCCAGTTAAGTTGCCAGTTAATTAAGTAAAATTGTTATAAGTCTTGATGCATGCCACTCTCATGTGTTTTGGATCGCCACAACCCTGGACTGTGATTCCAAATGCGTGGGAAATAAGATTGCGCAAGCCAGTGAGCACGCCGCCCTCCCCTCCCCCCGAGCTGAGAGCCTACAAGCTGTCAACCACCTCGGGGAAAAACCAAGCGCCACCAATTATGCACGAAGCTAATCGGCCGGGCAGAGGGTAGCTACCCCCACCCCAGCCTTGCACGAGAAGGGCGTCACACCTTCCACTACAGCCCGGTGCTGCACCTGTCCTTCGAACTATTAAATCCGTGCATGACCGGGCTTGCGAGTCAGTCACTCCTTCGGGAGTTATTCTTCTAGAGTTATTCTTTGAGACTCATTCCTTCGGGAATCATTCTTCCGAGGATTCGTCCTCTTCCCGCAGCTAACAGTCTTCAGCAGCCACCAGAGGCTGCTACCTTGGATGCCAGAGTTGTTCTTCCAGATTCAGTAGCTCGCTCCTTCACTTTGCTGGAGTCATCTACCACTCAACAGTCTTCAGCAGCCACCAGAGGCTGTTACCTTGGCTGTTACCAGAAGCTCTTCTGCCCCCAGCAGTTTCCAGAGGCTTCGTTGTTGACGACCACTACTTGCTGGTAGGGGCAACTACACCCACTGCTATTAGAATAGTGGTCCCCTTTTTTTATATTTGTCTCTTATAGACTTCACTTGATATAGTTAGCTCCGACTGAGTTGTTTTCATAACCGTCAACGCCACTAGTCATCTTGAGTAGCTAGAAGCAGATCACCTACACCTGTACAGTGTAGGTTACTTCCATACTCACCTTTGCTTGGTTAGGAGATAGCACCCGTCACCATATTTATTACATTGTTAATAAATACAGATTTGTTCCTTCACCATGGATAGAGGTTGTTTACATTGGCCACTAAGAATAATACTTGCTGTGCACTGTCAACCGAGACCGGGTTTGAGTATAACAGTACCACCTAGAGTAGGACTATGGATCTCCATCAGGAATCCACACATCTAAACACACACACAATTTGATGGCCACCCATCTGAGGATAGAACAATTAGAGCCACCACCACCACTAGCAACTCATCCAACCCGGGAGAGAGAGTCTTTTGAGTTGTACCCTAACCAGAGCACCTGGGTGCTGGTGGAGGTATTTTCTCGAGAGCTATGGCCTGGCCATGGTTACGACCTACACCCAGTAGTGGCAAGAAGGCGGCCCATACGGCTCAACACTTCTAGTCTGCCTGCCAGAGGTAGGAGGCTTTCTAGAGCACCGAGCTTGTGCCAGCAGCCACTGCTGGAAGTACACTAAGATAGGGCACTGTCTCCTGTTCATGGCGAACAGTAACTATCATTAGGTGGCAACCCAACTTCTATACCTTTTAAGGTAAGGCACAGTCAATGGAGGAAGGAGCAAAGGACCGCCTGTATCAACACCAAGTGAGGGGATGTACTAAGCCCTCCTACTCTTAGTAGTCAAGCTGACCGGGACAGCACTACCTCTCCTGTGTACTCGTACATCCATTTCTCACCTCACGTACGTATTCCTAGGGAATACCATCCCATTGTACAAGGGTTAATACAGGGTACCAAGGTAAGGTATGGGGTAGCCAACCCCAGGTTCTGGAACCCAGAGTCAGCAGCTTGGAATTGACAGTACCGTGTTGGCCAGCACGGTATCAACATCCTGCAGCCTTTTGCTAGCACCACCAGTTCCAGCCAGCCGATACCAGCTACAACATCTTCGGTCGAAGCCTCATTGAGTAAGCCAGGTATCACCGACACATCCCGCCAACCGATTATGCCGGTAGCTACTCCCACTGGGGGAATCTTTGCACCAAAGCCTTCTTCACAAAGCTGGTTGCCGTACCAATAGTGCATGATTTTGTTCCCAGTTGCCAACTGACGTGCCCAGTGAGAGTGGCTGGCACAAAACATAAGCTGAACCAGTAATTCCTGTTTACCTGCATGTTTCGTCTCACGCAAACCAAAATCACAGTGACCATGCTTACTGCTAGATAACCCGGCACGCATCAGGCTTGACATTGTATTGCAAATGTAGAATTTAAATTAATCGCAAGTAAAGCTGTTGTGGTGGTTGTTGCTGTTTTTTTTTACACGTTAGAGTAGGAATTGACATATTTAGGTTGATAACAATTTCATGTTTTCACGTGAGTGAAGTCCTTAGGCCCATGAAAATGTAAATTTTGCATACAGCAGGAGGACACAAAAGTGGGGATGAAAGGTATATCTTAAGCAGGGCTTTCAGAAGTGCTCATAGCTTTAATTAACATCCCACATGCAGGTATGCCACCCCTTAGACAATTTACTCTCTTGTATGCAGGTATGCCATTTCATAGACAGGACACTCTCCTATATACAGTTATGCCACCCTATAAACCTTGCCTACGTGTATTATTACACCTGCGATTGTAGGTTTGTAGAAATTTGAGTATATATAGTATGTCAGTAGCAAGTTGAACTCTTTGTTCATCACGCTACCAGTATCACTATGCATGATTGTAACTTGTCTAACTGAACTATGTGCATTGACTTCCAAATGTAATACAGTTCTATGTTAGAATAATACCAAGTGCGCTTAACTATTATCTTTACTGAAGAAGAGATATTTCAGGACTTATGTCACTAAGAAAGCGTCATAATGGCTTGATGATTGGTCAGCACATTGACCACAATTTTACCAAAATTTCATTTTTGCTACAGTTTGGAAAACATGCTCTTGTTTTAGTGCAGAGGTCACCCACACATGCACATCAATGTCAAACAAAATATTTTGTAAAATGGTTTTTACCCTCAAGAAACACAGTATGTAGTGCATTTGGGTGATTATCCTCTTCTCTCTCTGCAGTACATTGTGCCAAATTGTACAGTACTGCAATGCTGGAAGGACCAGGATTTTAACTTTAAAAGTTCCTATTACAATATAATTGCTGAGAATACTGATGTATGTCTTGTGGAACTGTGACACAGTCAACATAGTTTGTTTGCGCTAGGTCAGGCGTGCTCAGATTATAACCTAGGTTATTAATTATTGTAAGCTTCCAGCTAGAAACTAGCACCAGACGTGTAGGTTGGTGGCTAGATGCACAGTCAGCACTAGCGGTTACAACAATGTGCTGGACTGGAACACTGGCTTGGCTCGGTATACCTGTCTTACCCGGGTATCCTTTGATTCTGATGCTAGCTCATCGGCTTCTCTATTAAGTGCAGATGGGTCAGTTATGCACACTCGCTTGGCGGCGGTATACGCCACCTTTTGTACTGTCCTCTGAGATCTGTGCCTTTTCCCAAAAGGCACAGAGGTGTCATTGATACTTAGTATACTTTCGATCTGTGTGAACTCTAGACAGAACCCTAGCTAGGTGTACTTCCAGTAGTAGTTGATGGCGCAAGTCCGGTGCTCCAATCAGCTCTGCACCTCTGGTGCACGAACCTAGAGCGGTGAACCATGTGGGCCGTCTTCCTACCACTACTGGGTGTGGTTGCAACAGGTGTTAGGTCTTCAGACCCAGGCAAATACTCCTTCCAGCACCATAAGCGCTCCGGTAGCAGTACAACCTGGACTGACTCTCTTGTCCCTCTTGGATGAGTATACCTAGTGGTTGTGGCTCTACCTTTCTATCCACCGGAGTGTATAAAACGGATGGCTGTCGAAAGTTGGTGTGTGTTCTGATGTATAGATTCCTGAAGGAAATCTGCAGTCCTACTCTATGGTTTGTACACTTGTAACACCCAGTCTCGGTTGACATCGTACGAAGATATAGTTTCTAGTGATGTAGAACAGAAACACACTCTGGATAGTAACAAGACGTATCTAATAGGAATAATAAATACGGTGACGTGTACTCTCTCCTAACCAAGCAGAGTATGATACGGAAGTAACCTATGGTAAACAGGTGTAGGTGACCTGCATCCTAGACTAATCAAGATGGCGAATGACTTGTGACAGCTATGAGAACAGCTCTGACGCATGTCTGATTAGACTGACTGGACACTGTAGTTACAGAGTTTACTCGCTAGACCAAAAGCAACTTAGGTAGCGGGGATGAGGCGAGGAGTTTTGGCTAGTTCTAATACACTCTCACCTCTGGTTAGGTAGTTGAGGTAAGTTTAGTCTTAAGCGGGGTGAATGCCTGCACGAATGTTCCAAAGTCATGCTTCTTTCGTCCAGAAGACCAAGTTGTCCCAACCTAGGCGAACTTCCACTCCAGTTAAGAAGCCGTAGACAACAGGGTGATACTTGTAGGTGTTACAAACACACGGAAATATTGGTGCTGGCACGACTGCTTGACATCTGAGTTCAGCGGTACGGACCCATTCCGGCTGTCTATCCTGTGTAGGATAGGGTGATAGTATCCTCGACCAGGCAGCAGGGTGAGCCAGGTGTTGCTCTCTACGTCTCCTCTCACTCGTCTCATAAGGCATAGGGTAACAGTTCTATAAATCACGCAGTGCACTGAAATGGAAATACTAACAGTGTACCCCAATAGTGACTCGTCTGCCGGCTCGATAAGTCCCCACTGATCCCCCACCATAGATGGACTGATCAGGGACATTGAGCTGGAGTTGCGCCAAGCCTCTACTGGTTGTGCGTCCACCCAGAATACCCGGCAGCACTGCAGGTCACAGTCACCGCGCACTAATAGTGGGAGTGGTGCGAAGCAACCCAAGTATGTCGTGTCTCCTGGTGTGAAGGTGTTACTAGTGGTTGGGGCGTTACTGTTTCTTCCCCATGAGCACTAATAGTGCTGTGTGTTTAATGGGAAGAAACAGGTAGCCGTCTAATGTGTATGTCTTAGTTCGGTTTAATAACTTCCTCAGATTCCTTTGGCAGTGCACAGCGTAATCTTCCTCCAACTGTGAATACAAGTATATACCCTGGAAATAAGAGTAACAAAGTGGAAAGCAGCGTGTGTTTATTGAAAGTTCAATAGACACGTGACCTGTGCTACCTCCTACCGAGTCGAGGATAGCTGAAGGTAACTGGTTCCAAGTGTAGGTGACCATGTTCTAAATAAACAGGAAAAGCTGATTCTAGACGAAAATTAGAGTTACAGTTAAACTATTAATTAAAGGTGTCTAGAGGCGACAAATGAAGTTAAAAGAAAAACGTTTGTGTTTGTATATCGCCGGGTTGACTTGTCGACGTACGTAGTTGGTTGCCGCGAAGGCGTACTTGTAGGCTTCGAACTTCTCTAGAGCTCCTGAGCACTAAGAGTGCTGTGGGCGGTGCAAGAGATGCAAAAGAATGACTCCAGAGCTTGGCTGCGGCCGGACTTATATAGTGGTAGCTTGTAGGCTGCCGGCACAGGCAGCGGAGGAGGCATGACGTCCTCCGGCCCTGGGTGGCATGAGAATTATCTCATCAGTGGTTCTGGCTTCGTGCCTCGTCGGGTCTGCTCGGCCGTGCCCGAGGTCTGGGCAGCTTGTAGTGCATCGAGCATGCATCCCGGCCTTCCTGCCGGGATGCGTGCGTTCGAGGTGGGAAGGAAAAACACAGAAGTTCACGTTGCCTGTATGGGTAGGCAACGTGTTGCTCACGTCTTTAGAGATAGAAGCAATACTCCTAGGCTATTAGTTGGAGTCGTATTATAATAGGTGTAGAAGCAGTACGTGGCAACTCAGTTGTAGCTACTCTAACCAAGGGGAAAAAGGGGGCTACTACTTTTTATGAGCTGTGGGTGTAGCTGTCTCTACCAGTAAGTAGAGGCGGCTGCTGAACCAGGAGGAATGGCAACGGAAGATATGATGGTGTCTGCAGGTTTGCTAATGGAGAGCGCATGGTACATGCAGATGGTAATTTGAAGCCAATGGAGCTTCTGGTAGCTAATGGAAGAGGCTGCAGAAGCCGCTGGTAACTAGTGGTGGCTGCTGAAGATCTAGAACACCTGGCAATTAGTAGAGAGCCCCAGCTCACAAAGTGTTTAAGTGAGCTACTGGAGAATATCACTCTTGTCCTCTGCCGCACCTGACCCTTTATAGTGCGCTAGACATGCCCTCACTGGGACCGGGGTGGGAGGTGTGACATCACCTCATGACGTCCCTCTAGTGCGAGGCTGGGGTGGGGGTAACTACCCTCTACCCGACACTCTGCTTCAGCTTCACTCTGAATGCTTCATGGCAGGTGACGACTTGGTGGCTTGGCACGCGAGGGGGGTTGCATCTTGATGGTTTTTGCAATATCTCATTCACGTGTCTAGAATCGCCTTCCAAGAAAGATACTGGCAATCTAAACAGCACTCATGAATGGCGTTTCTTGGTTTTATTCACGTGTCTGTTATCACTCACTAGGCTGGGAGCAATCCTGTAGGCACTCGTGAATTACTCTGGGTTTGACCCTTCCCCAGGTTATGTACAATACGTGATGGCTGACAAGTCATAGTCATTTTGTTATAATAGTGGAAAGCGGCATCCGTCAATACGTTATTCAAATTGAAGAACTAAATCAGCAAGTGGTATTCCTCACGTAAGCATTCACTCTATATATAAATACTACATGCAAGAGTGAGGGATACCATTGCTTGTTTAGTTCTTCCACTTGATGCCACCTTTGTCAGGAAATTTACTGTGTATCATATGTCCAAGTGTTGTGATTTTGCAGTGTTCACATTGTGATGGGATAGGATTTCACTTTATCATGATGATTTCTTCCTAAATGCTATTCTTCAAGTAGAGATACCCAGTATGTTTCCAGGAAATTTTTAATACATAGTTTGCAGCATCTGTACTTACATTTATACTTGCCTTTATAAATCAGGAGTGTACAATCTTTTCCTTTATTTTATACTTAATCATACATTTACCACGTCAATAACATCTCACTGCTCACCGGAGTGGGCTGCCACGTCACACTGTACTTTGTCCTTCGCTCCTTGATCACAGGCATACCAACATTTTTAACCTAAATATACCACAAACAGGATATTTTATACCAGTTCTCTACCCCATGCTTGATGGTTGGAGACTGTAATGCTCACTGTGAAATGTGGGATTCCTCTCACTGGGATGGTGGAGGTAATGTAATTGAGGCACTAAGTAATGTATTTAAACCTGTGTCTTTTAAACACTGATGCTCCTACTCTCATCAATTCACATACCAGTTCATTATCGTGTGTTGAGTTTCCATTTTGCAGTCCATCTGTGGTCATACACTGTGACCGGTGCACCACAACCTATGACATCCCTCTTAATGTAGGAAACGTGGTGTTGGAGTGTTACTGGTGTGACACACACTTAGTTTTTCTGGCTGACTTTGACTTCTTGTGATGGGAATAACTGTAGTTGGCATTCCCTCTTTTTTAATTGCAGTGGGTGTGTGTGTGTTTTTTTTTTTCATCTTTGTAATTTATTTATTATATACTAGATTGGTTTTATCTTCAGTTTTGATTCCCTACATTTGGCATGTTTGTAACTGCTTTCTAGCATTTTGTGATATTTTTGCAGCAACTCAACTACTGTACTTTTATTTTCCAGCAACACTGCATACTTTTTATTCCTGGAGATCTGCAAGCCTAAAGCAGGGGAAGTAGTATTGGTGACTGGATCAGTTGGCAGCATTGTTGGCCAAATTACCAAGATTAAAGGTATATCCCAGCATTACCAACATCCATTTATTTGGTGGGTGACTTCTTTCACTGAGTGGTGTGATCTACAATCAGACAAACAGGTGATGTGTGGCCTCCTTCCTCTTTTTTTCAATACAGCTCCCTTCTTGATTGGATGTTCCTAGTGACTGTTACTGCTGTGGGAATTGCATTGGCTAAACATATTCAAAACTAAGCATACTGCTGCGGAGTACTGTCGTCCTATGTAGGCCCTTGGTCGCTTTGGGGATTTGCTTAGTCTTCCTCTCTTCCCTCCCTCGTCATATTGTAGCAGTAGTCCCCATCCTTAACTCTAACTATACTCTTCTTCACTGCTACTCCTGATCCGTTGGCTGATGCCAGCCAGCTTACTATCAACTCCGATAGGATAGGGTGGCCTACGGGATGGGGGGGGGGAGGGGGTAGCTTTCTGCAGATGGCTATTCAATAAAAGAGGGATTACTACAAAACACCTTTATTACATTAACTCAACTCTGAATAGACTAGTACATTAATTACGTACAACAAAGATCACAAATACTTTACGTTTACTTGGGGAGGGAGGACAAGTTAATTACAAGAATATTGCCACGCGGCTACTCCTAACCTTGCCAATGAATTATTTAAGTCTTATAACGGGACCTCGAGATCAGGTTGACACCCTATTGCTTAGCCGGAGTTATGCTCAACAATTATCAGATGGATTGATTGCTGTCTGGGCTAGAGCTTCTCTAGACCCATAACTCTTGTAGCCTTCTGCGTCATGCCACTCGGTCACTGGCATCACAGTTCAAGCTCTCTGTGCCACCGGGGGGGGGGGGGATATGCACTCAGATCATTAATAGCCTGGCAACAGTGGGTCAGTCAGGCTTGTTGAATAAACAGGAGGCTCGCAAAGGAATCTATACCCTGTAGTACCTTAACTTGTGCGCTGCCCCCTGGAGCCCGCTACAATATGCCTCCCATGTCATTGGAACAAGTGGGTGGGACATGTCTGTCATTCCTGCCACCTCTAACTAGGTTGGACTTGATATGAAAGGTTCACCAGATTTGTCTCTTTATTCATGCAAGTATCCTGTCAAGTCCTCCTTAATTGTATGATGCTCTGATCACTGGGGCAATATAGCACTTTCTCTATGGCCTCTCTCTGAACAAGATGAGATTAGAGCTCATCTCTGAGGATAGATGGATTCATACTGGCATCAGGAAACTATGTTGTTTTCCTTTTGTGTCTCAAATTATAGTGTGTTTTTTCTTGTTAGCGTTTTGTTCGTTTTCTATGGAGGTCCCGGCGGTGTGACTCGCGGGCCTCTTTAATTATAGTGTGCATTCACAAACTAATTGTTAGGTTTGGTGACTGACAACAAGCACGTGAACTGGACGCAAAAAGAATCAACTGGGAGGAATCGTCTTTTAACAGATTGTCCAATTCTTGTGTCACCATTTTAATCACTTCACACTCTAATAACCTGCAGCAATGCTGTGGCCGGCTACACGGAAGATTTATAATGTTACTAGTGTCTCACAGCATGCTATTTTTACGTCTTCGCTAATTTCAAACCGAAGGGTTTTCCAAAGAGCCGGGCGCTTCCAAACCCGTCTCCTGGCTAACTGGTTCTTTGTAAAGTGAAGTGGCGGTGTTTTATTCACACAAAAATACACAAATGCTTTCACCACACAAAGGTAATAGAAGACAGACTTATAACAAGAAAATGCATGTGAACCCTTGTAAAATATTACAATATAAATTCATTCTTTCTTTTCTCGCAGCTAGTCCAATGCTGCTTGCTGTGAATTGTGTGAATCTAAATTTATACATAATTTCTATATTAAAAACAAAAAAATAAATTTTAAAGTTTCAAATTTTAATCAAATAGAATTTACAAATATACTTTTATGTTTTGATAGAAATTAACACAGTGCCTGCAACTTCGTTCATGTAGACTTTAGGATTGGTTTACATATGTTTAAAATAAAAATCTCTCTTTGCTTAGGTTTTATGGAGTTATTGAAATACATTCCTATATACCGTAATTGGTTTGAAAGATTGTTACTTTATTATCGAAAATAGTTTTATCGTCGCGTTAGTGTTGGTTGTTTGGTAATACATTATTTTACAATTTTTTTCCAAAAAACTATTTTATCTTTTTCTGTGATGCGTATTATATCAATGATCATTTAAAAAACTATTGTTTCAACAATGCTTTTTGACAATAATCCATTCGCAAAAAAATAAGATATGAAACATTAAGAAAATTGTATGAAAAATAAATTTACTTCATAACCACTTGAGATGTTGAGATGAAGTAAAGGGCAGATTTTAAACAGAAATAAAACCTATAATCTCCAAAAGTTTTATCACAATCAATTTAGCCGTTTCAGAGCCTATTCTGGACAAACATCCAGACAGACAAAAATTTTAAAAATAACTGCTTATGCTTCAACATCGTTTAAATAACATGTTACACTTAGATATTGGTATTAATTTTAAAATAACGGACTGACACTTCAATTTTATTTATTAGTATAGATTTAAATACAGTATATATATATTATTTTCTGTGCAATTGACTAAGTACAGTGTTTCTTTGTATTTGATAGTTATTCTGTTTATACAGTTATTAAATATATGCATTCTTAGTTAAAGTATTCTTTATGGTGGTTTAAATTGATACATGACATCTTTCTGCATATTATTTAATTGACTTCTACTCGTCAGTGCAAATGAACTTTCAATGGTGTTTGATTTGCCGCCGCCGCCAATGAGACGTCCGGAATTGTTTTATCTACCCAAGGCAAAGGACGGATGCTCCACGCCAGATATAATTATTTTCCGGCCAAGCCAACCAAGCCATACATCCAGATTCACCGAGTATACCAGCGTGTCACTAGATGACACTACTAGTACCATTGCCGAGGCATTAGCCTGGATCCAGCACTCACCACTGACGTCACTTGCCGAGGATCTGTGTCATACTCTTCGTGGCTGCTACCCCCCTCTCAGGGACAAACCCGTATGCCAGACGAGCAAGAGGCGCGCCGCCGAACAGTATGTATAAATAGAGGGCCGCAATAAGGCTCTTGACCATTCTTCAAGCAAATGACATCTGTCCTCTTCCTTCACCGCACTTCTGGTGCCGCGGGAACCATCAGCTATCCTACCTTGGTCTTCATCGCGTCCTAATGGTGCAGAAGACCCAACCTCTCCTCTACTCTTCAGCGCATCCTTAGTATATTCACCATGATGCATGATGTACCGGGTACTTGGTACTCACATGGGTCAGTTGACTCGAAGTGGCGGCTGTTAATTTTTGGTGAAGAGATGGCTAGTCTCTGTTCTTTAAATGACTTCAGTTCTGTCAGGGTGCAGGAACCTTGCCAGTGTACAGAATTTGCCTTGTGGCTACTCGGCAGGGCACAAAATCTTGACTTATTAGAGCAAGTCTACGTTTGGAAGGTATGGCAGATGTAAGGCTACCTGGGTGGGTGACGTTTCAACAAAGCGGAAGTGTTCTGGGGTGCAGATATAAGTGGAGCTGATGGTGCTGGTTGAATTTCCTGATGTCTGTAGGCAGGTGGTGGAAGAAGCACAATAATTGGTGTTAGACATGCAATCGCAGTAGTAGGTGGCAAGTCTGGCGTTCTCAAATACTCGATAATGCACACTGGGTATGCTGCAGGTCCGGAGCGTGTAGGAAGTGTAAACAGATACAGTGGCACAGGAACTTCACTTGGCTCTTGCAAGTGTCTGAGAGCTTGCGCCTGTTCTCTGCGTGGAAGGCTAGCTATCTGTTTACATAGAGGGGGTTGAAATTCATTAGCTTGACCCGATGTAACAAGTGTCTCTTTGACCATTTCCTTCAATCCCCTCCTTTCAGCAAAAGGCATCAGAATGTTGGAAATTACCCCACCAAGCTGTATTGCATCCACAGATATTCGCCTGTATTAGAATTACGTTTGTCGCCTCTAGGGCGTGTGCCCTGGTAGGTGTCCGACCACTTTGGGGGTTACACGTCTCCAGCAGATTCCACTCCAGGGAGAAGTAATCACCAATCTAGTATTGCGGTTTCACAGAAAGTGTACCTGTGAAGGCTCTTCCATTCCCACAATCCAAGATTGATGAAGAGAAGGCTAGTTCTAGTGTGTGAACTGTGCTCAAAATGTGTGTGAAATTCATTTGAGTAAATCCTCCGTGAATACCTGAGGGCATGTGACAAGAGTAACTACAAGGTACTAGGACTACACGGAAGGTACTCAAGTTAAAGGTCACGCACGTTTTATTTTCTAGAAAATACACACATCGTGATAGCACTCTAGCTTCGGGCCAGCTGCGAGCTTCAAACCTCAAAAGCTACTGTTAGCGTCTGACTCAAAAAAGGGTGCGTCAAGAATTTCTGTAACAGACTTCTCTTGCTTGACATGTACGTATTGTAGGAAACGCCGTAACGATATCGCTGGCACTCACTTGGAAAACTAAGCATGAACTGACTGTATAGTAGCCTTGACAAAGACTACGATAGGAACCACTGTGATCACAAGTGATGACGGTGGTGTAGGGTTGCAGGGTATGTAGCAGAATATCTCCTAACTAACGTAGACCTATCCTACTGCAAGCTTTGCTGATGTATACCGTCAGTAAGGGGCGGATGTTCCGAGCAGCGCGTGCTGGAACAACGACAATACAATACAATACTTGACGTGGTAACACTGGCATGGGCCTGAGCAACGCGTGCTAGGCGCAATGGCGATTAAGTTACACTTAAGATAGAGGAAGATCAGTTCTGAGCAATGAATGCTGGAACAGACTTGGCAATTTAATTGGATCTAAGCAGCTTGTGGTGGAAACAACAACAAAAACTGGCTTCAATCTAATTGCTTCTGGAGCGACGCACGCTGGGAAGGAATACTGGTCTAGAGATGTTGGCCATCTCTGCTTATATATACTCATTGTGGGCCGATGCCGAATGCTCAGTGGCTGGTGCCACTAGAGCGAGGGGTGGTCGCTGAGCGGGGGATGCGAATGCATGACTTGCTTCTGACGTCACCAGCCAGTAGGAAAGGGATGCAAAACTAAAGACAAGCGATATTACTACTAGTGTGATCTAGCAGGGAATTAATTAACTCGCTTGTCCTCCTAGCATGATTATGTTGGATCGGTGAATAATAAATGCTGCAAGGCAGACAGTACAATCTCACTTTTTACCGTAGTGATTTTAAGCTTCAAACTTCATGCAAGATACCTGAGGGATGGAGCTGAAGTCGTTAAAAACTATCTCAAAAAGTGTCATGCATCAACCATCACTGTTTATTTCTGTTAAAAAAGAAATAAACACAGTTTAACTCACTCATGAATATCGCTCCCATAGTCCTAATACATCTCCTCGTAAACATCAGGCCCATAAGAGGGACAGCAGGTAATGGGGTTTTATTCTTTCCATCAAAACACTTCACACCAACTACAATACACTCTTGGTTGGCCACCCATTCACTGTATTCGTGTAGTGAACGGTAGAGCCACAACACTAGGATACCGCTTCCTTAGGAATTGGAATACCAGTCTGAGGTTTGCTCTTCTCATTGCGCACTAGCGGTGCCTAGAAGAGTACTTCTCCAGGTCTGGAGAGACCAACTATCAGGACTTCACCCCATATTGGGATTGTCACCATTGTTACGCAACTCGACTAACCCTGCACTCCTGGTGTCAGAGTTTGAGGTTGCGATATGGCATGGGCTGGCGGCCGCATTATGCACACTAATTACAAAACCTACATGTCAACTGCTCCACTTCTGGTAGGTCGGATTGTATAATTATATATCCTCATGCCCTTTACCCATAGTGGTGGTGTTCATAAGAGGGCTAAACTGACAAAGGCTGCCTCTAAATTTCCATTGGAGCTTTACCGCCTTTCTTCCAGGTTCAAGTATCTCAGTCTGCGAGAACAGGCAGCAGAACCTCACAAACTTTCCATACCAGATTCGCCAACCTACGAGCCCAGTACATTTGAACCGCATACTAAAATCACAGAGAAACATCACCCAGTAGTTTAGGTCTACCTTAGTGGCCAAGACAGGTCTATTGGAATCGCCAACCTCTGGATTTGGGGAACACCACGAAAACCGCAACCCTCCGCGACAACTGAACCCCGCACACGTAGGCCGACCAGCACATCCACCTCAGGGGCAGCCCCTAGTGTATCACAAGTCGAGTCTCAGCGGGCATAGCCGCAGGTCAATCACCGCCCAGGTATACCAGTAAGAGTGGTACTATGGAAGCGTAAAGTACTGCTCGCCGAACCAGATTTTGTTCCCTGCCGGAAGGGGGCTCTACCAGTTCTGTTCACTGACCGAGCTCCCATTCAGTACAGTGATTAAAGATACCTGTGATCAAGACGCGTCTAGCCTAGTGTCCGCTAAAATCATTTTGGCCTCATGACTTGCAACCTGCCAAAGACCATTATGTATCAAAATAAAGCCTGTATGCATTCTATATTCTTCATTTCTTCTTCAGTGAGTTAGTTCTGCATTTTGTATGTCACTACAAGGCACAACAGCTAGAACTTACTGAATTTAAGAGGTTCTGTTGTGTAATGTCTGTTATCAAGATACAGTAGCTAAAAATGAGAGAAGGATGAAACATGTTTTCTCTTAGTTGGTGGGGCCGCAGTGGTGTAGTGGTTAGACTACTCACCTCCCATCTAGGTGAACCGGGTTCAATTCCCAGCACTCCTGGATTTTTGCATGTGGGAATTAATTGTGCCAGACGATGCCACTGGTCTGCAGTTTTTCTCGGGGATCTCCCATTTTCCCTGCCCCTGCATTCCAGCGCCGCTCACACTCATCTTACCTCACTCTCGTCGGCTCTCAAGACCTTGATGTTAAGAGCTGCTTAAATCTCTACGCTCACCCTTTTAGTTAGTGGTTTTATCTTTTATTATGCTTTATTTGATTTGTGGCTACAGGTTAGTTAGTTAGCCTGTTGAAATTACATTATTACAATAGTACTGTGTAAAGAATGTATGTTTTAGATGACACTGCATTTACTAATTTATTGTGTTTTGGCTGTATGTTTTTGTGTTAGGTTGTAAAGTCATAGGGTTTGCTGGAACTGATGAGAAGGTTAACTGGCTGATGTCTGAACTGGGTTTTGATCATGCATTTTAACTTCATGACTACGGACATTGCAGAAGCTCTCAAGAAAGCTGCTCCCAATGGAGTGAATTGTTACTTTGATAATGTGAGTACTACTTGGTTGCCTGGAATGCCCTTCATTATTGTCAGCTGATACATGCTAGATGAGTGATTATCAATCGGAATTCCAATTGTGGGGGGAAAAAAGTGTTAGAACAGGGCTGCCACCAGCCCAGAAGCTGAAATCCTGGTTCCTGTATATAAAAATTCTGTAAAATCCTGGTACCATTCGGTCAAATCCTGAAAAATCCTTGGAGTAAAAAAATGGAAAATTAGAGAAAAAAGTGGATATGAAGGACGTTTACATATTTAATGTAGTAGTTTTGGTTTGGAATGTACATACTGACACCAATGGATGAGACAGGAGACGAACGATGACACAAATATTACTGGTAATTTGGGCGCCAGCAGTGCTTCCCAATCACTGCACTATTGAGACTCAGGGTTCTCAGGGATGCTGTGGTTTCTGTGTGTTCGTCTCACCCGTGCGTACTACAAACACGTAGGTAATACTAAACTTTTACTAAACGATTTTTCCCTGAAGATAGGACACTGTGAATTACAAAATGAAACCCTGATGATACGTTAATACATGTGATTACTCTGCATCACTAACGCAAACTCGTCGGTGCTCACCCTTCAGCATGTGGGTATGTGGTGATGGCCTATACACAGAGCCAGCTAGGACGGGAATAATTGCACCGTACAAAAATTACATAGACCCTCAAAGATACATGAAACAAGATGGGACACCAGATGAGTATTCACAATACACACACACGTGTGAAACAAGTTTAGATAGCGCGAATGCCGCTGGATGAAGTTTGTAGCGGACCACATGGTGCAGGTGAAATTGCAATATTTCTTCATGGAAATGACAAATTAAATTCAGACAAAATATTATTCTTGTTGAGAAAATTATTCTCTTTACGATTTACG
This sequence comes from Dryococelus australis, assembly GCA_029891345.1. Lineage (NCBI taxonomy): Eukaryota > Metazoa > Arthropoda > Insecta > Phasmatodea > Phasmatidae > Dryococelus > Dryococelus australis. The sequence continues at coordinate 301,796,145 of CM056995.1, read as the reverse complement.
TGATTACAGGCTTCTAACATGCGTGATGGTGGTAAAATCAAACACTAACATGACCGCGTGGTCAAGTACAAAAAGCATCAATTTATGTGGAATTATACGGAACCCTGATAAAAATTTAACATATAACCCTGAATAAAATATTGCACATACGATGTTACATAAATAAGCTCTCAAAACGCAATGATGGTGTATACAAATACTTGGCGTCGTTCAGCCACGTGGTTATACGTGATGTTGCCGTAAAATATTCAAACATGGAAAATACTCTCAAATACATGCATAAAAACAAAGCCGTTAAAATTGCATGTAGGAATAACGCAGAAATTACAATGAAACGCCATAAACATAGGCGGATGACCCCTGACTCAAGTTGTGTGGGTCGCGTGACCTCTCTGACATCTTTCTACTCCTTCTCCTCGATTAATTTAAAAATCCCACAAGGGCGAAATGAATTAGTAAAGTGGAAGCATAATACTGGGAAGATGTCTGGCAAAACGTACGCAAGCAAAGTTTGACTGGTAAATTAAATTGACTATGGAAAACTACATCAGTGAACAAATGTTGTAGTGAGTACATGACAGTGTCTTACCTCGCCAGCTCTCTTCGACAGACTGTCCAGAGGAAAGCGTCATATGGACCTACCATGGCCACGTACGGGGTTCACATAAGCGGAAATGCTATGCACACAGAGTAAAATATTTTATTATTCAAAATAAAATGGCACAAATTAAATAAAATATTGTTTTACATTTTTATAATTTACTTACGAATTTTCATATTATTTCAGTGTCTCTTTGTGATGGCATTCATGCCGGAATATTAGTGTTCTTAATCTCGGTGCTGCAGGCACTTTGAATTTCATATCCAAACAATTTCAAAATAGTAACAAACACTTTAAAACATTTTAAGACATACTAAACCCTGCAAATACAAATATAAAACACATCTTACACTGAAAACAACATTTATGTGAATGTTCAAAATTATTGGCCTCGTTGCACACGTGCAGGACACGTGACGTGTGTGGATTAGCGCAGTCATGGGCTCTAGCGCCACTGGTTGTTAGCCGGCATCAATACCATGGTAATTATTTTCTCCACTCACGCGTATACTTTTGTTTATACAACGACAGTGTCTGCGATAATTTTTGTTTCCTCACCACTGTGATATCAATGCTAAACGCAAAACACAGTCACCAAATTCGGATTGCATGCATAAAAACTGCAATTCACCGCAAAGTTCTTTTCAATAATGGCCTTGGCCTTTGCATGTGATTGTACAGCCATGAACAGAAATATGTAGGTAACTGTATACCTGCACCAGCGAAATATTTTGACATATGCTATTGAAACATGGTGTATGGCCAAAATATTTTGCTTAATTATTCACCTCCATTGTAAGAATCTTTCAAACAAATCCATCAGTGAAATTGACACACATCGCTGTGGGCGCTAGTGTTGCATTTACGCAGCAGCCACTTTGAGTAAAGTGCTTAAAAAAAATATTCTTTTAGTGTGTTAAAATCCATGAAAACTTATAAAATCTATTAAAACAAAAGGCCTGTGTTAGAATAATTATAACTCAATTATAGTGTTCTTGTTATCATGGACACTGTGTGAAATGAAGGTGATTAAAATCTTAAAATATCATTGTACAATTTTATTTAAACATACAAATTGTAATTCAGCCCACCAAGTGTAAAACATTGTTTTTTTTTTAATGCAGTTTTTACTGTGGCAGACTGTACACTGGCCTTTATGGTCAGATGCAGTTTTGAGCCTAAAATTTGTTGGATGATAAAACTTGTAAATCAGTGTTTCAGCAAGAAAGTTCCTTCTTTGTTATCTAGACTGCTTACAGTGGATTCTCTATGCACTAAAAATGTGTGTACTTAAAAACTGTATCCACCGAAAATTTTCAGTGACCATGGCAAAATTCCTGTATGAATAATGTTAAAATTATGCGCTTTTATTGTTTTAAAGTATTGCATCAATCTAAAAATATTTTGGTCCAGTCACTTATGATTTCACACAACAAATGTTTGTACTTGGTCCTAAAACTATACGCATCTCCAAACAAAAATGAGTGAAACCCCAGCCATTATGATGTAGTAAAAGGCTTAAAATATTTAATAAAGGAAGAATTCCATGATTAAACATTTTACAAACAGGTTATGTTTTAGTCTGTTAACCAACAACTAAATATTGTTATGCAGAAATGAAGTGACACATGTAAAATGTTATGTAAACTAAACCTACTCACCTCAGCATACAACATAACCATCTACCGTAATACACATGCATGCACGCTCACCTGCACACATACACACATGTAATATTAATGGATGATGCAACAAAAATTAATTTTCAACACACTGCTTTCTGTTCTGGCATCTCAGTGTACTGCTTTTATATTTTTGGTGCTATGTAGTAACTTGATGCATGTGCTATGGGGTGCGACTACCCTAGAAGGTAGTATGGTGATGTTGACAACCCTGCCAAGCCCAGCTTGGCCTACCACGGCAAATACATACTATATATTCACTTAGACCTAGGAGGCGTAAGGGGTTAGATGTAGTATTCCGCCGCTTGGGGGTAGGTTTACTACGGGTTGGAGGAGAGTCAAACCCCATAGTGAGTCGGCTAGAGATAGCTTCCCGCCCAGGGAGCGTGATCCTCCTCACTGTTAGGGTTTTCAATATACGGGATGCCAGTTGTCCCAGATGGGTGAAATGGTGAGATGTTTAATCTGATGTGGTGATGGGAGTGCATGTTCTGGCAGAGGAAACTTTAAGTGGGCGAGTCGGTTGACGTGACAGTATAAAATCTACAGAGAGGAGTGTTGTACGAGAGCGGGTGTCGGTTTGTGCTGGGAGTTGAACCCGGATCACGTTTCCCATTGCAGGTTTAATGTAACAATATTTCGGGAGTTCTGTACCCGCAGGATGTTTTACTCTGATACGCCGTCTGGGCTTCAGTTGGACATTACTAGAGGTTTTCGGAGGCTGGTTAGCGGGGTTGTCGCAGGGACTAGTTTCTTCCTTCTGATTTAACAATTTCTCCTGTTTCGTGTACTTCGCCATCGGATACTCTGGCTACTAAGTAGATGATCTAGCAGGGTAGAAATATCCAAGGGAATAAAGGGAGAAATGGCCCGTGGAGGTTGGTCGTGACACCTGACTGGGGGTTCGTCCTCAGACGTGGCACTGGCATGAGCCCGTGCAATGGCGTGACATTTTCTACGTCTATGTAAACGCAATAATTATAAGTATTACAAAAATGCACAATTATTTTTTAATTGTCTTGACAATACACTAGAGATAATTATGGTATGAGAATAATGTAAACCAAACGGGGGTCAGGCGAAGGCAAGCCTGAGAGCAAAATATAGCTATTCAACTTTACAGCAGCTACAAGTTAAAATGTCTAGTAACGCAACTTTGATAGCGGTTAAATTAAGGGGAAACTAATCTGTTAAGCAATGCGAAACGCAACAGCTTTTTACCGCTGAGTCAAGGGAAGTTGACTGGGGTACGGATTACCGGGTTAAGGTGGGGTATACCTGTAGCTGTTGGGTATCTCACATGCAGGTCCTCGGTGACGTGCAGGTCTTGAGAGAGAGAGTCTTCACAGACTTGTCGAGAGTTTAAGGTGCAGGTTATGAAAGGAGGGTTTGCGGTCTGGAGTAGAGTAGTCCTTGGTCGGACTCGAAGGAGAGCCTTCTGCAAGCTGGGTGTAAGAGAGTCCTCTGCGGACTGGAGTGTGAGCAGCAGAGCCCTTTCAGACTGGAAGAAGGTAAAGTCCTTTCAGACTGAGGAGGATGAGTCCTTGGTGATGGGGGGATTGGGTCACATCCTCTTCGGTTGCCAAGGCCCGGCGCCACTCTTTGGTGCTGGCAGCCAGGGCTGTATTTATACAAAATTTTCTCCGATCAGCAGTTTTTCTGTGTGCGGAGGGTAGAGTAGCCTTCCACCATGGGGGCACATTTATCGGGGGTGCAGACGCACTGCGAGTTTCTCATCGCCCTGCATGAAGGCGAGCCGGCTGTGACATCACAAAGTCGCAGGGTGCTGCCGTCTCTCGAGGGGTGCTGCCGTCTCTCATGATTGCAGGAACTTCTTCCAGGACTAGCTACGAGTAGAAGAATTCTCAATAATAATAATAATTCCAATCGCAGGAATGCCTTTTGCATGCATAATTCTAGATGGGCAATGAGGATTGTAATTATGCACGTAATATACACTGATGTGATCGGCTACCCAAGCTTGTGGGATTCTTAGCTCGATACATTTATGTTGGTTTGCCGCTTATATATTCCGCCCCTGAGCGCACGTGGATCGTAGATGGGATGAAGCCATCCGTAGAGCGCACATTCACGCTGCGCAGCATTCTGGCATGCGTCAAACTTATAATATTGTTTTTGTTATTGTGTCACACAAAACATATACCTATTAACTATATATATATATGTATGTAACCAAGCAACGTAAGTGTATGCAACATAGTGGATTTTAATGTTCAAATATGAATTTTTGAATTGAAGAGTTGCATTTTCAAATAACATGTTCACGCATGACGGCCTTTTGCTTAGTTGGGTTGTCACTGTCTATCAAGGTCTTATAGTGCAGGTTAGAGGCACAAGTTTAAAATTACTAACCTTGACCTTGATGCATGACGTCTTCTTCAGCAATGGAGATTAGACGACTTCCGCTCCATCGTTAGGTCAGTTTGCGTAGAAGTCGGAAGTTAGCATTTTCATTTGTCCCTAAGTGAGATGAGATTATAGTGTCTTCCGTGCAGATTGTTTTATTCACCAGCCCACCGTAACACTGCTTAAAGGCAACAATTTTTTTTACTCCCTGCTAAATAACGCTAGTAGTAGGATTATCATTTGTCTTTGCTTTTCACCCCTTCCAGCCGGCCGGTGACGTTAGTTATGCATACGCTACCCCCCGCTCTGCAACCACCCCTCGTCTTAAGTGGCACCAGCCAATCAGCTTCGGGCAGCAGCCTGAATTAGCATTAAAGGAGAGAGAGCCTGTGTCTCTAGAACAGTCTTCGCTTCTAACACCAGTAGCTCAGAACTGACCAGATTTTCCAGTTTCAGCTATCCAGCACTTGTTGCTCGACACAGACCACTGCACCCCATTTAGCTTTAGCTTGGAGATGCTTTCGTTCCCAATGCTAGTTGCTTGGGTTCTGGCCACTCGACCATCATTTAAGCCCCACTTACAATAGGGATTGCTTCCAGCACCAGCCACTCAGAATGTAATGCTATGTTAGTTAAGTCTCTCTCTCTCTTTGTATTTCGTAAAACCCGCTCACCCTGCAGTGCACAGACATGTCTGTAGGTGACCCTATCCTCGAGTCCTTCTCAGGACTCATCCTGACACCACCTTTCTTAGTATTCCTAGCTACGTGTCAATTTCTGTACGTAACGTTGTTTTACATGATCTACACATCCAACAATGCAAGAAGAGATCACTTAGACGTTCAGCACATCACATCCCGCATTCCCCCGCATAGTCACCGGTCGCCTCTACCAGCCTGTTCAGTATTGTATTCTAGCTTCCCAGCAGAGACTCGTGTCATCAAGAAGTTAGGGTGCATTCACCACGTAAATTTCCTTACGGAAATAAAATGTGGGTTGACTTTCACTTTGAGTTTGTTCCTGTAGACATAGCACCTTACCGTAGTACCCTCACATAACAATACTGCTGGTGATCCTGGGTTACTTATTCAAACGAGCCAACACACTGAACGTTTACCCATACGCACTCGATCAGGCCACCCTCCCTGTCAACCACTGGTTGGTGGAAAGGAGGAGCCACACAAGTACTCTATCCTGAACTAGCTTGTCGTATCGGTATCTGCCAGTCTCTCTACTGCTGTAACTGCCAAGAGAGACAGGCATTCCCTGAGTTGGGAAGACTTGAACAGGATCACACACCTGTGTGCGACCTTGTACAAGTGAGGCCTGACTTCCATCGTGGACTGCATTACGTGTCAGATGTTGGAATAGGGTGTCTGCCAGTTCCCAGCCTGCACGTAGTGCCACACATAAGTTTGTGCACAAGGAGCCTGCAGTCTTGTTATAGTAGCAGAAGGGTAAGTCCACATCCTAATGCCCTACTCCAAGTTGAGGGAATTGAAAGAGAGGTTTCGACAGATTCTCTTGCTTCTGGTCGTCTGCTCAAGTTACAGCCTGCCATGATGTCATACATAGCTAGTCTAGAACCACTAGCTCAAGCCCAGGCCCTCAGGCACTTATAAGACCGAGTTGAACCAGTCATTCCTAGAGATCTGTTTGACGCACCAGTGAACCACGGCCCAACTGTATACCCTTGGTGGATTGCAGAACACTGAACCAGCCTGACCAACCTCGTACGCCAGTCATCGCCTATTTGGTTCCTGCCATACTGCTTCTTACACCTTGCCCAACGCCATCATTCAGACCAACCTGTTTCACCACACCTTCACTTGCTTCTATTGGCACAGACTCAACTCCTGCAACACGTTGGCCAGGCATCATCAAAAAAACAGACGGCACCGAGACTCAAGATTACCTTACCTGCTCCAGGTTTTGTGCCCTGTCACAAAGCGACCCGGCCGGTCCTCTACAACAGGAGAGCACCAGTTCCCCATCAGGACTGAACACCCCTGAAAATATAGGAGCGCTTGGCTTAGCTCCTAGCAAAAAAGGTGGGCATCACTTACTGCCTCAGACAAGTAAGTATTCATTCCCGGTACGTCATGTGTCAAGTAGGAGGAGTCAAACCAGAACCTTTTTCTGGCACCTAACGTGGGGCCCAACTGTTGAAGTTGCACAAGACAGTATGAACAAGCCAGCCCACGACCGCCAATTTCATGTATATACAGAGTCCAGACACTGTCAGACTTCGGGGAGTCCCAAGAAACCCCCCGTGGTGCCCATATAAGCAGCTAACGTGTTAGTCACTGCTATTAACGAGCCCGAGCTTGAGGAGGCCAATTCGACTGCATCCGAACAAAGCCGCTATTTGCGACCAGACGTTCCGTAACGGGAATACACTACATTTAATATGCCCACTGATGCCTCTGGCACCATTATACCTGCCTCGGTACACTCATGGTGTAGAATACCGGTGCGAGGATTGTCGTACAAGGCAAACTGCGTACTGCAACAGAGTAACTTGCCCTGGATGCGTGATCCATACAGTCCGTTGTATACTCTGCTGCGAGAATTTTCACCACACCTGTATTGGATGGCCCGACGAGCTGTTTTAACAGACCAGGCCTAGTTTACGAGTGTGAGGTTTGTAAACAAGCTGCAGGCTACAGACCCTCAAACCCTGACCCTACTTTGATGCGCAGCCAAGCCAGTTGCACAGGCGAACCGCAGCTCCCTGAGTTTGACGCAACACAGCACGAGAACCCCGGCACACATTCATCAACGAATGTGAACGGGAATTTCGTATCCATGAGATCCCTGAGAAGCACTGGATTTCTTGCGCCCAGCTTAAGTTATAAGGAAAGTCTCTCGATTGGTGGAATGTCTACAGAGAATTCATGACGGACTGGAAACAGCTCAGCACCCGTCTGGTACAGCACTTTGCTGGAAAAGACGTAGTTGCCCACTTAACGCCTGAATTCTACAGCCACCATCAGAAACCTGGGGATGAAGTCGAAATCTTCGTAAGAAGAAAAGTACAGATGTGCCAATGCATATTTCCTGACGTAGATGAAGATGGATGCATATGCCAAATCACCCACCTATTGTTGCGTCAGATACAGAACATCTTGCTACTGCCCAAACTGTGTCTGTAGACGAACTGATTGGTAGAGCACGTGGAGCCGAATGGAACTTCCAAGCACGAACTCTGCTCAACCAGCCGAAACATAGAAAGCGTGTCGACGAAGGGAAGATAGGGGAACGTTGCACCAAGCCACCCCCCACTCCTCCTCCGCAGACCCCGCAGTTGCCCAAATGCTGGTACTGTCCTGGGAACCGCTTTAATAAGGACTGCCCAAATAAACCAGAGCAACCAATAAAATGCATGGAATCGCGGGACGTAACCCGGATGCCGCGACCCACCCAGGTCGAAGTGGCCCCACAGAATAAACCGTTGAAGGCAAACTGTAGTGCCGTTGGAAAAAAGGAAATAACCCCATCGACCAAATGGAACCAACCATCAAGCTCCTAGATGAGGCAGAAGCGCCTGTAGCCTGCCACATCAAAATCAGAATTAATGGCAGAAATGCCTTAGTCCTCTTGGATTTTGCAGCGTCAGGGAATTTCATTCACCGTGATTTACTCCAGGAGCACCAATACGATGAATTGGAACCCCAAACCAAGGCAGTAAGGATGGCTAAATCTGAATGCACCCTTGTAGTGGATGGACACATTTCCCTGCCATTCAAACTCCAAAGCGTGAAGACTCGCACCGACGTCGTTGTCACACCAGATATTTGAGAGGGCATTATCCTTGGACATCCATGGCTCCGCGAGCAGTGATGCATTATGGATCATGGGAAGCGTAAGGTGTACCTGGGTGATGAACGAGTTACACTACACTGGAAGTATCCGGCCAAAAGCTACCACCCTCGATGCTCAAGATATCCAACATGATGTGACAGAAGTACAATTTCAGCAGTTGAAGGAGGTCCTGAATGAGCATGCTGTCACCTTCAGAACTAGTGGAAACTTACGCCAAACACGTACTGTGCGGCATGAGATCCTACTGAATGACTCCATGCATATCTACGACCGGCCATTCAAAGTCTCAGCGAGACGTCGGAAGTTGATAATGGAACAAATAGAAGAAATGAAGCGGCAAGGGATTGTCGAGCCTTCAACTTCTCCCTACAATTCTCTTGTGGTACTCTTGCCAAAAAAGGATGTTCAGTTATGCTTTTGCGTAAACTACAAAGCACTGAACTATGCCACCCTTCCCACTTCACCACTGGCTCTCGATCTCACACACATGCTGCGTGACATAGGCGAGGCCCAGATCTTTAGCACCCTAGACATGTATTCAGGCTATTGGCAAATAGATGTACATCCTGATAGCCGACCCTACACTGCCTTCATGTCTCCAGAAGGAGAAACTTTGCAGTTCAGGGTTATGCCTTTTGGACTCAAGCATGCACCGGCTACGTTCCAGCGCCTAATGTCATCAGAGGTTTTGACCGGATACTTGGGCCAGTTCTGTTTCGTCTATCTGGACATCATAATATACTCCAGGATCTGGGAGGAGTATCTCTCTCATCTCCAGAGAGTACTGGAACGGTTGGAACTGTAGGGGCTCACTGCTAATCTCTCCAAGAGTCACATTGAAAGAACTTCCATTGAATACCTAGGCCATGTTGTGTCCATGGAGGGCAACTACCCACAAGACAAATCGCTACGAGCCATTCAGGAATCAGAGGAACCCCACATGAAGAAGCAACTTCAATTATTTCTGGGATTCTGCAACTGGCTCAGGGATTTTGTTGTGAATATCGCCGATATAATGGCACCTCTTCACCCACTGCTTGGGAAAGACTTCAGGTGAAAATGGATGTCGGAACACAGAGCGGACTTCGAAGCTCTCAAAACCAGTTTCCAACACATTGACCGCCTACATCGCCCTCAGGGAAAGGGAGCCCTCATCCTGCAGACGGACGCTTGCACAAATGGATTGGGAACCATTCTATACCAGGAAGGACCTGAAGGCAGACCCCTGGTTATTGCCTACGCGAGTGTGTTGCTTGGATCCTCCGGCAACGTCCTTCCTACTGAGTAACACAGGAGCAGCACCCAACCCTGCTATTGTTCCATTCTGTACAATTGTTGGGTCTGCCAGCGACGACTCCCCCAGCCAACGTGCTTGCAGGAAGCAAATAGTAGGCAATCCCTAGGGATATTGAATTGGAGCTGCCAGCGAAGTCAAACCCTCATTGACAACTAAGGAACTGGTACACATTCTATGCAACGTGCCACGAGGGAGGTTACCCAAGCCGTTCTACCAACTGCAGTAAAATCCCCGCTCCTGGCCTATAATTTGGACATGCTAGGCAGTGCCCTCTCTTACAGTACACCTACTATCGCCTAACTCTGTGCTGTCACCCAACTTGAAGCCTCACCATTGGGTTGGATGTAAGATAGCGACCAAACAGACTTTAGCTGTGGTTGAAAGCCTGGTGGATACCAAGCTTAGCACAATCAGGGTGTACGTGTGGAAATGGGAAGCTGCTGTACGCGAGAGGGGAACCATAGTCAGCTATCCAGGCGATTCCTTTTACCACCTCGAGTGGCATGTTCCCCATGCTATCTTGCCACTTTCCCCTTCTACACACAAGAAGCCAACTGCCAGAGAATGGGCCCTGGTTGTGGTTAAAGTAGTGTGACACATGGAGCCCCAACTGCAGGGTCCCCCAGCAACCAGAAATGTGCTCCTACCTGGGTACCCATGCACTGTGCTTCAAACAGTGCTCTACGCCATTCCCACAGAGCAATTATTGTGCCACCCAGAGCTCAGGCTCCTGCGACTTCCAAAGACCCCTTCAAGTTTATGTCTGCATCTCAACCGTCACTAGGGGGGGGGGGGGTCCTTGACACTAAATGCCAATACTAAACACCACTCACTAGATGAGATGTCAAGCCCTCCCACTTCCTCTATTTCGTACTATATTCTGATCTCTTGGCATTGAATAGTTGGGAAGAGTGATTAGGCAGCACCAAGTCTAAACCACTCTAAAATTATTGATTTATGTCTTCATAATGTAATAGTTATGGGAAATAATGGAACCCATTCCCAAAACCTGTATCGACAACTTCCTCTTTGTAAACAAAATCAACAGACTAGATAAATGTGAGTTATGAACAATTTATGTTTGCAAGTAAGTAAAACTCTGTTAAGATGTTTTCTAAGGGACTGAAAAAGTAATGCTTATTAACCAGGAAACCTTAAAAGGGTCAAATTACACATGTACATGTAGACAAGGTGCAAAATTCTTACACTTATTAAGCAGGAAAACTTCTTTAAGTGGGAACTTGTTAACAGGGTTTCACTGTATGTACGTATGTTGGTTTTGTGTTGAATCCAGAATGATTAGTCTCCATTCACACTTACAGCAATTTTGTTAAATGTTTCCAGTAAACAGGCTCTTATTCAAGTGACTATCATTTGTTATGTTTTAACAATTATAGTTTTAACTTCCACCTTGTAAATGAGACAGAAGAACTTCAGTGTATGAGGGCTCACTGCTTAATTTTTATACTGTGGTTATACACACAAAAATGGTTATGGTAAACAGTTACAGTAGAGTCTTAATTTTATAAAATGTCATCACAGGTTCAGGAAATGACTTCATAAAATCAAGACAGATCAAAGTTAACTCCCCTTAACGTAAAAGTTATTTCGAGTTATTACCTTTTGTTGTCAGTTGTGTTTGCATATGGTTAGGAGATGTGTTTACCCATGTACAAGGGATAAGTAAATGTAAGAAATTGTTAGGAGTTTGGGTGCCAGCTCCTTGGAACGGTTGATGACAATGTTCATGGAAGTGAAGATGTTTAGCCCCTCTAATGCTATGGAGTTGTTTAGGTCTCCCAATACATCCTTATTTAATGACGTAAATAATATTTATGTGCTGTGCATGTGTTGATTGTGGGGGAAATGGGGCCTCCTACACCCTGACGTCGAGAAGCGGCTGTATGACAAAAGTTATGTGGCCCTGGTAGTAGCCAAAGTGGAAGTGCCTTGTAACCAACAAAAATTTACCTGTGCAAAAACTCCTGGGGTGATTTATTTGTGGGAGGGGGGAGACACTCTCCAGGCACAAACTAGAAAATATGCTCCAGTAAAATTAGAGCATTGTAGTTGTATGATTTGTGAAGCAATGGGAATTCAATTCCAGAGAGGGCAGTACAGCATGACTAAACTCTATCAAACCCGACATCAGACTGACTGTCTTGATGCAAGTGAGGATGGAGGTCAGCACTCACACCAAGTAGCTGGAAGTATCCAGAAGGAGGCAATTAAAAGCTCAAAAGCATGAAAAACACTGGTAGATAAAGACCAAATACATTAACATTTCCACACTACAATAAGGTACATTTTGACTACTGAAAGTATTTCAGTTTGTAATTATTAAAACCAAATGAATTTATGTAAAAATTGTTGTGAGAGAGAGAGAGAGATATATATATATATATATATATATATATATATATATATATATATATATATATATATATATATATATATATATATATATATATATATATATATATTGAAATAACCAAATATTTGTTACTATATCATCACAATTGACAATCCCCTTCAAATTTAGTTGTCACACTTCATCCACGTGTGATATGGTGATTGTAAAATGACATTAATCTATTCATAATTCTCAAAAAAATACTGCATGACTACGTAACGAATTTTCAGAATTTATGTTTGTACTTCAACGTAACGTATATTGTCATGATTGTATAGTAACAGTTTCATAATAAGTGTCGGTATACAACAGAAATAAGCTAGAACAAATAATTCAACATGCCATGTGAGGCCGAGCCTTAATATATACCATAGAAAAGTTAAGTTCATTTTGACATCATGAAATAGTCTATTGTAGTCCAGTAGGGGCTTAGAATACATTCCCAAATAGATAGAAAACAAAGGTTTCTCTTGAAATATAGCACTTAAGTATGGGTGTTATATTCCATTGATTCTGAAAAATTGGGCCTTGCATGGAACTGACATGCTTCACTCAATCTCATTGCACTATGCCGGGAGCAGGCAATGAAGGGGTCATCACATGAAGAAACTATAAGTAGCCTGATGCAGTTTTCACTTGCTTTGGTGCTCTGCGACATGGGGACAATTCTGTGCATTTGTGCCGGAAACAGTTACATTTCTTAATAGTTGCTTCTTAGAGGCACGACTGGTATTAGGGTGGTCGATTCATGGAGTTTGCTCCATAATCCAGGCAGGCTGTTCAATACATACGAATGCGCTGTATCTGAACTCTTCTATGTTATATACACAAAATTACTTTGGCACTGTAAAAATACTTTAAACATTTTTCTTGTGTGACAAGATGAAAAGAAACACATTTCAAAGATTACACAAGCAGTAAAACCAAAGCAAGCTACAGTAGTTTGACAACAAACCACCTCCAAGCGCTAGTGCACTTGGTACGAAGTGAACACTCACAACTAGAATGTGTGCAGTAATCTATGGCCGCATGTTTGTTTATATTGACAGTTTTGCTTTAATAAACAGACTGTTTTCATAAAATATCTGGTCTCGTACATCGTGGAAAATGCTGCAGCCAATGAAAAAGACAAACTTTTATTTTAAATGATTTTATAACACGAATTGCCAAAAAATTTTAATGTATAAAAATGTTTTTCTGTCCAAACTATTGAATGTTATAAAATTTTTAATACTGGACAGAATTAAACTTAGCTTCATATAAGGAGAGTATACAATATGTATTATATTATAAAATAGTATCGCCTACATGTTCTTTAAGCATTACAATTGAAGTGATGTAATGCGACTTTAGACTAACAGTCGAAGTGACGTGACAGGTGTGATACATACAACAATTATGTCAAATCCAACAAATTTGTCAATATGTCATGACAAATAAGAATACAAGTTCTTCTTGTTTGACAAGCAAAAAAGTGTATATTGTCAGCCTTAAAATATTAGTTTCATAAACGCGACAATTATATGTCGAACCATAAGTTTCATTTATTATGCACTAGATAGCTCACGAGTGTGCTCACGATAATCGATTGTAGTCTTATATGCAATTCATGAACAGTCAATTCCTACGACAAATAGTTAAGCAGTAAATAATAATTCCACCCACATAACTTTGTTCAGAGAGGAAACTGATGTGCTATTTGGCAAGCAATGTTAATCCACACAATATTAAAATACAATTGCACTGTCATGTTATATATACATTACAAATTACTGGTTACATAGGAAAGCTTGCCTGTCACTTCTGCAGTGACATTTCTACAAATTTGTAGATTATGTCACCGAGTGATTATACTTATCTGTTTCATAAAACTGCTGTAGTGTAATATTTGACAAATTTGTCGGATTTTTACCGGTCAGCTCAAAACTTTTGTGAAACAGCTATTTGTCAAATTGTCGTACAATTCTATAAATTTGTCATGACAAATTTGTAGAATTGTCAGCTTTTATGAAACCCATATTTGTCCGATTGTAAACCTGCCTGACAATATCCTGTCACCTGTCGAATTGTAATTTTTATGAAATAATCCCCAGGTAGGTTTGACTAACTTTTATTTTAAAGGGTTTTATAATACAAATTGCCAAAAAAATTAAACCTTGGGATAAATTATTTTTCCGCAAATTTGGTTTTCTGAAATAGGGGGTGGCTTATAACTGTGGAAATACTGTATTTGCTAGTTTTGCACAAAAATTGGTATATGTATACTGTACTGTATATTTGATTCCCTGAAAATTCACTCCAGTTTATATTAATTCACAGTTGTTCTCACTATACTAGTATTGTTTCCTCACCCCAAAAATATATATAATGTATGTATGTATACATCAGTATGTCCAAAAAAGTATGTACCTATTCCAAAAATGTTATTACATAGCCACATGGTGTGGTATCAGGATTCTGTTGCAAAGGAGATCAAATAAACTCTCCAAGTTTTCTTAGTTGTATTCATATAGGCTACACAATTTGTGATGCGACAAATATTTATTCAGTTGTCTGTTTCGTCCCATGATCGAATCAGCATTTCATCATCATCTATCAATCATACACATCAATTAATCATATCATCAATCACCATCACATAATCATCCATCATCTGTCAATCAGGATCAGTGCAATTCATCCATTGTTTTAAAAAGATGTTCACAGGGGAACACTCTCACTTCATGATGGTAGTGCCGTGACACTCCATCTTATTGGAAAATGAAATCCAGCGAGTCTTCAAGTTGGGACATTAACCACAGATGGAGTTTGTCCAGATATGCAAATCCAGTAATTTTTTTCTACAAAGAAAAATGACCAGCACCAAAGGGGAATCTCTTGTATGCTCAGTGACTCCATGAGGGTGTTCAGAACCCCCAGATCTGCATGTTATGTGTGTTGGCTCTACCATTGATGTCTAAAAGGGAACTTTATGGGACATTTTTCTCTGCAGAAAACAAAATTTCTGGACCAGCGTAACTGGACAAGCTGCAGCTGTGGCTAATGCCTGTATGTTAAAAAAGATTTATCCTTGGATTTCATTTTTCAACAAGATGAAGCATAACTGCACTACCATTGTGAAGTGAAAGGGTACCCCAATGAACATCTTCCCAACTGGCGTGTAGGTGCACTGGTTCTGACACCTTTGCTACAGTTACAAGAAACATGCTGATTCAAGTATGGGACAAAATTGACTACCAATTAGATATTTTTCACATCTAGAAGGGTGCAGATATTGTCTTTGTAGGCTATGTGATTACCTTTAGAAAAATTCATAACTTGGAGAGTTTTTCATAACTTTTTTGTAAACAGAGTCCTGATATTACATCATGGGGCTAAGTAAAATTTTATTTTAAAAAGTTACAGTCTTTTTGGACATGCTGTATATGTATAATCCATGTAGTGCTGAGCTTAAGAAACCAGCCATGTCAAACTTTGTTGTCATTTACTGTGAAGCTTTGTACACCAAATTTGTAGTAGTTTCTTAATATATTTTAAAACTTTTTATTCTGAAATTGAGATTGTAACGATAAAATTACTGGGTGCTCTTTGTTTTTATTTATTTATTTATTATTGCAGGACAAAGTGAAGTATCATGAAACCATCACTGAAGGTTTTGAGAACATGCCGAAAGCATTTATTGAAATGTTGCAGGGGAAGAATATTGTCAAAGCTATAGTGAAAACATGATTGGGAAATATTTCCTTACAGATACAGTTTCACTACAAACTCCTGTTGAGCTGTCAGCATTATTGTTCATCTTGTGTTACTATTATGTTCTGGCTTTACAAAACAACCCTGGAGTAATTTCAAAAAAAGTTGCAGACTTTTTTACTACTTGTATTCATATATGTAAATGTATTTGTATGTATATTTGTATGTAAATATATTTTTATTTGTACATGGCTATAGAGATACAGGAAGAGGAAAGAAGAATACCCCAACTTTGAAGGTCTATAATATCAAAACCAAACAACCTACAACCTTGGTTGATCAATCAAATGAACAGTGGAACCATGAAGTTTGTTTACCATATTGTCATAAATGTTCAACGTGACGACCACGAGTGACCCGAACGACATCTATGCAATACTCAAAACTTGTTCCACACTCTTGTCAGCATGTCCGGTGTTACTGTTTGGATGCGTCTGTAACTAATGGTTTGATGTGGTGAGGGGGAAGCATTCTTGCATTCAACACGTCAATGTGAAGGGGATGGTCTGATGTTTCCTTTTGAGTGCCGAGAGATGGCACTGGGAGTGTCCGTCATCGCACTACGATCATGTGTTGTACGTTAGTCTGCATCACAATGGCTATGGAACAACAGAAGGCATTCTGTGTTATTCAGTTTGTTAAATGTGAATCGGTTATGACTGTTCAACGTGAATTCTGTTGAAAATTCGGATGTCGTCCTCCCAATGGGTGGCGTATAGTAGGTTGGTTTCATCAGTTCCGCGACACAGGGTACCTTTGCGAAGGCAAAAGTTCCTGATGGCTGCATGTGTCCGAAGAGAATGTGCAACGGATTCGGCAAGCGTTCATTCGCAGTCTAAGAAAATCAACTCGTCAAGCTAGCCGGGAAATGAAATCCCTCAATTGACAGGTCAGGAGCATGCACATGAAACCACCGAACACAAGCGCGCTTCCCCCAAAGTGAACGAGTTTTGCACTGTATCCAAAGTATGGTTTCGGCCCTTTCTTTTTTCATGAGCCCATTGTTACTGGAATCCCTTATTTGGACGTGCTTACAGAGTGGTTGTTTCTCCAGTTAGAAGAGGAGGTGCAGGACTTCATTTTTCAGCAGGATGGAGCACCACCCCATTGGCACCTAGCTGCTCGCGGTTACCTGAACGAGACATTGCCACAATTCTGTATTGGTCGTGGAGCAGTTAGTGACCAGACTCTTCATCACTGGCCCCCAAGAAGCCCGGATCTTACTCCTTGCTATTTTTTCTATGGGGGTATATAAATGATCAAGTGTTTCATCCACCATTGCCGGCTAACATTGACGACCTCAAAACGAGAATTATGGACGCCATCCAAACCGTAACACCGGACGTGCTGACAAGAGTGTGGAACAAGTTTTGAGTATTGCATAGATGTCGTTCGGGTCGCTCGTGGTCGTCACGTTGAACATTTATGAAGATATGGTAAACAAACTTCACGGTTCCACTGTTCATTTGATTGGTCAACCAAAGTTGTGGATTGTTTGGTTTTGATATTCTAGACCTTCAAAGTTTGGGTACTCTTTTATACTCAACCTGTATACAGTATCTAGATATGTTTAATAATAAAACGTGTTTGTGGATTTTTTAATTTTTGTGTATGTGTATATTTATTTATAAACATTTGTATGTGTATGTATGTATTTAAATATATTTGTGTGTATATATGTAAGTATACATGTTGAGTCTTAATTCAATTGATAAACTCCTGATTGGATAATCAGAAATCTGGATAACTAATATATGTTGAAAATTAAGATAAAAGAATTAGTAAAAAATTATATTCACACAACGTAAGATTTATTACAGATGCATAGAACATAGTAAGCTTATGCAAAACAGAACCTGTACAGAAAATAAAACAAATTAAATCAGTTAACAAGTAACCATCTCCCCTTCCAGACGTGTTTACTGTGAACAAAGGGCACATCACAAGAGCCGACACAAGTACTTGAAGAGACTTTGGTGTTTTTTCTATTCTCTTTATTTTTTATACAAGTCCGGATAACTGGTCATCCATATAAACAACGTTTGGATAATCAATTTTCTACTGTAATTGTTCTGTTAGCAACTTGGTGCACACTCCATATGTTACAAGTAGGGATGGGCCGATACTACATTTTGCCAATACCAATGATACCAATTCTCAGCTGCCAATGCCGCCAATTGCAGTGATGCTGATACCAGTTTTGATGAGCACAGTCATAATTCCCAATATTCGGAAATACTTTTTACTACTTAAATTTAAGTAGTGAACACTTTAAGCATTTTTTATTAGGCATCTACAGCAAAAAAAATGAAATACAACACTAATTTTAATAATAAATGATAAGACAATTGAAATGGACCAATAAGAGACTTAGCAGCAAAGGAAAAACTGTTACCAGACAATACAGGATTCATTACAAATGGAGTTCATTAAAGTTAACCTTCAAAACTTCAGGCAATCTGATGCAGACTTGGATTTTAGATTTGAGAAATACTATACATAACATTAACATGCATATTTGTTTAAACCAACAGCCTAAAGATGGCATTAAAAAGAACTTATTGGAATAAATTTAATATAAAATATTTACTTGAAATTGAGCAAAATTTTATTTATTTTAATATTTTCGCTTAATATTTCTTCGTCGGTCGAGCCATACTCAATCCCTTGGTTAAAATGACAACTGATAAATTTGCGACCATTTTCACCAATTATTACTACCCGAGTCTTATTCAGACCTTTAAAGCTGGAATCACAATACCACGACACGGCGAAATTTGAGTGGTAGCCGATGAAAAGCAAGGTCGCTGTGACGTCAGTATGACCAAATAGTGACCCTGACACGTCCAGAAAAGTAGATTCTATTTCTACTTTCCATCGTGTCGGACTCGTCAAGGCACGCAAATATGTAAATGCAACATAAGAAAACAAAATGTTGTGCATATTTCCCTACTGTAGTAAATAGTAAACACACTTGCTGCCAAAATAGCATTCCGGTTTGTTTCTAAATACTTTTTCTCTCTCATATAAATTCGAATATTCTCAAAAGCAAAATAATAATTCACTTTATTGTGAGTTTTAAAAAGTAAATATTGGTTATTGTAAGAATAAGTTGCCGTTTTAGAATTTACCAACAGCCAACTAACATACATGTCACGCAGATTTCATCGGGGTATTGTGAACACCGAAAAATATTTAATATGAAATTCTGTCAAGGTCTGACCTAATATCCATCTGTCCTGTTCGTCGGGTTTAGGGATGGCCATATACTATTCAATTAGTTGCTGAATCAATTAAAATGTTTCGATTATGCAAATTAATTTTTTTTTTTTTTTTCGGACAAGAAAATCTTATATCTCAGATAAATGTGGAAAACATTTTTGGCCGAAAATGGCATTTCCTTAAATATTACATAAAATACCGGATATATTGTGTGAAGGAAATTTTTGATAGGAAAATGAAATTAACTTTTGCAAAGTTACCTACTTAATGTTTTGTAATTGGAAAGACCAAAACACTACTCCCACCATTTACGCTAACATCGTTAACCTTTTTTTTTTTCTTAGTTCATTTGCTTTAGCTACATTGCATACACTGACTACAGTTCATTGTGAGAATATGCAAATTTGAGTACTTTCAAAATTCTGCTACCTAAAATTTTTAAAACAGTGTTCGGAGCATGCCCAGCCTGCTTACGTATATCAAAACTTATTATGTTATGGCATAAAAATAAATTATTACAGTGAGACATTAGCATGTGTTAGCCAGACAATTGTCACCAAATATGAATGCTGCCTGTCCATTTTCTTTGTTTCTAATGGCACATGTACCTATAAATGTATTTTTTTCAAGTTGAAAGAACTAACAATTGTCATAAGAAAAATTTTATGTTTTGGGGCTGTGTAGGCAAATGTACATCTACAAATATTTGTGAAATAGGTAATAAATATTGTTTATGGAGCAAAATATACAATCAGATGTTGCTTTTGAACACAGTGAAAGCAATAAATACTCACTCCTAAATTATGATTTAATGTATTCTTTATTTTCTTGATCTTTCTTTTATTTACATAGAACATACTAGACTTAAACAGCAATATTGACAACCTTTTATCTGCAATAACAACACACAAAACCTTTCCATCATCTCCTTCGTTTACCTACCAACTGGAACAGGAAAGGATCATAGATATGTATAACAAACATTACACTTTTGGCAACCTTCATAACTTATCACCCTCTCTTGCCAAAAGTGTCTAGTCTCATTTCTTTACAATTCTTCATAAATACATATCTGGTTAAACCTTTTGTCCAGCGTGTTGACTTGCACTATCAACAAATTGTACATCTATCTCACCTTTTCTTAACTTTATCACATACAAAACGATACTTCAAGTCAATGTGTTTTACCCTTCAAATATTTTCTGGATTCTTAATTACGGCAACACAACCTTGATTATCTTCATACATTGTAATTGTATCTAATTTGACATTTAAGTCTGACTAACTTTTTCAACCATAAATATTCACAAACTGCAGTACTTAATGCTATGAGTTCTGCCTCTGTTGTTTCCTTGTCACCCAGGATACCACATTTCCATTTACCTTACACAAAAATCCTGAAACTGATTTTCGATCATTTATATCTCCTCCCCAATCTGCATCAACAAAACAAGAAAGTTCAGGAGAACAGTTTCCTCTGTACACCAGTCCAACTTCTGCTGTGCCCTTCAAATATCTCAACACCCTTTTAATTGATACCATGCCTCATCAGTTGCTTTGTCCAGTATTCTACTGAAGTTATTTTCAGCAAAACACGTCTGGTCTGGTACCCAACATCCGATAAATCAGACAGCCTACCAATTCTCTAAAGGGGTTTGTTGTTACGTCATTTTCATTTGTACAAGGTTTTATGTTTAGCTTTGGCTCAATTGGTGTTGGTGATGATATACAATTCTCACATCCAAATTTTTTTGAAATTCCTTTAGTGTACTTGGTTTGGTTAATTTGCATTTGCTCTCCCTGCCATGACTTATCTCCAATCCAAGAAAATGTTTCAGTTTTCCTTTTTCTTTAACCTCAAAATTTGATGTTAGTTGAGACTTAACATAATTTATAAGATTAATGCTTGAACTGATTAGAATAATGTCATCCACATAAAGCAGTAAATACAAAATTTCATCTCCACTCATCAATGTATACAGATAACAATCATTTTCAGACCTTACAAGACCTATTTCTAACATGACCTTGTTAAACTTGCCATTCCAGCACTTAGGTGCCTGCTTAAGACCATACAAAGACTTATATAATTTAAGAACCGAGTTAGGCATGCATTTCAATATTCAAAAATGCAGTTTTTACACCCAACTGCTCAAAATATAGACTTCTGATTTCCAACAGTTAACAATGTTCTTATGGTAGTCATTCTGGCTACTGATGCATATATATCATAACAACTTACATTTCCTTCTTGTGCAGAACTTCTTGCAACTAGTCTAGCCTTATACCTGTCACATCCTCCTCTAAGGGTTTCAATGCATATATCCACTTTGTATCAATAACTTTTATATCCTTTGGGTTTTCTACTTCCTTCCAAGTTCTATTTTTTTTTTAATTGACTCAATTTCCCTATCCATTGCTTGTAACCACATTTCCTTTTTGACCCTTTTTTCTACTTCATTATGATTCTTTGGAACAGTCTCTACAAAACTCATCACATTATATGCCGTGTACATTTCATAGTCCTCAAATCTTTTTAGCAACTTTACACTATGTTTGTGATCCCTAAATACACTTTCTTTTCCTTCTTCACTTACATCTACTGGACTGATACCAACATTTTCAGGTTCACTGCAGTCCCCAGCATCCTGATTACATTCTACAAGTTTTCTTTAATTTCTTTCTTTAAATATAAAATTACCTTCATCAAACTTATCACGTGACACTCTGATTGTTCCCTTTTCAAGATTCAATAGTCTATAACCATTTTGAGAATACCCCACTAATATACATTTTTCTGCCTTATTGTCTAATTTTGTACGCAACTCCTTTGGTACATGGCTTTATGTTTCACATCCAAAAACCCTAAAAAAAATTTTATGTTTGGCTAACACCCATACCACATTTCAGTCAGTGTGACTCCTTCGTCGCTTGCAGTTGGACTACGATTTACAATATAAGCTGCTGTTCTGACCGCTCTCTCCAAAGTTGTTTAGGTACCCCAGATTCACTGATCATACTACACAACCGTTCGACTAAACTCCTATTCGTCCTTTCTGCCTTGCCATTTTGTTCAGGCGTGTATGGCACTGTGTAGTCAAGAATGACGCCTTTCTTTCTACAAAAATCAATCAATTCTTGTGCAATATACTCTCCTCCATTGTCACGTCTTAGCTGTGATACAATCTGCCCAACCATAGAGCCTGTTATACTATAATCTTGAAAACATTCTGCAACTTCACCTTTTGACTTGATCAGATACACCATTGTAAAATTTGAAAATTCATCAATGAATGTAACAAAATTATGTATGACTCTCATTTGTAGTAGGTGAAATTGGACCACACCAAATGAGTTACCAAATGTTACCAAATGAGTAGTATAGAAATGTCGGTTCGAGCACAGCCCCCAGTTATCAGAAAACCAACAGCAAATTAAATGCACAAACCATCAGAAAAAATTACCGTTGTTTTCCTGATCCAAAATATCAACTGCCGATTCGAGCACAGCCCCAAGTTATCAGAAAACCAACAACAAATTAAATGCACACACCATCAGAAAACCAAAAACAAATTAAATGCACACACCATCAGAAAGCCAACAGCAAATTAAATGCACGAACCACCAGAAAACCAACAGTTTATCCACGAACCATCAGAAAACCAACAGCAAATTAAATCCACGAACCATCAGAAAACCAACGGTAAATGGAATGCCCAAGCCATCAGAAAACCAACAGCAAATTGACTGCCCAAACAATCAGAAAACCATCAGAAAAAATTACCGTTGTTTTCCTGATCCAAAACATCAGCTGTCGGTTCGAGCACAGCCACAAAAAAGTGACTGCAAAAGTTGCGTTTGGGTGCATCCGCGAAAAGTGACTACAAAAAGTTGTGTTAAAGTGCAGTTGCAAAAAGTTACTATAAAAAGTTGCGTTTGGGAGCAATTGCAAAGAGCAGCTCAAGAAATTTGAATGCGTAAAAAATAAAATATTGTATATAATAAAGATGGATCAGTTGCTAAATATATTGAACGGAACCCAACAATTTAAGAAACTTTCCGAAATTACAATTGGACAGACCTATCCCATAGACCATGCTGAAATAAATGATACACGGTATGGATACAAAGTGGTAATTACTTCTGGAAATTTTAAAGTAACCTTGCCAGACAGATATCTTCAGATTTTCAGCAAAAAAGTTTTAGATGGTGTTAATCGTGGAGGTATAAATTTTGCATATGATGGAATGGTGGATTGTGGTGATAAACAAAGGTATTCTATTCTGATTTATTAAAGAGTAAACGATCGTGGTATTAGACATCAGTTGATTTTTATTTGTACTCGTATCTCTATAAAGTTTTAATGGTTATCCAATCATTAAAACACAATAATCGCTCTGACTTCATCACGGAGAATTATTACCTATTAATATTAGGTGGTTGATTGTGGGTCCTAGTAACTGTGCGAAAATTACACTTATGATAATTTTATATATGCTCAAGGATGGTTGGACTTTGGTACTCTCTATGTATGTTCAAAAAGTCTGAACCAACCAAAATATATCAATTTAAAGAAAGATATAGATGTAGCATCAAAATTATTTAATGAACCAATAGCATACTTCTTTCCATCAATTGAAGAAATGGTTGACGTAAATGAATGTCATAAAGAGTCTGTAGTTGTTTTCGATGATATCATACTTGAAAATCAAAATATGGTAAGGGATTACTTTACTCGTGGTAGACATAAAGATATTGATTGTTTCTATTTAGCTCAGACATGCTCAAAAGTACCTAAGCAGCTTATAAGAGACAATGCTAATTTTCTTTGCATATTAAGACAAGATGATACAATTCTTAAACATATTCATAGTGAATTTGTTGGTGGTGATATGTCATTTGAGAAATTTAGGGAGACGTGTTCAAAATGTTGGAATAATGAATATGATTTTGTTACAATAAATATGACTCATCAGTTAAATAATGGCGAGTATCGTAATAAAATTAAAGACTTTTTAAATTCTTAGATTGTAAGTTTTGTTTTAATGGAAGTGTTTCCATTAAAATCTAACATAATCTGATCTTTTTAAATGTATTCATGTACCATAACTATTTCAATAAACACAATTGTACCTTCGGGTACGTTGTGGGCTTTTGGTATTTTAAAACATATATCAACAGGGTATACTTCAAAAGTTTTATGCATGTCAATTTTTTCTGTTGAAAACACTTTTATATTTTTCTGGTTTTATTATTATTTCAACTATAGTTCCATCTCTCATAAAAAAATATTCTATATGATTATCAAAGTAAAATACTTTTTCTTTTGAATTGTATTTCCCAACTAAACGAATAATGTTAATTCTGATTTTCTGATAGTACTCTAAATTGATTGCGTCCATCGGTGCAATGGGATTTCCCACATGTCTTAGTCTTTTTTGTTCAAAATCTATATTATATTCTACTTCCAAGTAAGTAAGATAGATAAAAGATCCAATGATCTTTTATTTCTTGTCAGTGTGGTTATAAAGTCGTTGAACTGTATGTTGGAAACAAAATCATTAGGACTGATCTTCTCATCATTATTCGTGCGTTCTTTAATTTTATCTTCAATCCAAGAGCTCGTTAATGCATTTCCGCATATATCCATTGTTTACTAACAGTGAAATAATTTTTGGAAATTTAAAATTATGTGAAAAGAGATTTAGCACAATTACACACAAATGACCACAAGTTACTTGATTGAAATTTTGAATTCTATCATCGTTATAAAAAATATTACTTCCGAGATATGCTGTTAATTGTCACGGTGGATTTCCTCCAAATTAATGAAAATAATATTTGTTTGCTTTTTTCCAATAGCATACCCAGTGTATACCATAGTTTGTTGAAACATCTAGATTAACAATCCCACATTCATTATCGAGTGACGTGTTAATTAGCTCATCGATCATAAATACACCCCGAAAATTTTTAATGTTTAATTTTTTAACCATTTGATCAATATCAAAGTTACTGAGTGGAGTTACTTTTTTTTTAACATTCTTACCCCACTTAACTTTCTTCAATCCCTTTCCGTATTCTTCCATAGATAAATTATGTCTGCGTTGTTCTTCCAATTCTTGGTTTTTCTTCTTCGCATTAATTACTGATGTAGCGATAGATGATGCACCACCAGCTAAAGCTCCTAGAGCTCCCAATGCTGCGAAAATTATGGGTAAAAAATCCACCCTTGTGAACTGTCAAACCATTTCCAGTTTTCATTTCTTTGGACATTCTCTGAAGCTGTGGAACTGAAATTGTGATAGCCATCCCTTTGTCCTCCTTTAGTTTCTTGTTTTTACGATCCAGTTGGTCTTTCGTTAGGAAAGAATCAATATTCAAACCCTTCAACTCCTCATTAGGAACTTGAAATACAATGTTTTTTACTTTAATTGATTATAACAAATATTTTATCATTTTATTTTAATTCCCCAGCCAAGCTTAAATTTAATATGCATCGCAGATCCAGTAACACCAGCCCACAATCTCTCATTGAGATCAGCATCTGAACTTAACAATCTTTTGAACTCTTTTTTTTTTTCTAGGTCTTTGTCAGCTACATTTCTTTCAGCTAGATCATTATTGTGATGAGAAGCTATATCATGTTCCATTGCAGCTGCACGTAGTGGATTAATGGGTTTATCACCACGCTCAGTTCTCTCTTTTAGTCTGGTACCCGGACCTAAGTACTGATGACCGGGTGCATGCAACTCAAAAGGTAGCAAATTTATTATGTCATTGAGTAACCCTTTTCCGTGATGCTCCGACTCCCAAAAAGTATGTTGTATTGTGTTTAACATTTGTATCAGATATGGTATACCTTTTGGATTATTCACAACAAGTCACTAAACTTGCTGTTGAGCATATTCATTATTCCAACTTTTCATTGTAATAGTTATCATTTCCAGCATTCTCTTCGCCATAAATAACGAGAAGTCGATCAATAAACATCCTAACATCATCCATCCATATGTATTCTTTGGGGTAACCTGTATATTTCTTTATACCTTTCCCCTTTTTAGGCGAGGGACATTTATTTTTAATCAAATCGTAAATAGGTTTAACAATAATATTCCATTTATTCCCTTTACACGATTCTGGCGTTCCCAAGTTTGGATCATTGTTTTGAAAAACTGCGTTCGTATCTGCTAGGATACGACTATAGTGTTCATAGTTGGTTTCAGTGTAGTCACTTTCTGTTACTTTCTTACTAGTTAGTCATTTCATCAAACCATCGGTTGCAGTGTATGTTCGGCCTTTTACAGTAAATTTGTCATTAATGAATGTTACTTCGCTATCACCAATATACAATCTACCTTTATCTGACTTTAGTCCAAAAACATCATCTTTGCAGTCAATTAAGAAATCGGCCACTTTCTTGTCAATAAATGTTGTTTTGTAGTTATTTAACTGTCGGATATCAGTTTTCAAACGCTCCAATGCTTCGTCATAGCATTCATCATCATTGCCAATGCGTTTAACGCCATCACCATAGCGTTCATCGCCATAGCGTTCATCGGTGCCTGTTTTACCAAGCATCTTCCTTTCAAAAGATGATTCTGTTGGTGTCTGTGGGTAGTCTAAATTCTTGACAGCAAGTGGAACAAGTTCTTTTATAAAGTTCTTATTCTCATTTGTTACGTGCCCAATTTTTTGCCCCAAATCTTCTATCGCATCTATCAATGGTTGATCGTGTTTTTTATTTTTATCATATTCATCTTGACGAAATTTTCTAAAAGTTTTAAACTTTTCAATTAACTGCCTTCTTCTCTCTATATTCTTCTCTATATTGTTTACAATTTTTTGTTGCCTCATTTATTATATAAAATGAACAATGATAACTTAGACGTATACTGGCTCAAATGTATGAAAAATACACCAAGTTCATACGAACTTACAAATAATAACAATGTAAGAATTAAATGTGTTTGTAGGTGTATGTTTTCCACTAGCGCTAAAATGCCGCTATTCACTGGTGGGAGTATAAAAAACGATATTGTAAATGAAATTCATAAACCAATGCAAAAAAACTTCCCCAGAAGAACTGTTCTATCTTTTGGTATCTATGATCTTTGGCAAGCTGATTTAGTCGAAATGAATTCTGGATCTTTAAAAGGTATACATAGAATTAACAAAGGGTTTAGATATATGTTATCTGTGATAGATGTTTTTTCAAAATATGCATGGGCAATACCAATCAAAGATAAAACTGGTGAAAATGTTACGTTAGCATTTAAAACTATTTTGAATGATCACAAACCCATGCATTTACAAACAGTTGAAGGTAAAGAATTTTACAATAAATCATTTAAGATATTAATGGCCAACAACAACATAACACACTATTCAACATACAGTGAAAAGAAAGCTAGTCTTGTGGAAATATTTAATAGAACATTGAAGGAGAAAATGTGAAAGATATTTACTATGCAGGGAAACTATAAATGGGTGGCTATATCACCTAAATTAATAAGTGAATACAATAACACTTTTCACAATACAATCGGAATGAAACCCACCTTTGTAAATGCAAAGAATGAAAGTTCTATTCTAATCAACATGTATGGAGGAGAAATAAAAATGTTTAAACCAAAGTTTGCAATAGGAGAAAGTTCTAATAAGAAAAAGTAAAAATTTGTTTGAAAAAGGATATACACCAGTTTGGTCCACTGAAGTATTTGAGGTGTGAAGTATTGCGCACAAAACCCACAACATACAGAATAAAAGATTTAAAAAATGAACTTATTAAAGGTATTTTTTATGAGCCAGAGTTGCTTAAGACCAAATATGATAAAGACTACTTAGTGGAAAAAGTTTTGTGAAGAAAAGGAAATAAGCTGCTAATTAAATGGTTAGGTTTTGATAGTAGTCATAATTCTTAGGTTGATACGAAAAGTGTAGTTGTTAAAGAAATTTTTTTTCTATATAATAAATGGAGCAACAAAAAATTGAAAGTTATGAGTATCAGTCATTTCCGCCAAACAACCAAACAAAAAATAATTTGAATGAATACAACAAGCGCATTGAGTTTGATATTCCTATTGGCGATGCATTTTCACATCCGAATGAAGCTTATGTTTACCAACAGTATAAGCTAACTAAAAGAGATACAAATACAGATTATGAATAAACTTCAACTATTGATCTTTGTGAGAATTTCTTCCCATTCCACTTCTCAAGAATAGAGATCTCTAAACATGGTTGTATAATCAAAAGTATTGACAACCCTGGCATCACTTTAAAAATGATATACATTGCTAGGTTCGGAATTAGAATCAGCATACTTCCAAATGTCGGGGATAGAACTAGGTAAATATCTTAGGAAAGATAAGCTTAACGAAATTAACTATCCATTAAGATATTTGTTTGGGTTTATGAGAGATTGTAATGAAATATTCTGGAAAGGCGGGTACAAGATCACATTCATTCGAAATTCTAGTGACGAATTTTCGCTTTACAGAAGACCTCCGAAGAAAGCAGATGGATCTGATGATGCAGATGATATACCAGCATCTGTTAAAATTATTATTGAGAAATTGGAAATTCTGTGGCCAATTGTTGGATACGATCCTATTTATGGAGATGAAATTAAAGAAAAATTATACAAACACCCCAAAATTCCAATTAGTTTTAATTATTGGCAATGCCTTGAAAAATCAGTACCTACTAATGCAAACTCATTTCAGTTTGATATAAAAGATCAGTTCAATTCAATCCAATTTGATATGCCAGACTTTGTCATTGTTGGTTTTCAGCACAACAGAAAAGAAGATCCTATGGTGTCCACACATGGTTCAATGTTTGACTCTTGTTTCATCAAAAATATTTCTATTAAGAATGGACGGAATTAAGTGTTTCCCAAAGAGGATTGGAATTTAGACATTGATGATAAAATTTTTCGATAAGATGTATATTGCTTACAACGATTTTAGAAATTCAAAGACTAAACTAGATACCCCTTATCGTAATAATGAACTGTGCTTCAACTCTGCGTCATTTATTGGGCGAATACCATTGTATGTTATTGATTGTTCTTGCAGAAAAACAGCTATTGTAAAAGATGGAACTAATCTGAAACTTACAGTTGATTTTAATAAACCAATATCGGCTTCAACTATTTGTAATGTGATACTTGTAAGCCAAAGAAACCTAATTTATGATGTTAAAAGTGAAATAATCACCGAAGTCCAATAGTGTGCAAACATGTATGGTTATTAGTTTTTAATGGATGGTTATCGATTAAAAACATTTACTGTTATATAATAGCACTATGAGTGTTTTTAATGGACTCTGAAATAAAAACTGTCTGAGGATGTGCATTCTTAAGTTGGGTGACTCAAGTCACCGCTTGTAACAACGGCTTCTTATACTTTCCCAATTACATTCACTCACAACGCTTTTTCAGATCAATATTCTCTCAACGTCTTTCGCTTTGAACCACGGGTTGACTTCTGTGTTGATAACATCTTTCGTCGGCGGTAGCGCGTGCTTGTTGATGATTGCGTTCGTCGTGTCCAGCAGTGGTTTATACTTCTGGTCGATGTTGTGCTTGCATATGGACGACAACCCTTCTTCAAACACCCAATCCTGGAATTGTTCTGCAGCTGCCATCTTTGACTTCATGATCAATGCATACAAGTCTGGTTCATTGATAAATACTGTGTGTGGTTGCATATTTAACAAGAGGAGCGATTCGCTTCTCTCTATATCTGCGTATGATTGCCTATTCAAAGGGGGTCGCGATTTGTTCACCTCTATATCAGCGTAGGATTGTCTATTCAAAGGGGGTCGCGATTCGTGACCTATATCCGCATCTGATTGCCTATGCTTTTCTCTAACATTTTTTCTGATTGCTTCTCGCAGATTTGTGTATTCCAAAATCACCGCAACATCTTTCGCTTTGAATCGCGGTGTGCCTTCTTCGTCCATGATCACATACACATTTAAATTCACGCACGACTCGCAAACAATTTTATGCGTACGATTTCGGCAATGAGGTCGTCGCAACACATCATCGTACTGAAGCAGTTACCTATCGATGTGATGGGCAACTGCGCTTTCATTAGGTTGTACAGCGTTATGGGATTGACGTTATCGAGAGACAGTAGCACTTGCATCTCAGGGTACTCTTGTCCCAACACAATGATGCTTACCGATATCGTCAGTAGGCGGCAGCACGTGCTTGTCAATGATAATACTTTGTGCAGCGATGATTGTGTTTGCAGCATCCAGTAGCAGTTTGTACCTTTATTCGATCTTGTTGCTTACCGATATCGTCAGTAGGCGGCAGCACGTGCTTGTCAATGATAATACTTTGTGCAGCGATGATTGTGTTTGCAGCATCCAGTAGCAGTTTGTACCTTTATTCGATCTTGTATTCGCCGTATTTGCGAATGGACGGCAGCACTTCTTCAAACACCCAATCCCTGAATTTTTCAGCCGCTGCCATCTTTGATTTCATGATCAATTCATACAAGCCTGGTTCATTGATAGATACTGTATGTGGATGTGCATTCGGCAAGGGTCGCGAATCGCGACCCTTTAAATTTTCATATATATTACGATATTTATGTGTAACATGGTCGATGATTGCCTGTTTTGTATTCCCATATTTGAGTATGTCCGCAACGTCTTTAGCCTTGATCCACGAACTGTTATCTTCGTCGATGATGACAAGCACCTCTCTGTTATCGTAGGCGAGTTTGCCGTTTACGATGTCGATGAGCTATTGCATTTTATTATATATATAATTTCCTTTAAGCTAACGCATGATATCGGTGATAAGGCGACTCGCTCTGGGTAACTGCTCTTTCATAGTGTCACACTTTTGCAATTTTGTAGTATCCCCATGGTAGTGTATTAATACCATCTTTAAGAATAAATCTTTTATCCTCTTCGGGGCTTAATGCTTTTTTTCTCATCCCAATCGTATAGAGTTCATGTTTCTTACTTCTAATAAGATTCATACTTTTGTACAACACTTTTTTACCAAACACACTTTTTGTAGTCACCAAAACTAATCTCATTTCTGACTACAGCATTTTTCACACCCTTTGCTCTTTTCTTTACACCACCCTCCACATTTATTGCATACATTTCCGATTTCAAACCAATAAATTCTTCCATTATTTTTCCATTACATTCATCTTTCATTTTGCCTATAATCTTTTTGTTAACTAACGGTATACCATATGGGTTATCTTTTCTATAGTCAGAAGTATCAAAATGGTTGACCATTTCTTTCATGTCACTGTAGAAGTCTGGTGTTTTTTTATAAAATAGATGTATGAATAAGTATCTTGGTAGCACAGTTCAATATTTTCCCCATACTTTGACTTAATTAAATTATAGTAAAAGTTCCTGTGTAATAGATGAGGTACCTATGACTCTGCTAAAAAGTTTTCTTATTTAATAAAGCTGCCTTTGACGTACATTTTCAATGAATGTCTTGCCCAGGGGATTTTTCCTGATACTCAAATATGCAAAAGTAGTACCAATACATAAAAAAGTGACCAAGGCATTGATGGATAACTATAGGTCTATTGCTCTTCTTACATCCTTTTCAAAAATGTTAGAGAAATTGGTAGCAAATAAACGGACACAATTGTTAGTAAAAAAAAAAAAACAAGGTTATTTCATTGCATCAGTATGGCTTGTAGAGGGCAGATCCACAGAACAAACTATTTACAGTTTTACTGAAAAAAAATATTAACTTCTTTTGGTAAAAGACAATTCTCAACAGGTATATTCACAGACCTTTCAAGAGCTTTTGATTGGGTCGACCACAATATATTATTGCAAGAACTTTAACAGTGTGGAGTAAGAGGTGTAACCAATAATATGTTTAAATCATATCTTGAAGACAGAAAACAGATCACCTCCATAAGATATAATGACAAAAATCACATTACAGATGTTATGTCCAATACCAGAACTACTCCAGTAGGAGTACCACAGGGACCAATATTGGGACCAATTTTATTCTTAATATTTATTAATTATTTTACAGAACAAATAACCAATGGCTCGGCTATAATGTTTGCGGATGAAACAAACATTTTGATAACTAGTTCAAATAATACTGTTCTTGAAGAAAATATAAAACAAACAGTGACTGAGATGTCCAGTTGGTTCCAGTGTGATAAATTAATACCTATTAAATGTAAACAAATATGTGCTGGTGAATTTCATGCAAAGAAATAAACATACAATGCACTATGAAAGATTCACGACTATAGAAGAAGATGGGGTACAGACAGTAAATAGTAGCCTTCTAAATTTCTAGGGCTCATTATAGGCAGTAATTTAACATGGAATGAGTATGTTGATAGTGTCTGTAAAAATTGAGTTCAATGTGTTTTGCAGTACATACCTTAAAAATTTGTAATAATAATACAATACTTGCATTCTATTTCTCAAATATTCAGTCCGTGGTAAATTATGGAATAATATTTTGGTGTAAATCGACAAAATGGAAAAAGGCTTTTAGATTACAGAAGAAAATGGTGAGATTAATAAGTAACAACGAAAAAGAAGCCATTGTAAGCTGCTATTTATAATTAAAATTCTCTCTCTTCCATGGCATTTATATGTACCATAGTATCCTTCACCTATTCTCCTACAGGACCTCAAAATTTACATCAAATCCATACTATGCTGGGGAAAACTAATAAATAACCCTCCCAGTCATTTGAAGTAAATTAATAGTTAACAGAAATGAAAAAGAGCTGTTAAATTGTACTTTTTAAATAAGACCTTCTATTCCGTAGAAGAATACTTACAAAAAGATTAATTTCTATAACGCAGAACAAGACTGGTATTAAGAGACTTCATGTATTACCTTGTGTTTCAATCTCATGTATACTTTCCATATTTATACTTAAATATCTATCTGTATATGAATTGTAACAACTTGTACTGCAACCAAGTGTAGTCTTTACATGTTCATAGAGCTGCTAGAATTAATAAGTGTGTAAATTATATTATTTATCTGTTATATATTTTTATGTTAATGCAATTGTGTGCAAATATCCATATTGCATAACAAAAACTTAAAAATAATAATAATTGACAAATCCTTTCCAAAGTGTATTGGATGTATACGGGATGCAAAAAAAGTGTGCTTCGTGAAACAGCAAATACTCTAGCCGCTACGCCACCATGGCCTCCATCATCTTAAGACGGGAGGAGTTGAAAAAGATTTGGTGGTTTGTAGCAACCAAGGTATTGAGAGCCATTGAGGGTAAAATATGGCAGGTTGAAATGTAAGAGTGGGGGAAACCTCAAGAAAACATGCCAGCCAGCAGCATCAATTAGCACAATTCCTGCATGTGAAAATCTGTGATTAACCTCACAGAGAAACCAACATGGATCACACTGGTGGAAGGCAAGCGTCCTACCACTATGCTCACCGCATCCCCCCCCCCCCCCTGGGATGGGAGGAGAGGAACCTCATTTCTTCAGCGATAATGCTTTTCCTTAGAGGAGGGCTTGTTTGTCAAGTTTCTGCAGCACGGTTCTGAGATATTGAAACTGAATAGTTTTTAATGTATTCAGAGGAAAATTTCACACTAAAAATAATAATTGCACAAGTTGGTAGGTAACAACAAAGAAATTTTGTCACAAGTGTGTCTGTGGACCACTTTGGCAATGGTTAGTACATGTGCGCTTGTTATCGATATCATTGCGGTACGTGCGTCTTTCACCCATTGTAGTTCAACAATGTATCCTAATCTAATTAAACTACCCAAAGTAACCTAAAATACTGGCGAATAAGTTTTCATACATTTTAACCTAACCATAGGGTGGTTTCTCTACTACCCCTAAAAGTGTATTCAAAGAAATAATATTATCGTAGTTATCTCTTCCAATGTGAAAATTTTTAACCTGTTGGGTTGAATTGAAATTGTGGCTACTGACTATATAAAGCATATGCTACAATCACAGTAGCATTCCTCTAACAAAATAACAGTGGCGTTACCATGTAAGTATGAAAATGAACTGGCTACAACTGCAGTAAGAAAACTGTTACGCGACTAATGAGAAACAATCACAAAAAAAGACAGACTGTACATGTATCGCTGATATTTTCAAACAGTGTGTCGGCTAACCTGATATTTATTTTTGGTTATCTACGTGTGATGGAAAAGTTTTCGCAGGAATCGTGTTTCGGGATATTTAAAATGTGGTATAAATGTTAATAATTGTGTTGACTATTTAAATAAACGGAAATCTGAACTGTACCACAAAGTTCATTCAATAACTATGTTCTTGTTATAAGCTTGCACTGCACTGACTCTGGTGATTGGTCGGCATAGAACTCAGCGTAAAAGAATTAAAAATATTCAATCCTCTTAACACCGCTACCGCGAGCAGGCCGCCATCTTACGCCGGTATGTTGTGTTGTAGCTGGTGTCATATGCAAGTGTGGATTCAATTTTTATTGTTAATTCTTACGGTGATTGTAGCCGGGGTTTAAGCCCTTGGTACTAAATTGCACTTTTGCAGAAAGAAGTAACACAATTATTGTAAATATAGGGAATAAAATTATCCATAAATGTCTCCTGTACCTCCCCCCTATTTTCTTCTGAAAAATTTCTAAACTTGATTGCCCAGTGCAGACAATTCAGTAAAAATTTTAATTTCTGTGTTTTAGTTATGTACCAAGGATAACTTAACTCCGCCCAATATTGTAGATGCAAGAAACAAAATTGTACCCTACAATAAGGGATAAATACGTATAAAACTGTATCATAACAGAGGACTAATGTATTGCAAAGAGAGGGAATAACTAAAACAAGATTTGAATTTATTTACCAGAATCCATGTACTATATTGACATTAAACATATATAAAGGAGACGAAGTCATGTTGGGAACAAACCTCTTGAGTCATTGTCAGTGTTAGGAATTTAAATATAAATGCCAGCAAATAATTATTTATCCGTGGCTCAGGAACATGCGAACTTTGCCTTCCAGAAATTCAGCTAGGCTGCTTGTCACCGTTTTGTTGCACTCATTACTGATACGCAACCTGCAATTCATTACACGACAATGGTAGCACGCTTGTTATACTTTATTTAATCATTTATTCAAAAAATAGTTTTCCATAAATCCAGATATATGACCACTATATCTAAAGCATGTGCTTATTGTCGCACATAACCCAATACTGGTCCACAGTTCACATTCACGATCTTTAGTTTTATGAGAAAATTATTTTATTGCACAACTAACACAAGCCAATAATAAACTAGTAAAACTTTGCATGTGAATTGTAATATATATTTATTTATTCATAAGCTTCCTTGTTCAACACGAAATGCTTTGAATGTAGCTCTTCTCTCAACGCCATTCTAATGTAAACACAATGTTTTGGGTTGCTGTGAATATGGCGGCTAGAGTCCATAGTAATACCATTTATTTCCAGCGGCTTCACCTATGTCACAATATGCCATCTCCTGTATACTCCTAACTCCATGTAGTGGCCACTGATCGAACAAGGTTGGTAGATACGCATTTGAAAGACGCCATTTTACATCACTGGGACGCTACTCCCTCAGCGCGGGGGTAGATCGGTCCCTTGTGAGGAACCTTGGCCACCCAGTTGGTTCTCAATTAGATTGCGGAGGCGAGGAAAAGCTAACCCCCTCCCCCCTCCTCACCCATCAAACATATTTTAAGCTGCAAGGCAACATTCTTGTACAGGATTCCCAGGGTAGCGCCTGGGAGCTGTTTCCATAACTGATTTTTACTCTCTTTTTCCCTGCCTGTATGGGATAAAAGAGAGTGGTGAAGTTAATTGATTTTAACAGCGTGGAATTTTAAAGTTCAGGACTTGTGAAGTACTGTCACGAGCTCCCTGTGAGAGAGCTAGTGACAGTTTGGTATAAAAAGCGGAGGTTAATAGCCAAATGAAGTTAAATTTTCTATAAAAGTAGCTTTCCCATGACTGGAGTGGCAAGGGTTTATATAATTAGATTAATTATATGTATATTGAAGTGGTGAATTTAAGTTTCGCGAAAATTTAAATCAATGTAGTTGTTTCAGTTTCAGAAATTATTTCATATCTTATATGTTAAATACAATTAAATAATCTGATTGGTGTGTGAATGTATGTCTGAATGTACCGTGACGAGCTGCTAAAAGTTAAGTAAAACATGTTAACTCGGGGAAGTCCGAGAGCGATATGGCTGGCGCGATGCTAGCGCCAACTAGTTTTGTTAAATGTGGTCGATTTTTGTCCCGGACCGATCGGAAAACTCCGGCCAGTTTCGGGGCCTTATTTCTATGAAATCGGGCGGTATAATTGCGCTGAAGGCGTGAATTTATAATTTTAATATTGTTTTGAACAATATTCCGTATTGATAATTATTTAGACTTGTAAAGTTCGAAAGCAAAGCCATGAAAACACGTCGCGTTAGTGAAGTTAAACAGTAATATAGGCCAGAGGGCTCTGATTGGCCGAGAGAACTTGGTGGGGCGGAGTTTATGAATTTGCTCGAGAGATGGCAGCATGGTCGCTAATTTACCGTCAACAGCTTTTATTTGACACGGAAAAATTTAAATAAGTTAAAAGCGGTTGTAATTAAAGTTATTAAATCGTCTTAAATAAATAATTGGTGCTGCAAAACTTAAAATGCTCAGTTGTGTAGGACTAGAAAATATACGCGATTATTTCGCTCGTCATAGTGATTAATGTAAATGTAAAGTGTTTCGGAGTCGCTCCAGTACAGAGTAGGGGAAATTGGCATATGCGGGCCTAGTTGCCGAGCTAGGGAGCCGCAAATGACGCCATGGCTTCGAGAAGTAGCCAGGTTCTCTCATGTTTTTCTGTGATGTTGCGGAGTTTTAGTATGTAGGGGTGGAAATGAGCCATGAGCGAGGCGAAGTCGCATGCTCTAAGGAATTCCATGAGTTCATGGAAATCCTGCATTACGCTTCGCATCTCTCCTGGCGAATTTCGCAGGCGAGGGCGGGACTGAGGTTGTGTATTTGGCATTGCAGGGGTGTCAAGAGTGGGAGCTGGTTTGTGAATAGACGCAGAGAGTGCCTGCGAATACGTTTTGCCGGGCTGTAATGTCCTGACTGTAAACCTGGACGGGGCAGGAGGTTGTTTTGCAGTTTTTGTCGCGATTTTCGTAGCAGCAGCAGTAGTTCTTTTCTGCACCAAGTCCAGGAACTTGGGGCAGGCTTTTGAGAGAGCTGTGTGTTCGCCTGCGCAGTTACTGCATGTAGGCTTGGAGTTGGTTTCGTTTGTTTTGTAAGCACTCTCGGGGTGAGGGCCGGTGAAGTGAGGGCATTTTGTCGGCATGGAACAGTGATTTTTGGTGTGTCGTAAAGCGAGACAGTTGCGGCATTGTGCCACGTCTGTCGGCCGTTTCTGGTATTGTCGGGGATGAACTATGGTCATATTTATTCTCGTGACAGAGTGCAGAGGAGGGAGAGAAGTGTTCTGCGCCGCCGTGACACAGAAAAAACGTTGCGGCTCCAACGTGAATTTGGTGGGGTCTGTTTGGTCTGGGATACGTTTTTTAAATTGATAAATGTGCTGGATTGAGTATCCGGCACATTCCAGGTCTGTCTTGATGTCGGTTGTCGGGTGGAGGTCGAAAACGACTTTCTGTGGGAGCTCGGAAGCTTGACAGAAAGTAAAGTAATGGATGTAGTTCGCTTCTAGCATAGTGCGAGCAGCTGTGAAAAAATCAAAGTTTTTAGTGAGGATTTGCGTTCCGCGAGCTGTGGGGAGAAGGGAGAACCCGTCCCTACTAATAGCTCGTAGTTTCTGAACAAGTAAGTTGTATTTTGTGGCGTCAGGAACCACTAATCTGTACTGGTTTTGTTTTTTCTGTCGTGTTTGTGGTGCAGCCGTTTGTGTTTTGTGGGTGGAGATGCTTGAAGAGCCGGAATGATTAACTGCTGAGGTTTTTTCTGTTACCTCCTTAAGCGGGGAAAATCTATTTTGTGTAGGAATGGTGTTTGTATGTGCCTCAGACGACACAGAATGGAGACACTTGTTCTCCTGCGTGGTTGTTCTGTCCCATTTTCGTTTTACTATCTGGAAGTCGGTTTCCATTTCAAATGTTTCATTTCCTGCGGCCGGTGTTGACGATCGGGAAGAAGTTGGTTTGGTGGTTGTTGGCGTCGTTGGTTCCGTAAGAGTAGCCAGGAGTATGTCATTGTGGTCGGGGATGCCTTGAGGAAAAATGTCGTAAACAGTTTGGTGATTAGGTCGTCTCTTTGCCAGTTCTAAAAATCGCTTGTTTTCCCGGCGGTACTGTAAGGAGTACGGGCCAGTTCCCGTCATCCACGAGGGCTCAGTCGGTTCCCCGCCCGCCGCCATGACCCGAGAGGGAGGTGGGGGAGGGGTAGGCTCTTTGTGGAGCGACTCTCGATGTTTGCAAATTGCGAGAAATTGTTGTTAGAAAAGTACCTAGATCGGTGCTATACACTGTGACCGCTGACCCACTAGGGGCTAGGCTCAAGATGACCTGTTTCCAGGCCGATCACAGAGTATAGGGTGTGTGCCACGAGCTATTAGTCGTATACACCCAGAAGCAGAGACGCACCCTCCTTAGTCGAAGGCGAAGTCAACGTTGTGAGGTTGTGAGGCATTTGAAAGAAGACAAGTATGAGTACATTTAACAGGTATCGAGACATACTGCACTATCTAGCGAGCACAAAGTGAAACACGTTTCTGGTTGCCTATTAGTACGAGTCTCTGACAAAATGAGTATGATTACATTTAACCGGTACCCGTACACGCAGCAGTGCTATTTAGTGAATAGTACTGGAAACGAATGAACGTGTAAGGAAAATATTTTTTACCTGCGAATTGCGGCTTTTATTTGTAAATAAGTAAACTAAACTAAAGTTAATCAAAACAGATATAGGGATCAGAAATGGATTGCATGTATTTGATCCAAGCTTGTAGTGCATTTATTTAATAGGAAAAAGCATTCGTTTTAGTTATCCATACGTATGTAGCTTTTTGAAAATGAGTATGTATGTACCTGTTACTTGGTGTTCGTACTCGTAAGAGATACGTGTTACAAGTTTTTTGTAAAATACCGGTTATGAAAAATACTCCCCATCTCTATGATGCACACAGTCTTTGGCGAATGTATAATGAGGATTTACGGTAAGATGTAAACACAACAGGAACAAATCATAGATAAACAATTGTTCCGAATATATTTTGGTTTCGGACTGAATTTCTGATTGGTGGATGCGGTAAATTAATGAATGCTTTACGAGATGTAGTATCCCGGGCTATTTAACATTGTGTTAAATAAATTAGTGCTACTAATCAGCGAATAATAATAAAGGCTGTTCACGATAAAGTGAGCACTTTTTAAGGCCCTCCCAACATGCATTAATCGCTAGTAAATTTATCTTATTGCAGACTCAGACACTACATTTTGGTGGTGGTAAAATGTATATACTGTGTTTATTGGTCACATTGCATATATTAAAAAGCAGGGCGATGGAAATTTGGATGAAAGGAAAAATTTATAAGGGCCCTAAAAAGTGCTCACTTTGCCGTGAACAGCCTATAGGCAAATAATGTTCCAATGCCGCTGATGCCGATGGTCGTGGCATTGGCCCATCCCTAGTTACAAGTGGTGCAGTGCAATTCCAGAAAGTGATATGTGGTTCCTACCAGGGTCACTCCAGATATAACAAAACATGGTGGATGTTGCCATTGCAGACCTGCCAACCCTTACGATTTGTCCGTAATTTTTACGGAAAAGTTCGCACCTAACGATTTTATGGGAACTCTCCATATGTTACGATTTTTCTCTCGGCCGGATTCCAAAATTCGATTTTCTTGAATGCTGGGAAAACCTTTAAAATGCCAGGAATTTTTCTTTGAGTCGGAAACATGCACGTGCAAGAGATTCTTTTCATGCGCCCACGGTGCAAGCAATACATTACGCACACAGCAGCTGTTAAGATTCGCTCTTACGTAGTCTTATTTTGTCTTGTTTTTAACTAAATAGAATTTTAAGGTGGTTTTTATGTTCCTACAGTTCATTATTATGGTGACACTGGTGCCAGTAACTTTTACGTGCATAAGTTCATTCTGCAAAAAATTTAAGAAGTTAGCCTTGAGTTGGTTTGTACAAAGCACATCGATCAATAACTTACCCAGCATGCATCCAGTCATATGACAACTGAACGCAAAACACACTGACTCTACAGACCGTTGTGGCTAGACAAATGCCAATGTTATTTGTGTTTATAGACTACAATTACGTTTCAGTGCTTGAAAGTCATTATTATTCTCTCTTCACACGTGTAATTTGTGTTAAATAGTGAAAAATATTTTCATTTCATACTGCAGTATTTATGGGTTTTTTTGTGAACTACGTGGCACGAAAAGTCCATTGATGTGAAGCATATTCTACTTGTGGTCATGAAGAGTTTGTTGTTGAAAATATTTTTTAAGGTAATACTATAATTTCCATAGATAGTAGCAAGGTAATAAAATTTTGTTGGTGTGTCTTACATCAACTGCACATATTTATTTTGTGGTCTGGAAGTCAAGCATTTCATGTG
The DNA here is from genome assembly GCA_029891345.1 of Dryococelus australis. Classification (NCBI taxonomy): domain Eukaryota; kingdom Metazoa; phylum Arthropoda; class Insecta; order Phasmatodea; family Phasmatidae; genus Dryococelus; species Dryococelus australis. The sequence continues at coordinate 301,755,383 of CM056995.1, read as the reverse complement.
ATGATGTCGGAATGGCACGAAAGACAACGTATTATAAAGTTGACGGGTGTTGATATCGTGATTTTTAAATTTTGCTGCAGTAAAGTATAGGCGTGAGCTTTCATTCAGATGATACAAAACAAAGTAAACCATTTTGGTAAGTAAATTTGTTTCGTATTAATTTATTTCTAGGATATGTACGGCCAAGACACAGTGTATATTTGTAAACTGCTTGCCTAGATGTTTCACTGGCTTGCTTGTCTAGCAAAAATAATCGTATAATTTTTAAGTGAAATTGCCGCTTCCTGTCTTGTAGGTATCATAGGCATCTGTTAGTAGTGGTAATAAAACAAAATAAAAATAGCAGCAAACACTCGCATGAAGTCATACTATTATATTCATGCACTCGCGCAGTAAAAAAACAGCAGAGTGCGATTTTGCGTGCCATCACGTTAAATAAAACGGTGTAAGGCTTATCATAGAGCATATGAGTTGTGGATAAACAAGGGACTTTTAGGAGTACTTGAAGCGTGAAGAAATTATTTTTATAAAGATTTGCCTGAAATACGTTGGCTTGAGTTTGTCTTCATAGTCTGGTGCACATACATAATAGCTGTAAGATGTGTGAAAAACAAAAACAGTACGTCCATGTATTCAGGTCTGCATATTCTGAGCAGCGTCCATTCATTCTGAAATCGAAGAAAGCTGAAAAGTATGCATTTTGTAGTATGTGTCGCTATGACATTAATATTTGTCATGGTGGAAAAAGTGACATTACAATTCATGTTAAAAGTGGAAAACATGTTTAAAATTGGAAATGCCAAGAAGAAAAATTAACATTAGTGGTTACTTTGTCAACACAAGCACTATTGAAAGTGGTGTTATTAGAGCAGAGTGTTTTTCCACATGGTTTTTGGTTGAACACAACATACCCTTCAGTGTGGCATACAATGCTGGTTCCCTATTTAGGAAAATGTTTCCTAAATATATTTTTTGCAGAACAATACAGCTGTGGTCGTACAGCTGCTATTGTAAATGAGATGGCTATGGATGTCACATCTGCTGTTGTGAAATGTTTGCACAATTGTCCATTTTCTCTTGCTTCTTATGGTAGCCATGCCACGTGTTCAAAATTGTACCCTATTGTAGTGACTTATTTTGAGCCCAAGAGCCAGTTGATAGTCACTTCGCTGTTTTCCATCCCATCACTACATGGGGTTTATACTGGAAAAAAATATAGGTGAATTATTGTTTACAGAAATAAGCAATTTAGAAGTGCTATTTGAAAACTGCATTCATTTTGTTCAGATATTGCTGCTGTGATGGTGGGTTCAAAAATGGTGGTGTTGCTGTGTTCAAAACAAAGCAGAAAAGTTTTTATTTAAGTATGCTGCATTTGTCACTTGATTAACTTGGCTGCTTAGAAGGCATCATCCAGTTTTCCTATAAAATTAGACAAACTAATCATTGACATATATTACTATTTGGAAAAGAGTGCCAAAAGAAAGGAAAAATTGCAAAAGTTTCAAGAGCTTTATAACACAGAAGCTAGGAAAATACTGAAGCATGTGTGCACAAGGTTACTCTCATTAGGTAGAGGCTTAGCTAGATTTACTGAGCAGTGGGAACCCCTTCAGAGTTTTGTCAACGAAGAAGTTACTCTTCCAATGTCTCTGAATTCACTAACATCGTACAGAATTCCAAAAACAAAAGACAACAGCAGTGACTCTAAAATGAACAGGAACAGAGAGAATGTGGTTAAGAGGAAAGCTGAGAGTGGTCCTGGTACTAGTGGAAAGAAACTGGCTGTGCTAGAACATAACCAATATACTTTGTTGAAAAACAAAAATCACGTTCTTTCTCGAGAAGAAAAGATCATTATGTTTCTTTGTTCCTCGCTGAATAAAGCTTTCTGCTTGTTTGTTCTAAATGTGATTCCTGTGTTCGATCAGATCGACTTGACTATGCAGACTTCAAGTCCTCAAATTCATATCTTGCAGAAAATGTTGCATGATTTTCTTAACTATACCTTTTCCAGATTTGTAAAATCAAGTACTATCAAGAACATTGATTTGTTGGTTGTCAGTTATCATGACAAAGTGAACAAAAAATCTGATTGTGATCTTCTAATAGGATGTGCAACATGAAGGATTGTTGATGCGCTTGCAGGAGAAGAAAAAATCATTTAGTTTTCTTTCAGTTCGCAAATACTTTGTTTCTGCTTGTGACTATATTATTCATAAGTTTCCCATGATTAAGTAACATTCTTTGTAGAGCCCAGGTTGCTTAAATAGAGAACATTGAAAGTGCCTACTTTCATTATGTTAAATATTTTGTTGAACGATTCCCTAGCATTTTACTTGTTCATGGCAGTGAGTCACGAAATGATACTCAAGATGAACTAGAAAAACAGTTTGCAGATTTGCAGACAGAAGAGTTATCCGAAGTTACTTCAAAGCAGGAAAGAATTGTTGCTGGATGGGCATTTATTGTAAACATGAAATGTGCTGACAGTACCTTAAAGTATGACAGAATTAAAGTAATGTTAGCCATTCTTTCGGTACCACACAGCAATGCAGAGTGCTAAAGAATATTTAGTGTTGTCAAGAAAAATAAAACAGAATTTAGATCATCCGTGAACATTTAAACTGAACAATATTTTAGTTATGAAGAGCAGTTCTTTATCTCTTTACCATAATAAGTGTTATGATGCAGAGTTTTGAAGAGTTCTAAGAAGCCGACTTCAAAATACTTACATAGGCAGAAAGAGTAGTTAAGTGGTTTTCAATGTAAATATGTATGTGTATTGTGTGAAAATGTTTTTGTTTGGAAATTTTTTTGAACGATTGCCAGAATGTTTGTGTTCATATGCTTGATTTTGTAACTGATGCAATGTGCGGACAGTGTTGGAATATTTAGTAAGTAGCTGAATTTTTCTCAAAAACGAAGTAATATATGTGTTAGGCAACATGTAATATTATTGTGTTCTCAGTTGATTCATGAAGCTCAGAAGTATGTATTGTTGCACCTAGAAATACAGTTGACTCTCTATGTATCGTTTTAGCATGTATCAACAAACTGCATCCACCAACAATTTTTTGTGGTCCCTGTGAAATCCCTAGGTAAATAATGTTAAAAGCGGTTTAGCTTTTATCGTTTATCGCATGGAGCATCGATCGAAGTGAATTTATTGCACAGAAGAGTCACTACAGGCAGTGTGCCCCATTTGCTGTTGGAATATGTGCATGTGGTGCTGAGCACCATGCCCATGTGTTTATGTTGGAGGTGTTCACAGTAAATCAACGTAACAGAAAGTTTCACATTGCCATTATTTTGGGGGAAGGGAAATAAGTAGATAATTTTCTAAGCAAATGTACAGTGGACAATACCATAACAAGCAAAAGCTACGACTAACTTGTTTCTGTAAAATGCTAGTTAAGATATAGTGGAATATTGGAAGCAGCGAGACATAATTTAGTAACTTCAGTTGGACTATGTAAATACTAAGTTCGAAAAAAAATAGTATTGCAAACTGTGAAGAAGATTCCAATCACCAGTATTCAGTACCTATGCGATGCTTCATATTATAAAATTAACTTCTTAAGTATATTGTAAGTTTTTACTTTAACATGTTCTGTATCAGGACAATTTACAGTATTACAGATGCAGTGGATCCTACATATTATCCTAGCTGAGTGGAGTTTGCTGAATAGTTTACTGGACAGTGTATATTTCTTTGAGTTTTTGACAAACATGTTATGTTTACCAAAGATGCTTGCTTTGCACAAGGAGGTACCTAACAGTCTGAGATGACCAAGATGAGAGGCAGGTGATTTCGTGGTCTTACAACCCCTTTTCCCTTTTTTCGTGAAGTAAAAAATTGACGTGAGACGTGGGGTAACTGACGACATCACGGTTGGACAAGGTTTTACTGAGTCAGTCAGATACACAGGCTACGTACCTGGATCAACTATAATGGTTGCCACGGCCAGTATACAAGCTAGGGCGCGTGGCTTGACGGCATGTCTGGTGGAAGCTTAATGGTCCTTCGTACTACTGGTTTGCACACAACCACTGGGTTAGCTGTATTGAGTGTGGCCAGTAGTAGCTCCTGACTGAGCCGCTGTTGCTGCTGGTGCCGGCTGGAACGCGTGCCAAGTCCGTGGGCAAAGGTGGTGCTGCGACTGGCGGTGCTGGTTGGAGCCTGAGGAGGCCTGCTGGCCCTGTTGGGTATGAACCAAGGGTTATCTATTCCCAGGAGCACAGGGATTCCTTGGCGAAATCTCTCAATGATAGGATGGGGCTCTGCTGGCAGTATTGTGGGGTGGTGGAAAGAGGGAACTGGGAGGTGAGGTCTCTCCAGTTGGCGGGTGGCTTGAGCTCATTTCTGGGGGGGGGGGGTTAGACTGTAGAGGGCAGTCGGCTCTGGGTTGCAGTTAACTCTAGGCTCTGAAGCAGTAGCTGCCCTCTTTAACTCCCCACTTTGCACTACTCCTATGGGTGTATTGCATAGAAATAGGAACTAAGGTCTACCACGCTAAGGAAGAGCAGGTGACGAAGATCCCTAGCTAGATGTAGAGCCAGTCATGGCTGGGCCACTCAGATTCAGTCCAGTTACTCCTTCCGGCGAAATTAACGCAGTGGATGGAGCACTAGGCTGACCAGAATGTCCAGTCATGTCGTTGGTGTGGTCTAAAGGGGGTCAGGCCTCCAGAACGAGTCTTATCACTCCTTGAAGCGACAATAATATGGTGGATGCACCTGTGTGTTTGTGTGATGTACGTGCACCTGGTTAAGGGAGTCTGCAGTCCTACTCTAGGTTCGGCAAAGAGAGTTTTAATGACACTGTCTCCTGCTTTTACTTGGTGGACCAACATATACTTGGGATTAAATGACTCAGTCACCCTATAAATGAGTGCTCGGAGGTTAGGTAAGATCACGTGTTTATTCTAATGAGGATTAGACATGGTGGCCCATAAAAACTCCTAACTATCAGTGAAGTGTAATGGTAGTAAACTATGGCAATACCAGGTGAAGGGGACCTGGGTCTAAACTAGACAAGCAGATGCGGCTCGGTAGCTATGATACTAAATGATCCTAACTCTAATGCTGTTGTCCAGAAGAGACTCGGCTGTCACTACCAGAGTGGTATCGAGTGTTAAGGATGCTGAAAACTTCTTTGGGGGTTGAAGATCTGGAAGATGTCTTGGAGGCAGCTGTGGTCCTTCGTGAGAAAGATGATAGTAGGAGAGAGCTCCAGCACACGAAGTGTTGGAGCGAGCTGCTGGGTATCAACTGGTGAGATGGGGGCTGCGCAGTGTTGCCAATGTGGAAAGAGGCGATTTCGTTACAGCTCTAGTAAAATTCCTCTACATTACACTACACAACTATTTTCTATTTTTATACTTTATTCTATTTTGGTGCAAAATGCGTCTGGCCTAAGAAATAAAGCCTGTACAGCCAGAGATACAATAAATATCTAAAAACGATGCAGAGCATGAACAAACATGACTACAAAATCACCATAATATGAAGTATCCAAAAATCATAAATCCAGTAAACTCGCCAAATGGTAAAACGGCACAAACACAAAATGATGTTACAATGCCGACATACAATAATCTGAGCCATCATTGATGGTGACTACAGAACTACTATACAACTATTAATGGGAGAAAAATTTACCTTTATGGTAACAGGTGATTAAATCATGAGTGAAGATATTAGACATTCATTGCATATTAAAGATAAATTCTGAACATTTCACAGTCTTCAGTGCAGTGGTGGTGGTGGTGGTGGCAATAGCCAGTAGTTAGTGGCAGATGTTGAATTACATGGTAATCACACAAAAATGTAGGGGCCTATGTTAACAAAATTAGGAAAATGTTAAAACACTAGCAAATGAAAAATAATGTTTAAGCTTTAAAAAGAAGAGAACCTCCATCAGCTCTGATTAATTTGAAAACAACCAATAGTTTTTTTGGGGAAGGAGGGATGCCAGCAGCAGGCTAAAAAGTTGCTACATTACTTGTTTATCATTTTTTGCCACTTCATCTCCCCAAGGTTTAAATTTCATTATGCGTAGCGGAATTACACTATGGTTGGCAACACTGGGGCTCTGCATTCGCCTATTTGGATGGCTGGCTGGCTGCAGGCCCTTCAGCTGGTCGGGTATCTTCATGCTGGAGCTCCTCCCTTAGCGGCTAAGACCACTATCTCTTGGGGAAGACAGTAAGTGCGGTTTTCCTTGTGAGTTGCGTCGCTCCCGCGAGCGTAAGGGCAGCACTGGGCTGCTTGGCTGGCTTCTATCATACGTGGAAGGAGGCATGACATCTGACATAAGGGTGAAGATGGTCTTGACTGCCGTATCCGTGGGTACCCCTTGCCTAGAGGCATGCTGGTCGGCGCTGGTAGCAAGTCATCCAGGGTTCAAACACCACCTGGGGTGACGTGATGACATGTGAAGATGAGGCAAAGTCGTTTATAGTAAATATGTCAGAAGTCAGAACATGTTCGCGTGTCAACATACGCAAAGAAGGGAGAGTGAGAGAAGAAGCACACACTAAGCATATCTAGCTTTATATCTGACTGATGGGCAAACTCTAAGTTTGCCTAGTGGTATGTGCAGATTTAACAGATGGCTATGGAGCTGTGTTCCCTGGGTCAAAGTGGAGAAGGTTCCTGTAAGCTAACAATTTATGATAAACTACTTATCAGATAATGCAAGTTGTAGGGCAGTGTTTCAATATTATACCACTGTCCTGGTTACATTTCTATAGTATAAATGGAGTGTTACAGATATTTCTTTACATTTAAGCAATTTATTTGAAACACTATATACTGTGCAGGAGTATGACATGCCCCTCGAGGCTATACGAGCCGAACTGGCTTCATTGTGATCTGTTACTTAGGTGATCGGGTTTAGTTCACGTTGATTGGTATATACGAGTATAATTAAACTATAAATCATAAAACGTCCCTACATAAAACACATCCATTTAACATAACTGGTAGCTATAAAATGTAGGTTCTGGGAAAACAGATGTTGGTTGTGGAGCCACATGCCACGGCTGCCATCTTGGATGACATCATGTTGCAACTTCCTACTCTGTCATTCTTACTCTGGTGGTGGGTGTGGGAATTAAAGATAGCCACCTACAGCAGCCGACTGATAGTGGGAATTAAAGATGGCTACCTTCAGCAGACGATGTCAGCAGTGATGGAGGAGGGTGCGAAAAGCAAGAGAGGGAGTGAGTAACTGACAGGAATATGAGAAAACCTCCTCGAGGGATAGAACAGGTGAGAGGCAGGAAGGAGACCAGGAGGACTGTCAAAAAAACTCCAGGGGTGGGAGGCGAGAGAGGGGGAATGTGAGAAAATCTCCCGAGGGATAGAATGGGCGAGAGGAAGGAAGGAGACTGAGAGGGCTCTGAGAAAATCCCCAAAGGATAGAATGGACGAGACAACCATGAGAAAATCCCATTGATGGGAGATGAGGGCAGGAAGGAGACCAGGAGGGCTCTGAAAAAACCCCAGGGGATAGAACAGAACTGATGAGAGAGAGACTGGCAGGCATATGAGAAAACCCTCCAAATGGAATGATGCTAGAGTATGAAGTGAGGTATCCAAGATGGCCAACATTAGCGAGGAATTACAAAGTTCCTGGTGGAACTGGCCCTGGCCTATCTATACCTCCCATCTAGGTGGCCGATACCTATTATAAGGTCATACCTGGAGCTCTTCTTTCTAACATTTACATTTAACTCCCACAAAGCAAAAGCTAAATCGGCTCTTTTGGTCTTCAGGGTCAACTGGGAACTTTGCAATTTTGAAACCGTTGGGGTGTCCGAAAGAGTTCGAGACTACACCAAACTACACACATACATACACTGACTACCACGTCCACACTTTACCTTCTTTCATGTTTAAATAAGCATGACGGTATCCCCATTATCTAATTTCATGGCCCAGTGCGTTCAGGCACAGACAAGCTTAGTTTTGGGGAATGTCCGGGGACCTGAAACATTCCCCGCCACTTCGCCACCGAGCGCAACAGGCATAGTCGAACCACACTGCAGACAATCGCATCGATACACATTTACACACACACTCATGCAATACATTGTATCTCGTAATCCTTTCTTCTAGAAGCTTAGCTTCTACGATCCTTGTCACATTCTGGTTCCATCACCTGTGTCGTCATCGGGGGTACCTGGGTCGAAGCTCCCTTCACCCAGGTATGGTCATTTTCGGTATTAATCTTGATAGGTGTAATGGGGCAGGGGAATTATGTTCTGGTAGGATATTTCCCCTTTTCACATTCTCTGCCTTTACAGGTAGCAGTAAAGAGGGGGGTGCTGTACTTCTTTGTTCGGTCTCCCTCTCCCTCCCCCCCCCATGCATTGATCCCGTTCGGTACTGTTCCCGCTATTGGGAAACGATGGTCGTAGTCGGTTAATTTGGGCGCCGTCCGACTTGGACTAATAACTGACCACAGTGTACCCCGTGAAGGGCTTACTGTAATCGAAGTTATGCCTCCTGTATGTACGGACGGTATCCTTGTACAGTTCATGTTCTGATAGGCACTCTCCTCGACACCAGTAGTACTCCTTGAGCATGCTTAGGAGTGCCACTGTCTTTGTGGGCAGACCCGCCTGGGTGACGATGAGTCTGTCCACAGCCTCCATCCTGGGGAAGAGGATTTTATCCCTCCCTTTTCCATCTGCCTAATTACCAGAGCCAGAGCTGCTGTCAGTGCTCTAGGATCTTCTTGTTTCGACAGCAATGCCCCTCACACTATCTCTTCGTACATCCATGCAGGGTCGTCAGGTCACGATTGTAGAGGCCATGCACGCAACATATGTAATGTGACTAATTTTAAAAAAAATGAAAATGTAATAACAAAACAAACCGATTATTACGGAAGAAAGTATTTATTATGGGTTAAAATACAATTCAGCATGACCATGAATATGCATGTCACCAGTCGTACCAACCAGTTTGCGATACAACCAAATTTGATCACCAAGTTCAAACTTCAGTCTCTTACGAGAAAACATGGTAGTGTTAACCAAGCACGCTAATAACAGCAGTATTATCGATCTTTCCTTCATGAACTGGAAAAGTCTTCCAACATATTATATCACGGAGATGTCTGCTGGCCTGCTGCCAAGCACTCGCCTGTCAAGGTCGGCCGGCGCTATAAATAGTGCGTCGGGTCGTTTGGTGTTTTTGCATGCATTGTGTCTTTATCTTTTTTGTTATCTATGGGCCTGTACTTGATGTAACTTGTTCGTGAAGTATATCAAGGATGCAGTTTGTTCGTGCATTTCATATCGCTCTGTGTCATTAGAGAATACATATCAATAATGCTTCCTCAACATTCTCGTACGTCTAGGTATTATCCTAAGAAGGTATACCGAAATATTTTGTCTTTTAGTAAGGATGTCAATAAGGACGATAGGTCTTGGACTGTTAAGATTGTTGATATAGAAGCGAGTTACATTTTGTTGTCGTTTTTGTACCGTTTTGGTCTTCAAGGAATAACTGCTAAAGCAGGTAGTGGTTTGTTGGAAATGTGTTTCTTCAGTCGCATACTCAAAAGGATCCTGCGCCTAAGGAAATTAGTGACATTGACTTTCGTGATATAATATGTTGGAAGACTTTTCCAGTTCATGAAGGAAAGATCGACAATACTGCTGTTATTAGCGTGTTTGGTAACGCTACCATGTTTTCTCGTAAGAGACTGAAGTTTGAACTTGGTGATCAAATTTGGTTGTATCGCAAACTGGTTGGTATGACTGGTGACATGCATATTCATGGTCATGCTGAATTGTATTTTAACCCATAATAAATACTTTTTGCCGTAATAATCGGTTTATGTTTTGTTATTACATTTATTCCTTTTTTTTAATCAGTCACCTTTTTTTACTAACCCATAGATAACATTTAGTCGTAACAAGATGTAGGTGGTATAATAATTTATAAATCGTTAGTGCCATAAAAGAAATATGAGTACAAACCCCTAGCAATTGCCTTGCACCAAACGACCCAGAAATATGAAGTTATAACAACACATATAAAGTTATAACAGTATCTATAAATACACATACGTGACTGATAGTTGACAGTGAACTTATTAGGAGTAACACACCCTTGTGGTGTGTTATTGTTGTAATTTGATAGTTCATTTCTGATCCAATATACAGTTTATCAAATCTGTATTTGGTTGTTGTCTGTGATCACTGTAACATTATTAATCATGCTTCATATTTGCATTATTTGTCATAATTAAATTGCTGTAGTAACTGTGATGACATTGTATTTTGTTTGACTTAATTCGGTGCAGTGGTTCGGATTTTATGAGCAATTGTGTTTTCAAGGTTACGGACTTAGAAAATTCCGAACTCGAGCGTGCGCCTAGCTCACTAGCGTTACTATAAGTGGGCGCGTTCAAAGATTTAACCTAGGGAATTTAACATGGGAGATACGAAGATGTCTGCTGGCCTGCTGCCAAGCACTCGCCTGTCAAGGTCGGCCGGCGCTATAAATAGTGCGTCGGGTCGTTTGGTGTGTTTGTGTGCGTGGTGTCATTATTTTATAGTCCGGCCAGGCATTTGTGAAAATTTTCTCCGGGGCAGCAGTGTTTCTTCTTGGCAACTGTTTGTGGAGGAACACTTCCCTGCAGACTTCTGTTTCCCTATACCTATCAGGTTGTGCCTCCACATCCGGCTCTCCCATTTCCCTTGCCTCCCTGGCTCGGTACATGGCGCAGACTGTTCTTCGTCTGTTGTCCCGTATCAGTTTGTTGATACTTATCATATGAGCCAAACCCTCCCTGACGAACACTACAGGATTCCACGAGCATGGCCCTCCATCACTGGACTGCTCTGTTTGATTCGTGGGTGTTTTCCGCTCCAGGTCGATAACTCTCATTATCGACCTGGATTTGGGCAATTCCCTTTCCCTGTTCTTATTCGTCCATTTGCTTCCAGGCAGTGGTTGGGGGAGGGGTTTTTTAACCACTACAATATCCTCCTCATTCTCTTTGCTGTTTGGTGAGGAATGACAGAGCAAGAGGGGAAATCCAAGTTGGCCACTGCTGGCATAGAATACGAGCACAGGAGGTTGCTACATAACGTCATCCAAGATGGTGGTCTTGGTGCCATGGCTCTGCATCCAGCATTCAGTTTTCCTAGAACCTACATTTTATGACTACTATAATTAATGTAGTAACAGTGACTGTTAGGTTTGTTTGTATATATTGTGTTTGATTACATTAAAAAAACTTGTGATGAATTGCAAAACAGATGCTGCATTGAAAGCAAGCTACTAAAACCGACACCAGCAAAATTAAAGTGAAAGTTTGAATTACTTATTTCCCAAGAACATTTCAGAGGTTGAGTAAGACTTTGAAATATTATACTCTTGGTCAGACCGACCAACTACAGCTTTATTTTCCTGAAATTTTATTTTCACTGATCGCTCTCATACTGCATAGTTGTGCTCATAAATTTTCATTTTAATTATGCTGTACGATTATAAATAACACTATCCAGGTAACCATCTGTTTGCATGTTATTTCACGTGTATTTGGAAATATTATGTGAAACAACTAACGGATGAGAATCAGTACATTTATTGTCGAGTTTTGCATCATGTATTCCATTCACAGTATACAAATTTTTAACCTGAAAATTTTGGGATTTAAATGTGGCTGGCCTGAAGTGCAGGTGGTGTTGCCAGGTTATTCTGCAACTGCATTATGTGTGCTGCGTTCACATATCATGTGGCCACTCACTGTAACTTTCCCAGATGAAATAAGCAGATGTGTGTTGGTGAGTCAAACGATGGTTTACAGTTCTAAGCAGGGAAGGAAGAACTGCATCAAATGAATCCTCTCCTCGACGACAACACTTTATTATTTGGATGTCTTCTTTCTCCTTCTCTTACTTAGGATAGTTGTGGGGTGAGGGTGGCTTTTGCCTGTGTCCTCTGATACCCTTGTTACACTGCAGAACTGACCTCTGGCATCAACTGTCAGCAGCCAACGCATGCAGCTGGCAGGTGTTACTCTCAACGGGGTCAGTGTGGTGTGTTGCGTCACCAGCCTGGACGATCTTCGTTCTGGCATCCTGACATCAGTTGGTCAATGGAACAGGGCTCCTATCACTGGTCTCACTGCTGGTATTTTGATCATGCTATGGGTGTTATCTCTATCGCATGGGTTTTAGACGTGCATGCTCAGTTTAATTGGCTTAGTTCCTATTTTCCACACTTTCTTGTGCAGAATGAGGCTGGTCCATTGCTGCCTGAAATACTTTAATATGCCATTCCTCAGGTATCTTCCATGTTTGGAGCACCACTGTTTGAACTATTATGTACACCAAGCTGGCCTCAGAATACGTAATTTGTATGCCTGGAAGGAGGCTTGGTGCTGGTCGCATCCTCGTACAGCAAAATTTCGGCACTTGACGAATCTCCATATTGAACTGGTGTTCAACCATCTCATTTGGTTCTGGCTGACGAGCATTTGTTGATGCTTCTGCCATATTTGCTGGCACTGTGATATCAGGCATCGATGCTGCTGGAAACAGGCTCTACATGGTAGATACCACACGGTGACGACTGCCTCATTCGTCCAGTTAAGGCAGTTCTTGTAGGCTCATTCATCTTGGCCTGGAGTATTTCCCTACCCGCCGCTGCAGTTTCAGATCACTATAGCTAAGCTCCTCACCATGGTGGTGGTACAATCCCCAAGGGAGGGGGGGGGGGGTCTCTTGTCATTCCAACTATACGTCATTTTAAATGTGTTCGGTTAGGAGAGGCTAACCTTCTCTGCTTACTGCCCAGTATAAATTTCAATTTGTAGAAGAATGACAGAGCCACTCGCCGCCGCAACAAGAGACGGCCTGTGAAGTTTCCTCAGCAAGCCACTGTAACCTAACATATTTTGACCCCTGTTTGCTGATAATGGGGGTAGAGGTGGGTGGCGAGTGTTTCTCCAGGTGGCAGTGGTGGCTCCTGTAAAGGCCTGCGAGCAGTGCCATTAGAACTAGGGGAAGGGGGGCGGTTACAGAGGAAAATAATACCCTCTCAAAATTGATAGTGACTTTAGCATATCATTTGTACCCCTAATACTTAAAAGACTAGGGAAATATTTCATAGGTTTAAAACTAAAAACAAAGTTAATACTGCAAGAGCAAAGTGCTATTTGAGAAAGAAATACTTTAACACATATTAGAGTATATTTTATACTTAGTGGTAAACATAAGTGAAGTATTTTGAACTTAAAAATACTTCTGCTGTTGCCTTTATGACAACAAACTACTGCAGACACTCGAGGTCCCCTTGTCACTGTAAATGTTGTAGTTGTCCATCCACGACAATGCTAAATGTCAGAAAATCTACCTCTCAAATTCTGGCATGACTGACTGTTCAGCTGTAGTCAGTCATGGTACAGAAACAAACTGGAAAGTGTTTTCAGTGAAGTGCTAGTTTCATTACATTCAGCAGTCTGGCAGCTGAATAGTTGTTTTATTTTGTAGCGAGTTAAACCAATATTTCTGGAATACAGTCCATGCAATGTAAAAGTGAAATGGAAAAAAAAATTGAGTGATAGAATATTAAAAGACATTTTGTGTGAACTATATCATTAAGTCGAGAGAAGAAAGACAATCTGGGAGGAGGTATGTAATCAGATTCCTCTACTGTCACAGCTAATGTTGCTTCCAACACCTATTAAAGCCCACCTAGCGTGTTAACTCTTTGTTGTTTTGTGTTGCGAATAAATTTTTTTCAATAACAACGGACAGATATTTTCTACAAGTTTAGTGGTAAAGCGCAACGCTTTGCTCATTGCCTGCTTCCGAGGTGCAGTTAATTTACTTTACGAAACTCCCCAGTTACACATGGCCGTTTTTAGTACTCATCTTCATTGTTCTTTTCCTCGACTGACAGCTTTTCCCAATTACTTTAACCCGCAAAACCTATTTCTTGCCACAGTTTTGCCTTTACATCGCCGTTACTGTAGTTACTACATTTCAAGTCGTACAATGCTGGTCGTTTTTCGACTTCACAATTGAACAGGTCTATGTCAAACATTTCCACTATACCGTCTCACTTGTATTTATAGTAGGATGCGGCGACCAGGTCGCTAGTATGACCGGCTGCTCTTGAATACACACGGGGCGACTTAGTCGCCGCGCTACGAAAATGCTAAACTTGGCGACCAACCGGCAACAGGACAGCAAAAACGCGACACCCTCTGTAAGATAACACGCGTAGCATCAGTGCGACAGGTCACCGTGACCTGGTCGCCTAGTATGATACCGACCTAAAGCAGTATGGGTCTAAACTTTCTGTTTGAGAAGAGAAGGGAAGTGGGAAATAGGTCACTTCACCATTGTACAGGTTCAGGTTTGGACTTTCCAGTTGTGGCATGGAAAGGGACACACTCTCATCAAAGTTTTCGGAAACAATATGACATTAATCAAATTAAATCTGCATTTTAAGCGATTCTGATATCATTTCATTTTTGTTTTAAAACATCCACGGGATAGTTTCATGTCAATGAGAGAGTTGGAGAGAGGGGGTGTCCCTTGTACCCTGTGACCTGCCTCCCTCCTTTCTTTTTGGATCCCCATTGAAAGATGAGGTAAACTGACTTTCATATTCTGCGCATGTCTCCAACATTGGCTGAAGAATTGCCTAAATAAATGTCAAATTCACATGTTTAGACAGCGATGCGAAATTTTCTTTTAGTAAATTTAGCTTATCGACAGATTCATGCTCTTATAAAAAAAAACTGCTCAGATTCCAATTACTTTAAAGAGTTAGTCAGAGCACAGGTATTAACGTTTCAAAAACCCAAATTTAAGTATTTGTATCCCTCTTGCAACACAGTGTATACATTTTATAGCTCTCAAAAGTTAATGTACGGGACCACAATAAAATATAACATTTTTGTTATTGTGTTTGCTGAGAAAAGCTTAAAAAGTTCTCACTTTACTCACTGCTGTGAGTAGCGTATAAAGTCTGTTCTAACATTTGTAAGGGCATGGTTACACTACACACTGAATTTAATGTGAATATGTTATGGCAAGCATATTTAAACACGTTCAATTAAATTGTTACCAAAGTGAACACGTTCGCATAACCTCAACATATGCTCACATAATTATCTATCAGCGTTTACAATTCTTATTCAAGTTGGTTAATTTTTATATTTTTAATATAACTATGTTTACTTGACTGTAATGGTACAAAGTATTTAGCTATTAGGAACATTTTTTAAATTCCAACGAATGCAAGAATTCCGTTAATGTAACCATCTTCAATTAGGCCTACTCTATTTCGTTTACTTAATAACAGTTAATCGGAGCGTAACGCAGAAGAAATGACACTAACAATTTACTCAAAACCGGAAGTGACTGTTAATGGAACTAGTTCGAATCCAGTGTAACAGTGTATAGAGCTGAACGTGTCTGAAGTGAACTAGTTCTGTGCTCCGTATGACCTCGATATGAGTCGTGTAGTTTTAAAAGCCCTATTAATAAAAAACTTCCAATGTTGGGACTTGGAAGTTGGTTACTGTGTAGCTGATATACACTCTACAGCCCATATTCTTTCTAAGTAGTATGGGCGTGGGGGTTCTGAAACAAAGGGATGCCACCTTTTTTACATCAAAAGGTTAAATTGATTCAAAGGGTTAATCAAATTGATTGAAATGGTTAATCAAATTGATTGAAACGGTTAAATGTATTAACAGGGTTATTCCTATTTTAATCTGATCAAAAAATTTAATCCGATTAAGATATTTAATCCGATTTTCTTATGTTTGGTGCAATAGTGTACTAAGGGCCAAATTTATCAGTTTCTTTCTTTCTTTTTGTGGGTTGGGGAGCAACTGTGGTACGTCCTCACCTCTGGGGCTCTGGCACTCGTTGAGATGTGATGTGTTGGGGACAGGGTATATATATGTGTTGAGTTTTGTGCAAGTGTGGCCTAAGTGTTAATTTTTTGGGTTGGTAGTGATATTGCTCATAGACAGTGGTGGGATATAGGCGATTTTTGGTAATTAAACAGAAAGAGAAAATGACATATAGTTAAACACGAGAGACATTTTTGAGTCTTTAAACAAAATATATTTCAAACAAGTTCTATGTATGAATAACCTGGGGTCGACAAGTGCTAAACAATCACAATTACGTGAGTCTCCAGTATGAAATTTATTAACGAATCAAAATTGTCTCTATAAATTAAACTGCAGTCTTCCTAATCACAATGGCAAGGTATTTGAAAACACGTAAAAAATGTGATACTATTTGACACCTCTCACATGTACCTGACATGATTTTAAAACATGTCCACCTGTGAGACTAGTGAGGAAATTTTGAATACGGAATCTATACATTAAATAATGATTATTTTAAAATAAATTAATTTATTAACTTGTGTAAAAAGAAGTTGTTAAATATACGTCCATTCGCTCGGGAGGTCGTTGCAGCACTGACTTGCATATAGTACTTATGTCAACTTATAATCTGTGCTGAGAGTAAACTTAACCTGCATCTGCCTACATTTGGTTATAGACTGAGGTGAAAAACTCGTAAATGAATGGAAATGCAAAACGAATGTTTCCAAATAAATTAAATGGCTAACGAACACAAGTACAAGACAATCACTAAACGAATTACGGAACCCAAAATCGCACCAGGAGCTCCCCCAAAATACAACCATCCACCTGGGAGGTTGGTGAATTTATGACAAAACTCTGAATACACTATGTCCTACAACATACAATGAAACAATAGTTTTAAAAAAACTTACCATAATTTTTAACGAAAGTTTTACTATTTTAAGAAGAAGAACTCACATTTTAACACAATTTCTTTTCCCACATAAGGAAACTCGGATGGCTTAATCCCGCAACACTTTATAGAAACGTACAATATATTATTTAAATTATTTAAAATAATGGACATTGTACAAGTTTTTCTGTTAAGTCTGTGAAATTCACGGCACTAGTTACCAAAACTATGGTTGAAAATGTTACAAAGTTTCGTTGATGGAACTCAGAAACGGGGTTCACACGATAAATGTGTTATATAGGTTTAACACATGAAAATTATTTTTTTACCGATAAATTTAAAAAATGTTATAAATTTTTTAAATATTAAAACAAGAATCGCGGCTAATACTCAGGCGTATGATATGACTACACTCTCCGAAGCCTGCTGACTGCCGAACCCCTTGGTCGTGGCACAAAGCCCCGCCAACCGCCCACCTGCCCTGTGATGTTGGGAGAGCTGGTTTATACGTCTATCCAAGACAAGATTTTGATATGTACTAAGATGACGCCAGACAACTAAAACTGTTCACAGCAGTGCTGCCTTCCCCCACACCCACCCCGTGTCAAAACCACATCTTTGTAAAAAAAAAGAGACTTCCTGCCCATGTCCCCCTCAAGGTCACACAACAACACCCCAGAGTGCGTTTTCGGAGGGCTGCCCCTTCCAACACCATGCTTCATAAAACTTGCCCACGGCCCTTTTAAGATCAGAACATGTTTTTGGATGACTCTCCTGTTCACGGAGGGCGCTGCATAATCCCCGTTATTGATCCAAGGCAACAGAACCCCACACTCCTCGCTTCGCTGCCAGCGCAGTATAACCTCTTTTGTTCAACAACTTTGGGGACTCTCCAACTGCCAGTCACCCCTCAAGACAGCAATTTGGACTATTCCAAACCGTTTGTTTGCAAAAACTACACTATGCCCATGAATTGTGCACTCTTCCGAAAATCTGCCCTGTCCGGTTCTGTGAGAGGAGTACTTATTCCCTCCACCCACTCCTTTCTCTGACTCGCCATACCTGAAGCCGGTCATCAACCTTCAAACCTTTGTGACAGGGGATTTTTGAAAAATTCTCACATTTCGAGTCTCAAGTTTTTTTTTTTATGTTTATTTCCATAGAATAAACATTTAATAACTTTTGCTGAAAAAATTATTTCCTTAATATTAATAACTAGCCAAATAACTTTTACTATCGCGATAAATGATTGTTTACAACTCTTCCGCCAAATACCGAATAGCGAAGTGAAAATTTTTGATAAATACTTGATAAAATTTTCCGAAACGTTATTAAATTTCTTTCTTTGTTTTTATTACCGAATTTAATGCTATGAATGAATTGAAATTATAACATTTATTTTCTAAAACTGGAACCCAAGCTTGCGTGTATGGTTGTCTAAATCCATTCGGAATGTTTAAGGGATACTAAATTAAAGTCTTGCTATTAAAACGCAATGATCACCGACATACGTTTTCTCATATTTCACTCGTTCTCCTATCCTCTCTCTACAGCATTGTATCCTATCATTAACAAAGGATCAATATTCCCTTTCCTTTGTAATAGGCAGCGGTTATGGAAAACTTTACACTCTCCTTGTATAGAATTCTTTTTTAGGGAAAAAATTCTAAGTTAAGAAATAAATATGTTGGGGATATGTTTTAAGAAATGTATAATTAAAAGTATTTAACTACACTGGATTATCGCTAAACTGTTAATCCAATAAAATGATGATCCAATCAATGGGGTGATTGATTACAGAATAAATACTACATCCATCACCTATCCAGAGGTTTATTAAGTAATATAAGACATTGAATATTATGTTTAATATTTTATTTACTACCATAATTTTTACAAACATTGTATTACAGTCTTTTAACATCTTGATTCTTAACCCACGAGTCGTGTGCTTTTGAGAAACCCCTCCATCGAACCAAGGACATATCTTTTTTTCCTTTAATGATTTTTCAATAAAATATTCATTTAGAGAACTAACTTTTTTCAGTTCATGCTCGTAAAATCTACTTTTTATAGGCTCTCAATCATAGGATGTGTTTGTTTAATTGAAATAATTCTAAATATTTCATAAAACCAATTAGCCGTACATTTTTCTCAAAGATTCCTTTCTGCTTCAATATATGTGAAATGTTTATATATTAACTGCTTAATCGATATATTGTATTGTTACACAACATTGGCTTTAAGTTTCGAATACATTGTTTAGTGATTAATACCATAATCTGTCATCAGTTTCCAGAACAGTACAGAAAAATATTCGGATCCTCTGACGGTTTGGAGCGAATTAGGCCTTCTCTCTCTCAAAGCGATCTTCATTGCTTTGGTAACATGTTTCCAAGTTTTGTTTTTCAAAGGTATACCACAACCATAGTTCGAATAAACGTCTATTACAGTTAAAATATACTTGTATCCTTTATTGTATTGGGAAAGCAATGTCATTTCACACAAATCCATTTCAAAAAGATCGTTTAGCCCTTTAGTAATAACTTCTGGGATATCTTATCCTTGCAGGGATGTGAAGCTCTTCAGAAATATTACTAAACTTAATTGGTAATATAACCAGATTCTTTCAGCTCCTCAATAATATAAACAATTTTGTTTGTATGTGAATTATTACCAGATTGTTTCGAACATATGAGAAGTTTTAATCTATACACCGATTAATTGGGATTACTCCAATATACAGGTGAAAACTGGTTTTCAATTTCATCTTTATGTATTCCACATATTCGGATGGTTATTATTCCCTAAATGGTTATTCATGTTTGTACGATGAACAAGTTTTTTATATTTCTGCAAATGGTGTCGGAATATCGATTTGGAAAGATTTTAAACAATAATTCAAACATTCCTTGATTCACATCAAATTATGTAATCACCTATTTTAATTCTACTGTCAGGTAAAAACATTATTACTGAATCTCCAAAGAACCAGATGTTTTCATGTCGATAAACATGAAATGTCGTATTGCACAGAGGTGAATTATGTGTTAAAGCTAAATAGCTATGTGTTAAATGAGAAAGAGTTTGCTTTTTCTTTGTTAAAGATTCTTCTTCAGATTTAATTTCCAAAGCTGTTTCATTAGGCGAATTCAGCACATAATGCAATGTATCCATTCTACTCGTAACAGGTTTTCAATATTTCTTTGTTTAAAACATACTGTTCCATATGAGCTCGTTTGGCTTGTAAATATTTCTCCTTCTCAGCAGATATAACGTTATGTAGTTCCAAAACAGAGGCAGACATGTTTTGATTATATTAAATTAAATTCAATCTATTTATAAATGAATTAATTCACTGTTTTTTTAACTGTTGCAGTAGGTAGAATAGTTTGGGCTTTTTCAATCTTATCGATTTTACTTAAAACAGCATCTAATTTAGCTATACTCTTAGCTCTCAAATCATTAATCAATAATTTATTTGTGTTTCAAAATCATTATTTTGTTTTCTCAAATCTCTTTGCACAACTTAACCAAATTTTTTATTAATGAATTAATCGTTTATACATTGCATTATTTGTTCTATCCATGTTTCAAGTAGTTTTGTAATAGTAGTCCTTACCACTCCATTAATTACAACTCTTAAATTGTTTTGCATTTCTGTAAGTTGTGTTGTAAAAACTATGTTTGTCATATCATTAACCTCTTTACTAAATCCATTTAAAGATTCTTCTATTCTAAATTCATTACTCTGCAAATCATTACTAACATTGGTTAAAAAGTTTGTAATTACACTCTTGTTTTTGTAAATATTATCATTCATATCCACTAATTTTATTGATTCTCCTTGAGAATTGTTTGAGTACAATTTAAAAACGTTTAACATAATAGTTTTTAAGTCTTCCATGCAATGTTTATTTAGTGCATCACTATCTTTCACAGCCATACCCGTATTACTTAATATATATCCGTTCAAATCACAATTCCCATCGCAATTTTTGGTTAAATAGCTATAGTAATGATTATGTTTTATACAGCTATGAGCAGACTTTGAAATACTCATTGTTCTCCGCCTGGAAGCGAAAAAACTGTAAAAACCAGACCAATATCTGCCTTTATATAGGGTAAGCATTGGTATAACCACCAAAAAACCACACTTGTCTTTCCAACAGTAAAAATACATATCTTTAAACTTTGTAAATGTCATACTGCCTAAAACATGATCATTTAAAATATGTTGGAGATTAATATTATCCATTTTAAACACCATTACGATATTTGCATTATTGCACAAACTATGTTTTGGTATATGTGCGAAGAATTGTGATAGATAAAAACAATCAACATTTGACTGTCGACCAAAACTAACATATTGTATTTCCCTCTGCGGTTCACACCAAACAACGTCAAAAATAAATACGGTATTGGGTAATGCTTCATTCGGAGGCACTATATCTTCTTTATTTGTAAAAGGGAAATATCACATTCCTACAATTAATAAAAAAAAGGGCTCATCAATCATTGATATTTCTCTTGTTGTATTGTTTTAGAAAACATGTACGTTTTGACATTTAAGTCCATTTGGATGTTCCAACAGCGACATAATAACACAAGTTTTCCACATGAAGGACAGCTTATCATAAGGTATATTTGATGTTAAAATAATGCCATATTTCTGTTCAATTATGTTTTCTTTCGCATTTACAATTACCAGCAGATGTACATTTTGTTTTATAACCTTCATTTATACACAATTAGACAGTATAATGTATAGTAAAGTAAAAAGTATAAATGCAGGTCAATTTATAGGTTCGCATTCAGTTGAAAATAATGGCTCATACTAAATGTATCAAAAAAGGAAACTGTGAATTGACAACATTGATTATTACCATTTGAATTGCATTAACCAAAATACAATTTTTGTGGTCAGGTACTAAACTTGCAAAATGTCTGGTGCGGAATGATTAAGGAATAAACTCCCTGGATAACGCTTGTAAAGAACACCATATAGTATATGATTGAACAAACGATTTGAAACAAAGACGTATAGCACATACAATTCTAGCCAATAAAGCAGCAAATATAAGGAAGAATCTGTCTACATCAAAAGGTTAAAAGCTAGGCGCTTGGGTCGTTGACCAAGTTATGCATGCAAAGGTTAAAAAAGGCATGGGTTTAAAATGTAAAACCAAATGAAAAACAAACAAAGGAGGAATTATTCCATTGCTATTTCCAGAATTAAGAGCACTTGGATCAATCATTGGAGGAGTTTCAGCAATTAGTAAAGCAGTTGAATCAAAAGATAAAGGAACGTATTTGAAACCCTATAAAGTTGGTAAAGGACGAGAAAACTCTAAACATGGAAAAACCCTGAAACTCCTAAATAGTCTTCCAAAATGTGCATTAACAAAGATATCAATGTGTTTGTAAAGGAACTGGATACTGCCTCTTTGAAACACGTGATTATTTTTAAAATATGCAATTAAGATACAATTACCAAATAGAACAATTACGAAATACAATCAATTGTGGTCATTAATGTTTACTTTTTTTTTTAACCATAAACAGTATATATAAGTTAATGTAATATTATGCATGTTAGTAATATGTCAATTACGTTGATATTAAATGGAAATTTGTCGCAATTGCATGCGGTATATATACCTGCTTTGGAGTTAGATAGGGAATGGCAAATAAGTTTAATACAATTCGTAACTTACAACAGCATACCAAACATTGATACGCATAACCAAAAATTTACAGTTAACATTGGTGAAAAACCTACAAGATTGTGATGCCAGTCGGATCTTATGAGTTGGACGACTTAGAAACATTCATTAGTGGCATTACCTTAAAATGTACATTTCTGATTACGTGTAAATCCAAATACATTACTAGTACAATGTATAGTAATGTTGATATAGATTTCTTGGAAGATAATTCAATTGAAAATATGTTGAGTTAAGAAAAGAGAGTATATCCAGCTAATTAATTGCACAAATCGTCAAAACAAGTTATTATATTGTCGGTAAATGTATGTCATATAAATGTTAATATTGTTGGCGATTCATATTAGAATGGAAAACTGACAAATACACTACATGAATTCACCTGTGTGGTGGCTCCAGGATATAAAATAATTGAAAAACCACATACATTGATACATCTGCCAGTAATAGTTAATCGTGTTGATGAAATAGTTGTTACAATTGTCGATCAAGATGGTAAACTGATTTATTTTAGAAACAAATAAATTACAGTCCGTGTACATTTTAAAAAAAGCTACATAAACAGTTGCTATCTGTGTGCATTAGAATAAAAAAAGGGTATTGTGTACAACACCCAATATGTAAGTAATATAGGCATTTTTTAAAGAAGTATCTCACTAAGGAATGTATTTCGAAGAAAGAAAGTATAAATGGATGTAAACACAAACATAAGATGTTCATTCAAATAAGTTACCTGTGAAGTTAACATGAGGCAATGAATTGTTTTCAAAAGCAATTAAGAAATACAGTTAATCGAAATGGATGACGTACTTAATGTTGAAGAACCAATCAGTTATGAATGTGGAAATTCGTGTGTTTAAACCATTCCGAGCAGGTCTTAATACATTTCCATCGGAAATAAGGATTGCTATACAAAATCATGATATTTACACATTGCCATCGAAATAAAGTTTAAGGTTTAGAGGAACAATTAAAAAGACAACCAATGCAACTAATCCAGTAACTAAATGAATAGTGAGAAACAGAATACTTAATTTAATCGATAGAATTCCATATCTACTCAATGGTGTTGAAATAGACCAAACACTAGATGTTGGAATTACTCCCAAAAATAAAGAACTATCTCTAGGGAACTGTAGACAATATTTATGCAGGGCTTATGGCTGGGTGGAGCAATGTTAATAATTTTACGCTACAAATAAACCCATTTTAAAAGTGCAAAATTGTTTCACCATTAAGTATGGATACCGAGTTTGCTGAGGACTATAAACATGTAATACTAAGTACTAAACAAGAATTAGTTATTCTTTTCGGCAGTACACATTTTAATGCCATATACAATATGTGTAATAATGAGAAAGGTGTAAAATTTGAATTACACACTGACGAATGGCTAATGCCACATATTGCAATTAACACTCATGAATGTGTGAAGATTTTAAAATATATCGGAAAAGGGAGAAATCTAGATATTGCATTCATATCATGGGCTTTGGAGATATTTCCAACTCTACCAACATCACAAAATGTAATTTGTAATTTGAAATCAGGTTTTTCATCTGAGAAACCATTATTTGTTGTTATTTGTTTCCAAACAAACCAACAAAGCAATTTAAAAACTGATAGATCAGTATTTGACAATTGTGATATGAAAAATATTAAACTGTATCTGAACAGTCAAGCTTACCCCTATATGGATTTAAATTTTAACTTTTAAAATGGGGAATTACTTATTTGTTATGATATGTACTCAAAGTTTAGGGAATCTATTATAACAAAATCAGTTCACCAATGCTAGAACCCAAATCATTTAAAACCAGAAGACAGTTATTTGTATTTGATGTAAGCAAACAAGATGACACATTTACTAATGGCATAAATGATTCACAAATTGAAATTATTACAAATACACCTATTCCAGCAAATACACAAGTTTACACTCTGATGATTCATGATAGATTAGTGAGTTACAATGTAAGAGATAAGCTGGTGAAGATAATGAAATGAGTCAGTATGCAACAAACCATGGCTATGACGAGATGTTTTGCAATGTACAAGGATTTGATTCTGCAGAAAAATTTATCATTAAAGAATTAGCCATTACTGATGTGGAAGAAAATACAACCGTATTCAGATTTAATGCATCATTTGACTGGAAATATCTAACTCCCAAATACAGGAAAACTAATAGATGGGTTAATAGCCATCACCACAGTTTAAAATGGAAGAGTGGATGTATGGAGTATGAGAATAATGGAAATATTTACGAACATTACCTAACTAATTGTGAAATATATGTAGGTGGAGTAGAGCCAAAACACCTTTTAGAGAGCGTGTATAACAGGAAAGTAATTGATATTAAAAAATAATACTTTTACCCAATCATTCAAATAATTATGTAAAACACACATATCTTATTCAGCATTCTTCTCTGCAGAGGAAAACTCTAAATTAATACTAACTTGGGCAATGATGTATTACTGGGGTGAAACATAATATAATGATTCTCCTCCTGAATCACCTGTGGATATTATTCGAGTTATATGGCATTGTTTGGGATGCGAGAACTAATGAGGGAAATTTGTATTAGAAGTATTTCGTTGTATGTGATCCAATATTTCATTAAAATGGATCAACAAAAGAACAAAATCACATGTTCTTGCATACATAAATCGAAGTGTAAATTGAATGTTAGCACATTATTAGCTTGTTGGAGTAAACCATTTCATGTTTGTTTCAGAAATAAATAATTTTGACAACTTTTTAAAGTTTGAGTTTATATATATATATGTCTAATATGTTTTGTATCATCCTGTATTTGCTATTGTTTAAAAATGCTGTATAATAATTTGGGAGCAATCTGTACTTGCTTGTATATTTTGGAGCAATCTATACTTCCTAGCATGTTTTGGAACACTATGTATTTTAATTGAGAGAGAGATTTTAATTTTAATTTTCGAAAGAAACTGTGTTTGTTTATATTTTGTAAGTAAATTTATCTTGTAGAATGAATTCCTTTCATATGTTTATTTAACATATCCCTAATAAAAGTCTACTATATTTCCCAAGTAATGAAAACAAAAAAATTGTGTCAACAGAGAGATTCTTAAAAGATGTCGGGTTTCTATCAAAGGAGTGATGTAATGAAAAAGTCAGAGTAAAAATTATGGAAGTGATCACTCTAACCGCTTTCCCATAACTAAGTACATAATATACCATATCGGGTAAGACATGGTTAATGTTAGTAAGTTTCTAGGATCGAATCCCTGCTAAGACATGTTTGATAGTAGTTCGTTTATAAACATAAAAGTAATAATGAACAAATTATATAACTAATAAAAATATATAAAGTAAATCTTAGTAATTAGTTTGTGTACGTCAAAAAGGTAGATGTTTATACTTAAATTAATTGCATGCAATATTTCCAAAAAAAAACATTATTAGCTAATAAATTTATACTTGCTTCGAAATCTTAGATTTATAGCATTTGGTAATATCTCAAGATGAGATAAAACGATTATATTTAGAGATCTGTGGTCTTAGTTGTGTGACCGCTCCTTCTACAGAGTCATTAACCTTCAAGGTTAAATTTCAACATTTTTTAAAATACTACCAGCAACAAAACCAAGATCTCAGAGGGTGCCAGCCTGACTCCAACAAACCCCCGCAGAATGCATTTCTGTTTTTTAATACGCTGGGGAATGTATCTCTTCACAAAGCAAGCTGTCAAGGTACTTGGTCCATCCTACTGGGGAGGACATTCAGGTCAATGATTTTAACTTCAAGTATACCAAGGCAAAAATGTCTTCCTACCTGAATTCAAACTCTCAAGAGAGAGAAAAAAGTTGTGTTTTCCACTTTATTAAATTAATATTCACTTTCCAACCTCCATTATGCAGGAAAATATACAGAAATTTCAAAATAAATTAATAAGACTTATATCAAAAAATGAACAAATATTTATGAAACAAGTTTTACTTCCCTATACACACCAACATTTACAAAAAGTTTTAAAATATTTTATAAAATATATTTGTAACCGTATTGAAAAAATTATTTTACACATTAATGGAAAATATATGTATATGGTTGGTGTAAATATGATTAATAAAATACACATTAAGAAAACAGGACCAAATTTACATAAATTAGATCATAAAGCATAACATGTTCCTTGACTTCAATAAGATTGATTGAAAATAAAGAAATAATTTATGTTAAGTTTAAGGTTTACAGAAATATGTGGTGATACCTTAACATTAAGGCACAGTACAGTTGTTTCGAAAAAAAAAAAAAAGAAATAAAATTTCCTTTAAATGGTAAAACTAATCTTAAAGAATCTTAAAGAGGCATTATAGCAAGTGTAAATTTTTTTTTGTATTATTAATACACTTTCTTTTTCTGTAGATTATATATTGCTTTATTGAGTGTGTTTATCTCTAATACATTTGATGAACATTTAATAGGTTCTTAATTAAACAGAATTTATTTTTGCTGAACAGAAGTTATTTTTGTAATAAATTAAATGCAATTCATTTCTTCGAGGATGAAACTTAGCAGAGAGGTTTGTCTCAGAGGTTTGGGGTGAGGGTTGAAGATATTTGAAATTCGGGGGGTGCAGGAAGGGAGGGGACTGGGTGTTTTGGCCTTCTGAGTTCTGGTTGGCGGGAGAAATCAAGCTTAGTGGCTGTTTACCTGGGAATTTGAAATTTTTATAAATAGCGCTTTAGCCTCTATGCCCCCTTCTACTGTTTCCAGTTGTTTGTCAGTTCGGTTCGCCTTGCCATGTTGTGCTCGTATGAATATTATTTTCATGGCTTATCTACCAAAGTCTTTAATAGAGAACTTGCAGATTTTAACTGGGATTATTTTAATGGTTTACTGAACACATCAGATGCTTTGGCAAAAAATTTATTCGATTTTTTTGGATGACGACGAAGAAAGTGAATTTAATCTACAGCTGTTGCTATTGTCAACTCATTCAACATTAAGAGCAGTTACAGTAATATCTGGGCTAACGAATCCTACAGTAACGCATTCAATGATAAGAGCAGTTACTGTAATGCCTGCACTAACGAATCCTACAGTAACACGTTCAACATTAACAGCAGTTACAGTGACGTCTGTGCTAACGAATCCTACAGTAACGCATTCAACGATAAGAACAGTTACAGTAACTTTTGTGCTAACGAATCCTACAGTAACTCCTTCAACGTCGAGAGCAAGTATATTGATGTCTGCATAAACAAGACTAGAACATCGAAAGCAGGTATATTAACATCTGCAGTAGCGAGTCCTACAGCGACGCCTTCGGCTTACAGGACTACAGCAACGCCTTCGGCATCCAGAGCTACAGCGACTCCTCTGGCTTCCAGAGCTATAGCGACGTCTTTGGCATTGAGCTTGGAAGCTCTATATTTCACAACAGTCAACAAATCAGGTGAGCGATGTGTACAAAAACCAGCAATGTGTTTGTGTTGCACTCCACTAGAATTAACCTCAAATAATGTGCAGGAAGATATGTAAAAAAATTATTTATACCGAGAGTTGGAAGAGCTTTAAGAGTTCAAGTTTGTGTTTTTACCTAAGTCAAGTATGCCATCTCCTGAATTATTATCACCTGAATCACCACAGCATAAATTAATTTCCCCACCTCCTCCGTTTTCACCTCCACTGCAAGAAATAATTTGTACTCCTATATCATCACCAATATCACCACCACCACTGTTGTTCCTGTAAAGAAACATGAAGTCAGCTTATCTCTTTAACTCTAAATGTAATTTCTGATGACAATTCAAACTTACAGTGATAAATGATTTTAAGACTAACATGAGGTGATGCTTTTAATGGTTTCTGACACAGCATAATTTGATACTTTTTTCAGGTTTATATTGTAATGATATTCAGATGTGATACGGTGATAAGTTTTCACTTGTAATGGAGTGAGAAGTTTTTACAGTTTTAATGATTGAAAGTGTTAAGTTTTAAAAGTTTAAATAAAATGTCATTCAATTTCCTAAATGTTTTAACGATTTTAAGAAAATTTAATTCAGGTTCTTAAAATTTTTATGATTTAAAGAAAATTTCATTCTAAGTTTTAATGAGTTTAAGAAAATTTAATTTAGTTTGTTAAAAGTTTTAACAATTTGCTAAGAAAGTTAATGATTTTAATGATTTCGAATGTAAATTGATCGAAAGTTTTAATAAACTTCATGATTTCAATCATAAAATGTTTAATGATTTTCAGTCATAGCCTACATTATTGTGATTATTTTACAGTTTTAAGGCGTAAGATGGAGTTTTTTGTTGACATGCTTGTATGGCTCACATGTGAATGTTAAAAATGTTTAATGATTTTCAGTCGTAAAGGATTTGTTATGAATTTTTCTTTTTTACAGTTTTATGATGTAAGATGGAGTTCTGGATATGCTTGTATGGCTTTCACATGTAAATATTTAAAATGTTTAATGATTTTCAGTCATAACAGGATTTGTTATTACTTTATTTTACAGTTTTATGATGTACGGTGGAGTTTTGGATAATATGCTTGTATGGCTTTCAGTAGTAACATGTTTAAAGTTTTCTGATCATAGCATGTTTGATGTGAATATGTAGAGACTTTGCGCATGAATATTAACTGAAGTAAATTTTATGATTTAAAAAAAAATAACATTCTATGTTAATATGCTATACTGTAACTTGTTAATTATTAGTTTGAAAATTCCTCATGTCCTTATATCTCTTGTGAATTATTGGAGATGGGATGTGTCTGAAGATAAAGTACTTGCATATGACTGTATATTAAATGTTTAAATAAAAAATGTTGGCAACTTGAAACGAATAGGTGATGTTAAGTTGTTGGTTTTATTTTAAAATCAGGTAACTGGGGAAAAAATTCAAGTTATTCGTTTCCTTCTTGATGAGGGATAAAAATATTATTTTACATTAAAAACTATAATTTAAATAAAAACTAACTTTTAAGGGAATTTACAAAAAAAAAAAAAATTTGGAGAGAATCTAACACATCTGAATGAATGAACTTGAAATGAGAGGGAACAGACTAGTGTCTCGAGGAATATTTGCCGACCTGCTGGTCAACTTGAACAACCCTGGGGAATTTGACGAAACAGAACGTCAAGTGACACAAATGCCTTTTTGAGAGGCAGCTAGAAAGACGTCTTAGCAACACACCCCAGCTCCAAGAATGTTTTCCCGCAGCCCTAGAACTCTACAGCAAGCAGTGGCAGAGTATAATGAACTTTGAAATAAAATAAGTTTTCTCAGAACAACCAGATTACAACTACTGCTGTAGCTGAAGATTCAACACGAAGATGTCTGCTGGTAGAATATAATCATACTTTACGCAAACTCCGAAAACATAATTAAAAGTTTTTTTATGTCTGAAATTTTCCTTTGAATTTGCTTTAATTTGGCCTTTTAGGAAAATCAGTCGAAATACCGTGAAATTTAACTACTTTCAGTTTTGATGTTAGTCACGTCAAGACGGATGTGTGCTGTTCCAGTAATATCGCGTCAAAAAATAGTATTTGTAAATCAAATAAGTTCAAGCGTGTTTTCAAGCAGTGTTCTAAGTTTAACTTGTGTAAGTGGAATTATGCGTGGTTTTCATTAATTTAAAAAAATTAATGAGTCAAAATATGTCTTATAGTTATATATAGTTTGCTGGACAATGGGATAAAGTTTACAGAATTAATATATAAAGTTATTGTTGGAATGTTAAATCTTTGGAATTATCTTGTGGGGATTATAATATCGGGAAATATTTAAATTAAGGGATATAAATTTCATCAGCAGAAGTTGTGAAATTTTATTTTGCAGGGAATACTCCTGGCTCTGGTTTTTTCTCATTGGCTCGGTGTTCGAGCGAAAGTAGCAGTTTGTAGGAAGAGAGGAGATAGCCCACGTCAGTTCAAAATCCACTGGCCAGAGGGATGGAGGCTTCCCGACGTGATGCATAAAAGGCACGCTTTGGCCTTGAGGGAAACCTCCGTTCCTGAGTGAAGCAGCTCTTGTCCCAGAAAATGCATACTCTGGGCTGGGGAGTCGTGACCGTAATCGACACCGAAGGCGGGGTGTGTGGACCTGGTATTTCTCGAGATATCCGAAAAACGTGCTCTGGGGTGGGGATGAAGGGAGCAGGCGTGTGGCCTTAAAAATGGTAGTCTTTCGGAAACGCACTCTGAGATGGTGTACGCAGAGGGGGTGGTTGGCAATAAACAGGTTTCTGTGGTGCTGGATTGATAGCGGGGGTGTGTAACCGTTGACAGGGCAGTCGTCCGAAAATGTGCTCTGACATTGAGGGGGTTGTGGGCAGGAAGTCTCTTTTCGCACAAATACATGGTCTGGACAAGGGGTGGGGGAGGGCAGCGCCTACATGAATAGTTTTAGCCATCTAGTGCCATCTTAGTTCTTTGCAAACACTTGTCTTGCATAGACGTATACACCAGCTCTCCAGACTTCACCCAGCAGGTCGATGGTTGGCGGGGCTTCGTGCCACGACCAAGGGGTTCGGTGGTCAGCGGGCTTCAGAGAGTGTAGGAATATCATACGCCTGAGTGTTAGCCGCAATTCTTGTTTTAATATTTAAAAAATGTATAAATTTTCTTTTTAATTTATTGGGAAAAAATAATTTTCGTGTGTTAAACCTATAACGTGCGTTCATCGTGTAAACTCCGTTTCTGAGTTCAGTCGACGAATCTTCGTAGCGTTTACAACTATCGTTTCGGTAACTAGTGCCATGAATTTTACAGACTTAATGGAGAATTTGTAGTATGATCATTATTTAAATAATTAAAAATAATATATTGTATGTTTTTGTAAAGTGTTGCGGGATTAAGCCACCTGAGTCTCCTTACGTTTCGACAGAAAAAAATTGTGTTGAAAGAGAATTCTTCTTCTTACAATAGTGAAACTTTCGTTAAAAATCAGGGTAAGATTTTTTTTTTATTATCATTTCATTGTATGTTGTACGTAGTGTATTCAGAGTTTTTGTTGAAAATTTCAACTCAGCTGCACTTCAAGTATATAGTCAGGTTTTCTGCATAAGCTCGACTCATACAGTCACAAACCTCCTAGGCGGACGGATGTGTTTTGGGGGAGCTACTGGTGCGATTTCGGGTTCCATAATTTGTTTAGTGATTGCCATATACTTATTTTCGTTAGCCATGTAATTTATTTAGAAACATTCATTTTGTATTTTCATTCATTTATGAGTTTTTCACCTCAGTCTATTTCAGGTTATGTTTTCGCTCAACACAGCTTATAAGTTGACGTAAGTTCTGATAGTACTGCAGCGACCTCCCGAGCAAATGGAGATTTATTATACGTTTTCTTTTTTACGCATGTTAGTAATTGAATCACTTTTTTAATAATCGTCATTTTATGTATGAATTCCCTTTCAAAATTTACCTTACCAGTCTCACAGACAGGCGTGTTTTAAAGTCATATCAGGTTCATGCAAGAGGCATCAAGCAGTGTCACATTTTTTTACGTGTTTTCAAATACCTTGCTATTGTGATTAGGAAGACTGCAGTTTAATTTATAGCGACATTTTTGATTCGTTGATTAATTTCATACTGGAGACTCATGTAATTGTGATTGTTTAGCACTTGTCGACACCAGGTTATTCATACATAGAACTCGTTTGAAATATATTTTGTTTAAAGACTCAGAAATGTCTCTCGTGTGTTAACTATATGTTATTTTCTCTTTCTGTTTATTTACCAAATATCGCCTATATCCCACCACCGTCTACGAGTAATATCATTACCAACCCCAAAAAATTAACACTTAGGCCACACTTGCACAAAACTCGACACATATATACCCTGTCCCCAACACGTCACACCTCATCCGAGTGCCAGAACTCCAAGGGTGAGGACGTGCCACAGCTGCTCCCCATCCAAAAAAAGAAAGAAAAAACTAATAAATGCAAGTATACTCTTGCACCTAATTAAAAAATCGGATAAAAAAATTTTAGTTTCATTAAAATCGGATTAAAATTTTTGGTCGGATTAAGATGGGACTAACCCTTTCAATAAATTTAACTCTTCGATCAATTTGATTAACCCTTTCGATCAATTTAACCCTTTAATATAAAAAGGCGGCATCTCTTTGTTTCGGAAACCTAATGTCCCTACTACTTGTATACAGTTCTCTCCGAGGTGGCTGCAGTAAGGGGTAGGGGACTAATTCCACCTTCCATTTACCCGTCATTGGTGCCGCTAAATTTCCGTTACCAATGCCCGTAATACAAGATTATCCTGGTCAAGCAACATAAACAAATCTTTATAAAGGCTGCCAAGGAGACTTCGTGGAAAACAAGCTCACAAACAACAATGCCAGATTCCAGCTTGTTTTCCGGCCTTAACCCCTATGTTGTGTAAGTATAGTCTGATATATGGGCTCAGCTTTGGAACTCCGAGATATCGTAACGTAAGGTGTTGCACATTCATCACTAGTTACTGTGTTCCTAAATGAAATATTGCCGTTGTGCCGGTAGATTTATCTCCATGAACCAATATTTCGTGTCGCTGCCATATTCTGCTGCACTGGTGCTATTAAATGCCAACCCGGGAAACGAATTGCCTCGTAAACAACCGGGAAATTGACATTTTTTATACTTCCTAATGTTCCTCTTGTTTCGATAATTAGGCCTTAAGGGTGAGAATAACGTGCAGGTATGGAAATCATATTTAACAAGTATGTACATGAATATGACGGTGTTTAGTTGGAATACGCTGCTACATTTGGAACATCAAATTCGATTTACTGTTTTGTTGCAAAAATATGTTCATGGTACTCAAATTACTATTAGAAGAACTATTACAAATTTTAAACATGATGCAGTTTTTTTTTTTTTTTTCCATTTTCATATGCCCATACATGTCTTAACATTGCTGTCTGCGATTACCAACTGACTAAGTGTATCATAGAAATGGCTGCATCCTTAGTAACTTGGTTGTGTTGTGATCCCAGTCGGTTGACACGGAAGTAGGTAAAAGTTAAAGAAAGTTGAAGAAAGTATCTGTTTTCTCTTATAAATTAGGTCAGTATTTTTAAAGAAGATAGTTAAACTAGTTAGCCCATTAACTCATAACTTTACATATTATCCTCACTTCCGTGCTGTTATGAGTTACCCGCTATTCGTGCAAAACCAAGGACAAAATACTGAAAATACTGTTACACGACAACAAAAAATTAAGACCCTTAAAAACTTAACTTTCGCAAACGAATACTTTCAAAAAGTATTAAATACTTTCATAAAAGTATAAATACATACCAAGAAATAAGGAAACTCTTAGTTGCAGTAGTATAAAGTGTTATAAAAATAGAGCCCTAATATGACACACTAAACTGCTAGTAGTAGGGCTGGGGGGGGGGGGGGATTTTAGATCAAAGGGGATGCTGCCTTGATTAATCGGATTATCGATTTGATATAAAATTGATCGGAATTATTTTTAATCAGCTCAAAAATTGTTTAATCTGTTATTCTTAATCGTAATCCCATTTAATCGGATAAAAATGTGATCAAAATTTAGTTTGGTGGCATGACACTTTAATTTTAATTATTTTTTTTATTTTTGTGGATGGGCAGCGGCATTTTAGGTGTTGACCCTCGGAGCACTGGTGTTGTACTGAGGTCACAATAAGTATTCATATAGGGGAGCGATGTTGTCTGCAAGACGACTGGCCTCGACTAAGGGGAATAATATATTGTATAGGGTATATATGACTTGAATTTGGTGCAAAAAGTATTTTTGTGTGTGCCACATGGTTATGCTGGGACTCACTATACCTTGGTTTGCAGCAGAGTGGTGCTCGCACTCCTGGCCTCACCAGCTGGTAAATAGTGATGCTGGTATAAAGATAATAGCTCAAAACCCAAATGTAACTTGAGAAAGTTGTGCCCACCTATTTGATTGCACACAGAGATATGATGTCTTCCAAGACTGTTACAATACTGACCAGTGGTTTTGAGAAAGCAATTAACCCGAAGCAGGTGAATACGATTTACATCCTGTATACTATAAATAACGAAGGACCCCATTGATCGTGGAAGAAATTAACAACGTACCTTACTAAGTTAAATTATTTTAGTATACGTCCATTGGGTCGGGAGATCGCTCAAGTAATGACTGGAGTTTGTGGTAACTTATAAGCTGTGTGTCGTACTAGCACATCTGGCAGACGACTGAAGTAGTAGTGTATTTCTGCAGAAATAAATGATTAGGAGAGACAATATATTTTATATAAAATGAAATTTAGACTGACTTGACTAACTGGTCCTGTGTTAGCATCTGATTAGATATGCGAAATGGCAGAGAAATTATGAAACATCCATAGGAAAAACTATAACGAATGGAATATCAAATTTCAAACAAACACAACTACGTGACTATCTTGGTTTTTAAAAATAGATCAAGAAATTAAGTAATGAGTTAGAGCTACAATTACATGACTTGAATTAATAACGAATTTAAAATAAGTAGGAATAAATGAAATCACACAAGCAGCTCTCCCAAAACATGTCTTGTCGGCTGTGAGGTTTGTGAAGCAATGCCTTATAAGCTGTGTGTCGGGAGCACGACTAGAGACGTCTGTTTCGAGTGCTGGTTGGCAGGTGACTGAGCTGAAATATGCGAAAAACTCGGAAATGAACTAAAAGAGAGGTAAATACAATTTACATCCAAATACAAAACGACTGTTTCCGAATAAGTTATGCCACTGACGTTACACACAAGAGAAATTATGAAACGTGCCACACAACAAAAGTATAAGGAATGGACCAGAAAATTAATATATTTCAAACAGCAGAATGAACTATCACAACTTCCTGGTGTTAACTTACTAAAGGAATTACAGAACCCAATTCCACATCAAAATAAAAACTGGCTTACTGTCCACAGCAATCCTGTTAACTTAAAGATGGAACGTACATTTACATAAACAAAGCGATATAAAATAATTAAATTTTAACCAAAAAGGAATATTCCACAAAACAATAGCAGGGACAAACAAAGATTTCACACGCAAACAAGAACTAAAAAAAATTACCCCATTTTAAACAATAATTTCAGTTCCCTGGGAAAGATAAATCATTCGCCTGCATTATTTCACGTATATTCCTAGCATGAGAATAGATAATTTTTTTATGCAATTTCCATCGAAGCATAAGGAGACTTGGATCACGTGAAGAAAGATTTAATCCAGCAACACTTGTAGAAACATAAGATATTTAAAAAAGTC
This sequence comes from Dryococelus australis, assembly GCA_029891345.1. Taxonomy (NCBI): domain Eukaryota; kingdom Metazoa; phylum Arthropoda; class Insecta; order Phasmatodea; family Phasmatidae; genus Dryococelus; species Dryococelus australis. The sequence continues at coordinate 301,719,595 of CM056995.1, read as the reverse complement.
ATAAATCTACGAACAATTTCAGTCCAAAGACTTGGTCGAAGAAAAATGATGAAACTGTATAAAATAATGAACACACTATATCGATCCAGTCTTAACACACAAAAAATTTTTCCCAGTAATAAAAAGATAAATTATTATATTAAACACTTATATAATATCGCATGTAATGATAGGTGAAACCCGGAGCAGATATTATCCGATGAAAATGTTTAAAGAAAGCTGAAGCCTGCTGGTCGGGTCGGGTACCCCTCGGTCGTGACACGAAGACCCGGCAGATGTTGCCGCAGCCGGTAAAGTCGGAAGAGTGATGACCAGTGATGTGTGTGTCGAGAGCAAGGGTTGTCGTCAAACTAAGATGTCGCTGGACGGTTGGAAGCACCTATGCCCTGTCCAGTGCTATGTGCCCCCTACCTCTGCCCCACCTCTCTCTCCAATCACCACTAAAACAGAGCGTGTCTTGTCCAACCTGAGGGCTGCCCGCTTGCCTGTGTAGCTACCAGCTCACCTCGGGCAGCTAATTTTGGACTCTTCCAAAGCTTTCACCTGTCCGATTGCGTGAGAAGAATACTTATCCCCCCCCCGGCCCCTGAGGCACCGAACTTGGAGCAGGTCACCCCCCCCCCCAACCCTTTGTGGTAAGGGTTGTTTGAAAAATTCTTGCATTTCGGATCTCAAGTGTTTGAATGTTTATTTCCAATGTATAAATATTTAACAACTTTCGCTGAAAAATTATTCCCTCAATATTTAGAGCTATGTTAAAAAAAGTAACTAGCTGTATATATGTAAATGTCTTTACGGAAATGCAATTTATATATTCTGAATAACTTTTGCTAACATGGTAAATTATTTTTAATACCTCTTCTATCGAAATCTACAATCTCCCGCATCGCGTAGCGTACGAAAAACTGAAAGATTTTATAAAAAAATCTTAGATGAAATTTTCAGAAAAGTAATTACATTTCTTCCAATGTTATTATTAGTGAATCTAATGCTGTGAAGGAAATAAAAGTATAACACCTAAACCCAACCCAGCATGTAGGATGCTCAAGCCCATTCCGAATGTTTAAGAGAAACTAGATGAAAGTCTTGTTAGGAACTTGCAATTAACACAGACCTAGGTTTTTTCCCATCTCACTCGTCCTCCTCTCTCTCTCTCTCTCTCTCTCTCTCTCTCTCTCTCTCACTTGCTCGCTCTCTCTTCAAACTTAAATCCGATCATTTATGCAGAATCAGTAATCTCTTTTGTATGTCAAATACATGGTGGGAAAAACTTTGCAGTCTCCCCTGCAAAAATTTCTTTCTAGAAAAGAATAATCTTACTTAGGAAAGAAATGACCTCGGAATATTCCAATTATTGTTAACTTAAAAAAATTTCCAAATAATATAATATTAAAAGAAAACAAACGTAATGGAATATCGCTTATATGCTAATCCAATGAAATGGTAATCCAATTAACAAGTGGATTGATTGCACAATAATTTTACATCCATACCCCATTGATATTGGTTTATTAAATGAAAAAACACATCAAATATGTTTAAATTTTTTTATGTAGTATACTAATACTACAAACATAGTATTACAATATTTTAAGATCCTGATTCTTGACCCACAAATTGTGTTCTTTTGAGAAGCCTCTCCATCTAACCAAGGACTTATCTTTTTTCCTTTTAATGGTTTTATCAAAACATAATACATGTTTGTAAAAACTGCCTTTTATAGGCTGTCCATTGTAGGTTTCGAGGTAATACACCTTAGTATAAGAATATCTGATTGAAATAATTTTAAATATTTCATAAGACCAATTGACTGTGTGCCATTTATCAAAGACAGGTTTCAGTTTTGAGATTCTTATATATTCACCAACTTTGAACTTTTGCTTCCTCTGATCGGATATTTTCACATTATTATATATGTTTTTCATCAAAGTATTGTCCTGTAGCGATCCCCTACCTCCTAACACTCGTCTATGTACTCTCTACCCTTTCTCTCTGTAACCTCTGACTTCTTGTAATACATATATGCTGTGGGAAGGGTATCGCTCAGGGAAGCATATATGTTAACTATTGACCTAATAGAGGAGAATTTTCTAAACACAATACTTACATTGTAGTATCCAGATGCAACAGTATTATAGAGAGCTTTATGAGCTTGAGATACAAGGCACTCACTGTGAACAAAATGAGAGTTATGATTCCCATAGTAATGAAGTCATAAGTTGCTGGTTCCACTACGGAAAACAATTTGTTTTCCTTTGTACTTACAATGCGAGTAAATCTGATCAACTGTTGTGAGTACTGGCAACACAGTGTGATTAATCTTACAGTTTGTATCAAGTGAAGTACTAATGTTGTAAAAACGAATACCAGCTGTTAAGGATAATTGTTGCAAGTGAAACGATTGCTGGTTGAGCCAATGCACATGTATCACAGTTGTAAAAGAACTGTAGGTGCATGTACATCACACAGGTGTGTATCCTCAACAATAATTTGCTCTGGTGTAGCGATTTGGCTTCCACGTGGCATGTGTAATTCAACACTTCCTAGGTTATGGTTTTTTATGTTAGCATTGAGGGAGGTATTCACACACTGTAAGAGTGTGCCTTCAGGGAGGTTGGTTAGTACATACTGATGTGGCAAAATATGGTTAATGGAAAATGAAATGTCATGTGAACAATGGAATTTACAGGCTGAAAATAATGAAGTAGCATCGGAGAGCAGAATTGCTGCTTTGACACATTTAGAGTTATCACATGTGAGTGATCGTTTTTGGATGAGTATAACATCCGTTGGCATTTCTGGTGAGTGTGAGATGGATTTTACAATGTCCATATTAGGATCAATTACAATAGTAGAAAATGGCATGTGGATTATGCATGATTGGTTTTCAAAATGGTAGGGCACTGGAATTTTATTTGTAAACTTGCCATGTGGAATGAATTCTGATGGGAATTTGTAATTTTATCACCATTTGAGTTTTTGGGAAAGAACATTTCGTCAGCTCATTAGTGTAATATTTAATTATACCATTAATACAAATAATTAATGTTAGATTCAGTATGAGGAGTTCCACATTTAGTTTGCTGAGATCATTTGACATCTGAGTTTTGTTAACTTCATTAAGAGGTAGTTTGTGCAGTTGACACGAATGAATCTGAGTTTGTACTTAGTTTTCAATAACAATGTTGTTAATCAACTGCAAAATGCTTGTGGATAGCAAGTTATACTGAGCTTCAATGTTGTAAATTTTTCTGATGGCAGAATTTTGGTTTTGTAAAACTTGGGATATGCTGTTAATGGTTCATGCCAGAGAGTTAATACTACTTTCCACCTTGTGTTGTATTTCGTTGATTACTTTAAAAGTCACATTAAGAGCATTATCGGATAGTGCATTAATTTGTCTGTCCAACTGAGCATCATTGTCAAGTAATGTACATAAGTGCTTATTTGTTAGAATATTACAACACCAAGAATTGAATGCCTCGCTTCCATCGGAACTGGTTACTCACATCGTCAATGAATTCTAGCAGTACACCACATTCCATTGCTTGTAAATATTCATAGATTTGTTTCCCATTCTTACAAGAGTTCTATGTGTGATCGGCACAAGTTACATATAAATACTGGTCAAGAGATGCAGGGGTTGTGAGAAAGTGCAGTGGTATAGTATATTGTAATGCTGTCTTCATATACAAAGTACACATTGGCAGGGGTCCGATAGACCCTGGTGTGCATCCTGTATTTGGCTGGTACGGGCAGGACAGCTGGCAGAACAAAACACATTACATCCATGACCTTGGCCATGTGGCGAGCGAAGCAGCGTCCCCACTCCGTATCTCGAGCTCATCTGGCGACTGGTGTCGCCATGGTGATGGAGTGCATGCACAGAGAATGACTAGTGCTCGTGCAGTGCTGCCAACGGCATCTGGCAGTGGTAGCAGCACATTGTAGCTGCTGTAGTGGCACAGCACTTGGTGTGGGGTTGGAGCCATGTAGCCCCCTCTCCATGCCTTGGTTGTGCTGCAGTTGTCCCATGGTGTGGTGACAGCTAGGAAGTTTGGGCAGGTACCTCGTGCTGCCTGGCTCCTGCTGCAGAACACACGTGTTGAGTATAAAGTTTTGTCAGCAAACCCCTGTTGAGGCATGGACAGGCTGCATGGGTGGCATTTCGAATAGCTCCCACAGTGGCTCACGTCACTTTGTTTCCCTTAGTAAGACATTGACATATACTGCAACAAATATGAAAGCCATATTTTAAACACTGAACCAGTAAAAACTTATAATATAATACCTTCATTACCTTATGAAGGCGGGCTGTGTAGGCATGTACACACTGTGTCAAACTTAGGGGGCCCATCTTTTTTTATCTGTATGCATACAGTTCAGTTACCTAAGACATCTGCTACTCTGAAGGGGCCACAGTAACGATGCGTGAGTGCTTTTTGTCTGCCGCGATTGCATACCCAACATAATCATTAATTCATAGAGTGCATAGTTTATGTGTTTTGTCGAATTGCTTTTTCTGATGTTGTACGTGTAAGAGATTAACCTTTGCATTATTGTGGTCTTGTAACAACTTAGTACACCTGTCATTTGCACATTCTGAGTATTGTGTAGCGATTTCTTGCGCTGGAAGTGCTGCTTGTACACTGTGGAGCTGATAAAAAGGGGTGTACTTGGTTGTTGTGTTGATGCTTGTGTTGAAGTTCAATATTATTAATTCGACATAAAGGTCTTAATTTGCATGGTCAATATTGCCACATGCTGTCAATTGTTCACCGACAATATGGTTCATTGCTTCTTCAAACCCGTTACAGCGAGGGTTGTATGCAGTTGACATTAATTTATTTATACCCAACATCTTAAGTAATTGACTAATCAAATCATTGCAGAAGCTGGTGCCACTGTCTATAAGGGTCTGTTCTGGGCATCCAAATTGCAAAATTACTTGTTTGATAAAGTCGGTGCTTGTAGCCATGTTTATTGATTTGAATGCCTTAGAAACTATGCCTAGCTACTATGCCAACTAGCAACTAATGCCTTAGCAACTCTCACTGTGTCCCAATAGTAAGCCTGTTTTATTTTCTCGAGTGTATTAAACACTTCAAAGTATCCTCCTCCAAAAATGGCATCATGGTGCGCTTGAATGATTTTGTTCACATATACTTGGGGAACTAGTATTAATTTCTTAATGCCTTGTGGGGTGTTCAATTTAAGATAAATTTCACCACCGCAATGCCATAATGGCGACTAAGTCGACGGTATTTTGTATCAACTAGTTTTGCGGACTCTAATGCGAGCTTTAATTGTTTTATATGTGGATCATGCTCATATTCCCCTGCAAAAGTTAAAGTGTTGACAGTAATTGGGCATAAATGTAGAATAGGATCATCGTCAATTTTTACATACTCTTGTTTATGGTTGTAAGTGGATATGAAATGCGAGGTTCCACTTTTGGTCAAAATTATAATCATACAATTTTAAAGTGGATTTATACAGTGCGGTTCTATTTTGTTAGGTATGTTTTCAATGACCACTTGTAGATTAACTTGATATAATGCAGTGACAATTCTGCAAATAGTATGGATTAGAAAAATTTTCTCATCAGCAAAGGCTTTTGCTACTTTTGTTTTGTCTTTGGAATGAAATTCATTTTTGAAAAAATGTTTGATGTCTACCCAGTTGTTGGCAGTGTACTTGACAGTGCTGGATTTAATCTTGTTGTGTTTGTTAGGGTTTTGAAAAATACTTTCTGCCATAGCAATGTATAGTGATGTGTAATTAGAATGTTTTGCTTAACCATGTAATTTGTGTTGTTGATAGTAAAAGTTTGTTTTAGTGTATCTGTGTTTGTGGTGATATGGCTTAAGGCTTCTGGAAATGTGTTTAGTTTCCCTTTTATTATGAGAGGCTCAAATTTGTATTCGCTGTACTTCTGGATGCCAGAGGTGTCACTGTAGCTCTGGGCATACTCTTCATTCGAGTGTGACATGGTAAGGCGAACCGAAGTGACAAACAACTAGAAACAGTAGAAGGGAGTGTAGAGGCTAAAGGCCTATTTATAAAAATCTCAAATTCCCAGGTAAATGCTCGAGAAGCATGATTTCTCCCCTCCAACCAGAAGTCAGAAGGCCAAACACCCAGTCCCCTTCCTTCACACATCCCTTACTTTCAAATATCTTTAACCCTCACCCCAACTTCTGAGAAAAACCTCTCTGCTAAGTTTCATTCTCATTTTATCACTAAAATAACTTCTGTTTGATTTAAATTAATACTTTTTAATTATTAATCAATCAAAACTAATAACGAGTGTATTAAAGATCAACACATTCAATAGAGAAATATATAATTTATAGAAAAATGAAAGTATTATAATCCATAGTAAAACATTTATGCTTTCTATAATCCCTTATTAAGGTTCTCTAATATTATATCTAACTTTTAAACATAATATTACTTATTTTTTCGAAATGTTAAATGTAAATACTTTTTAATAAAATTAAGTATTACGTTTTGTAATATTGAGACATTACCTCACATTTTAACCATAAACTTAATACGAAATATGTTTTATTTTCAATAAATCATATAGCAATCAAGAAACATTATTTGCTTTATGGTCAAATTTAAGTAAATATTTTCCTGTTTTCTTAATCCATATATCGTTAATCATATTTACACTAAAATGTATAGATATTTTCCATTGAGGTGTAAACATTTTTTCTATATAATTAGAAATATGTTTTATATGTTTTTTTTTACTTTTTGTAAAGGTTGGTGTGTATGGGCAAATAAAACTTGTTTCATAAATATATGTTCAGTTTTTTTATTTCTGTATATTTTCCTGCGTAGTGGAGATTGGAAAGTGAATATTAATTTTATGAAGTAGACAATACAATTTATTTCTCGAGAGTTTGAATTCAGCTATGAAGACGTTTTGACCTTAGTATACTTGATGGTTATAATCGTTGATCTGAGATGGGCTCCCTAGAAGTACAGACCATGGACTTTGGCAATTTGCTTTTTGAAAAGTGATACTTTCCCGAGGGTATTATAAAACCAAAATTCTTTCTGCAGGGGTTTGTTGGAGTCAGGTAGGTCCCCTCTGAAATCTCGGTTTTTTAGTTGGTACTATTGGAAAAACATTTAAATTAAACCTTGGATGATTGTGACTCTGGAGGAGTGTTCACATGGCTAAGACCGTAGATTTCTAAACATTATGGTTTTTTCACATCTTGAGGTATTGGCAAATTATATAAGTTTAACATTTCGAAGCTAGTATAAATTTATTAGCTAATAATATTTCATTGGAAATATGCCATGTGATTCATTTAAGATTAATCATCTATAAAATTGAGCACATCTACCTTTTTTATGTACAGAAACAAACAATTATCAAGATATTGTATACATTTCAATTATGAGATTCGTTCGTAATTACATATATGTTTATAAGGTTACAATAAAATTGACCTAGCCAGGATTCGAATCTAGAAATTAACTTATTTCAACCATGCCTTATCTGGCATGGTATATTATATAATTAGTTATGGAAAAGCTGTTACAGTGCTCACTTCCTAGTCTTTTACTATGGCTTTTTCATTATAACAGTCGTATGTGTTAATGCAATATATTTTAATGGAAACCATACATCTTTTAAGAATCTTTCTGTTGAGACAAATGTTAATCTTTTTTTTTTTCATTCCTTAGGAAAACAAGTACAATTTTGATTAGGATAGGTTTAACAAAAAAAATAAACAAAATCATTTAAGACATATTTTATTCACAAAATATATGCAAACACAGCTTTTTTCACAAATTTCGGTACATATTTTTTAACTCTAGCAAATACAGGATGATACAAAACATATCAAACAATTATTTCAAAAATGTATACAGACACAAGCTGTTTCAAAAATTTGGTAAAACTATCTTTTCAAAATAAAATCGAAATGGTTTATTCCAATGTGCTATTAACTTACTAGTATTCAATTTACACTTCGATTTCTGTATGCAAGAGCATGTGATCTCATTCTTCTCGATCAATTTTAATGAAATATTAGATTATATACAAAAAAATTCTTTTTATACTAAATTTCACTCATTAGTTCACTCATCCCAAATAATGCCATATCACTCGAATAATATCCACAGGTGATTCAGGAGGAGTATCATAATAATCTGTTTCACCCCAATTAGACATCATTGCTCAAGGTAGCATTAATGTAGAGTTTTCCTCTGCAGAGAAGAATGCTGAATTAGATATATGTGTTTTGCATAATTATTTGAATGATGGGCAATTGTATCCTTTTGAATTTCTATTACTTTCCTGTTATACACACTTTCTAAAATGCATTTTTGCCCGACTCCACCGACGTAAATTTCACAATTATTTTGGTAGTGTTTAAAATATATCTTCAATATTCTCATACTCCATACATCCACTCTCCCATTTTATACTGTGGTGATGGCTAGTAACCCATCTATTAGTTTTCTCGTATTTAGGAGTAAGATATTTCCAGTCAAATGGTGGTTTAAAGCTGAAAACTATTTTATTTTCTTCCATATCATTACAGCCAATTCTTTAATGATAACTTTTTCTGCAAATTGAAATTCTTGTACATTGCAAAACATCTTGTCGTACCTGTGGTTCATCGTATACTGACTCAATTCATTATTTTCACCAGCTTATCTCTTATAATGTAACTTGATAATCTATTGTGAATTATCAGAGCATAAGCTTGTGTATTTGCTGGAATAGGTTTACATGCAATACTTTCAATTTGTGAATCAATTATGCCATTGGTAATTGTATTGTCTTGTTTGCTTACATCAAATACAAATAACGTTCCTCTGGTTTTAATTGATTCAGGTTCTAGGATCGGTGAGCTGATGTTGTTAAAACATATTTCCTGAAATTTTGAGTATGTATCATAGCAAATAAGGAATTCCCCATTTTAAAAGTTCAAATTTAAATTCATATAGGAGTAAGCTTGACTGTTTGGATACAGTTCAATATTTTTCATATCAAAATTATCGCATACTGATCTATCAGCTTTTAAACTGTTTTGTTGGTTAGTTTTAAAACAAATAACGACAAAGCATGGTTTCCTTGATGAAAAAATTGATTTCACATACCAAATGACTTTTTGTGATGTCGGTAGAGTTGAAAATGTCCCTAAAGCCCACCATATGAATGCAATATCTATATTTTTCTTTATTGTGATATATTTTTTTATCTTTACACATTCACGAGTGTTAATTTCAGTATGTGGGATTGGCCATTCAACAGTGTGTAATTCAAATGTTATGCCTTCCTCATTAGTACCTGTATCACATATGGCGTTCAAATACATATTACAGAATATAATAACTAATTAATGTTTAGCATTTAATATTACATGTTTATAGTCCTCTGCGAAGCCAAGTACCATACTTAAAGGTATAACCAATTAGAATTTTTCACCTAGGTTTATTTGTAGTGTAAAATTATTAGAATTGCTCTGCCCTGCCAAAAGCACTGTATAAATATTGTTTACAGTTTCCTAGAGATAGTTATTTATTGTGGAAGTAATTGCAACATCTCATGTTTGGTAAATTTAAACACCATTGAGCAGATATGCAATTCTATCAATTATGTGAAGTATTCAGTTTCTCACTATTCCTGTAGTTACTGGATTAGTTGCGTCGGCTGTCTTTTTAACTGTTCATCTAAACATTATACTTGATTTCGATGGTAAAGTGTAAATATCGTGATTTTGTATAGCAATTCTTATTTCCGATGGAAATATATATGGACCTGCTCGGAATGGTTCATACATATGTATTTCCGTATTGGTGATTGGTTCTTCAACATTAAGTACATCTTCCATTTCGATTAACCATATACTCTAATTCCTTTTGAAAACAATTCTTTACCTGGTGTTAACTTCACAGGTAACTTATTGGAATGAACATTCGATGTTTGCGTTTACGTCCATGTATACTTCCTTTCTTCAAAATACATTCCTTACTGAGAGACTTCTTAAAAGAACTGCCTACTTTAAGTACATATTGGGTGTTATACACAATACCCATTTTAATTGTAATGCACATGGAATGCAACCGTTTATAAAGATTTTTTAAAATGTAAGTGGACTGAATTTTCTTTGTTTCTAAAATTAATCAGTTTACCATCTTGATCGATAATTCTAAAAACTATTTCATCAACATAGTTAACTATTACTGGAAGATACATCAATGTATTCAGTTTTTCAATTAGTTTATATCCTGGAGCCACTGCACGTGTGAATTTGTGTAGTGTAATTGTCGGTTTTCCATTTAAATGTGAACTGCCTACAATATTAAAATGTATACAGCATGTATTAACTGACAGTATATGATCCTGTTTTGATTATTCATGCAATTGATTAGTTGGATATACTCTCTGTTTGTAACCCATCATATTTGTAATTAAATCATTTTCTGAAAAATCAATATTAACATTACTATACATTGCACTCGTTAACGTATTTCGATTCCCATGTAATTGGAAATTTACATTTTCAGGTAATGCTGCATTAATGAATGTTTCTAAATCATCCAACAAATAAGATCCGACCAGTATCACAATCTTGTAGGTTTGTTGATCAGTGTTGACCAAAAATGATTGGTTATTCATATCAATGTTTGGTATGCTGTTGTAGGTTATAAATTCGATTAGACTTATTTGCCATTCCCCATCTAACTCAAACACAGGGAAATATACAGCACGAAATTGCGATAAATTTCAACTTAATATCAACATAATTGACATATTACCTTTCTTTAAAGTTACACTTACTTATATATGCTATTTATTTTCAAATATGGAATTGTTCATTTGATAATTGTACCTTAATTGTGTGTTTTTCAAATAATTATGTATATCAATTGGAGGACATAAATTACCAAAAGTTGTTATAATGATTGATTTATGTTTTTTATTTAATGCAACCCAATGTGTTCCTTTGTTTTGTTTAGAATATAAATTAACAATCATACATTCATGAAGATTTGGTTTCTTTTGTAAATGGTCTCTCATATACACACCTTGGAAATAGGAAATATCCAGTTTCTTTACAAATACATTAATATCTTTGTTTATTAATGTATGTTTTGGAAGACTATTTAGGATTTTTGCATTTTTTTTTACATATTTAGAAATTTTCATCTTTGTCCAACTTGATTGTGTTTCAAATACATTCCTTTATCTTTTGATTTAACTGCTCTACTTATTGGCGAAACTCCTCCCAGAATTGATCCAAGTGCTGTTAATGCTGGAAATAGGAGCAGAATGATTCCTCCTTTCTTTGTTTTTCTTTTAGCTTTACATTTTAAACCATGCCTTTTTTAACATTTGCACTCATAACGTCGTCAATGACCCAGGCACCTAGCTTTTCACCTGTCGATGTAGATGGATTCTTCCTTATATTTGCTGCTTTATCGGCTAGTATTGTATGTGCTATATCTCTTTCTTTCAAATCCTTTGATCGATCATAAACAATATTGTGTTCTTTACATGCATTATCCAGAGAGTTTATTCCTTGAACCTTCTGTGCCAGATGTTATGCAATTTAGTTCCTTGTCCGCAATAATTGTATTTTGGTAAATGTAATTCAAATGGTAATTAATTAATCAATGTATTCGATACACCGCATCCTTTTTGATACATTTAGTATGAGCAATTATTTTCAACTGAAGGCAAGGCTATATATAGACTTACATTTGTAGTTTTCATGTTAGTATGTTACATAATACTGTCTAATGGTGTAGAAATGGACATTATAAACCAAAATGTACAACTACAGGTAATTGCAAATACAAAAGGAAACGTAATTGAACAGAAACATAGCATTCTTTTACCATCAAATATATTATCTGTAATAAGCTATACTTCTTCATGTGGAAAAACTTGTGTTATTATGTTGGTGTTGCTACATTCAAATTGACATAATTTGAAAACATATACATATTTTCTTAAGGAATACAAGAAAAGTATCAATGATTAGTGATAATTTTGTCATTAATTGAAGGAATGTGATATTTCCTCCTGATGAAGCACTACCGAATTTTGTATTTATTTTTGATGGTGTTTAGTGTGAACTATTGTTTTTATCGATAACAAAGCTATGCATGTATAGCAAAACATAATTTGCATGATAATGCAAATATGGTAATTGTGTTTAAATTTGATAATATGATTCTGTAATGTATTTAAGTATTATATAAATGCCGGTTTGAGCACAGCCATCAGAAAACCAACAGCAAATTGAATGCCCAAAACATCAGAAAACCATCAGAAAAAATTTACCATTTATTTTCCTGATCCAAAACATCAGCTGCTGGTTCGAGCACAGCCGCAAAAAGGGACTGCAAAAAGTTGTGTTTGGGAACAGCCCCCAGTTATCAGAAAACCAACAGCAAATTGAATGCCCAAACCATCAGAAAATCAACAGAAAAAATTACTGTTGTTTTCCTGATCCGCAACATCAACTGCCGGTTCGAGTACAGTCCCAGCTATCAGAAAACCAACAGTAAATTAAATACACGAGCCATCAGAAAACCAACATCAAATTAAAGCACGGATCATCAGAAAATCAATGGTAAATTGAATGCTCTAGTCCTCAGAAAATCAACTGTAATTTGAATTCTCTAGTCATCAGAAAATCAACGATAAATTAAATGTGCAGGCCATCAGAAAACCAACAATAAATTGAATGCTCTAGTTATCAGGAAAACATCAGCTGCCGATTCGAGCACAACCGCAAAAAGTGACTGCAAAAAGTTGCATTTGGGGCATCTGGAAAAAGTGACTGCAAAAAGTTGTATTAGAGTGCAACCGCAAAAAGTGACCTCAAAAAGTTGTGTTTGGAAGCAGTTGCAAAGAGTGGCTCAAGAAATTTGAATATGTAACAAATAAAATATTGTATATAATAAAGATGGACAAGTTGCTAAATGTATTGAACGAAACCCAACAATTTAAGAAACTTTCTGAACTTATAATCGGACAGACCTATCCCATAGACCATGCTGAAATATATGATACACGGTATGGATACAAAGTGGTAATTACTTCTGGGAATTTTAAAGTAGCCTTGTCAGACAGATATCTTCAGATTTTCAGCAAAAAAGTTTTAGATGGTGTTAATTGTGGAGGTATAAATTTTGCATATGATGGAATGGTGGATTGTGGTGATAAGCAAAGGTATTCTATTAAGATTTATTAAAGAGTAAACGATCATTGTATTAGACATCAGGTGATTTTTATTTGTGCTCGTATCTCTATAAAGTTTTAATGGTTATCCAATCAAAACACAATAATCGCCCTGACTTCGGCAATGTGCTACAACATAGTCTATTTAAAAATTTTGACCCACATCACCAAATTCGACACAATAAAGTAGCCGAAACATTGAGTTCTTTCATTACTATTTCTATAGAAATATTATTCATCTGTATCACACGAAACTTTAATACATATAATATGACTACTTCCAACCCAAAAATATATACGGCTTCATCTCTAATACCACTGTTCTTTCAGACAAATCAAAGTTAATTAACTTACCTTTCTCATCCCTAATTTCAACTATTATTTCATTAACTTGATTTGTTTGCACTGGGAAAAATAATGAATAAGCTGGTTCGTAATAGATCATGTCGCCAAATTCAAATGTTGTTCTTGATTTAAAAGTGGCAATTATGGTGGTTTCTCTCTATGGTTGTTTTCATCATGTTTTAATATCATACCATTTACTATATTACAGTGTATATTTATTGTTTCAAATGGAGCAAATTTTGGAATTGTATCACCATAATGATCCACATTTGCTTTCAGAGTTTTGTTTACTACAAAACCCAAAAGTTTTCCTATTGAACTCCATTTTCCAAACTGTAATTTAGCGTACATTTTACTTTCACTCTGTTTGGTATTTTATCCAGCTCGAAAGATATATCATTTTCTTTCCCGCCCATTGAATCTACACTAACTGAAAAAATTACTTTTATAGTTTTTTCAAGATCTTTTAAGCTATATTGACCAACTGGAATATAAATTACTGACACCGTATCATTATGACCCACAAAATATAGCTTATTTCTCCCAGATATAATGTTATGCATTAGATAAGTAGCATAAAACTGAACTAAAGCCAATGAGTGTCCATCTATCTCTAAAGGGTAGAATAGTCTCTTCTTCAACACTGATTTGTTATCTGTTAGTTTGAATACTTTACTCATATATTACAATATTTAAAAAATCTATTAATAAATGAGCAAGAAACATGTAGACTGGGATATTAAAATAAGAATACCAGACAAGACTGTATCGACAAAACATCATGGAGAATTATTACCTAATAATATTAGGTGTTTGGTTGTGGGCCCTAGTAACTGTGCGAAAACTAAACTTATGATAGATAATTTTACATATGCTCAGGGATAGTGGGACTTTGGTACTCTCTATGTATGTTCAAAAAATCTGGACCAACCAAAATATATCAATTTAAAGAAATATATAGATGTAGCATCAAAATTATTTAATGAACCAATAGCATACTTCATTCCATCAAATCAAGAAATGGTTGGCATAAATGAATGTCATAAAGAGTCTGTAGTTCTTCCGATAATATCATACTTGAAAATCAAAATATGGTAAGGGATTACTTTACTCGCGATAGACATAAAGATATTGATTGCTTCTATTTAGCTCAGACATACTCAAAAGTACTTAAGCAGCTTATAAGAGACAATGCTAATTTTCTTTGCATATTAAGACAAGATGATACAATTCTTAAACATATTCATAGTGATTTTGTTGGTGGTGATATGTCATTTGAGAAATTTAGGGAGACGTGTTCAAAATGTTGGAATAATGAATATGATTTTGTTACAATAAATATGACTCATCAGTTAAATAATGGCGAGTATCGTAATACAATTAAAGACTTTTTAAATTCTTAGATTGTAAGTTTTGTTTTAATGGAAGTGTTTCCATTAAAATCTAACATAATCTGATCTTTTTAAATGTATTCATATACCATAACTATTTCATTAAACACAATTGTACCTTCGGGTACATTGTGGGCTTTTGGTATTTTAAAACATATATCAACAGGGTATACTTCAAAAGTTTTATGCATGTCAATTTTTTTCTGTTGATAACACTTTTATATTTTTCTGGTTTTATTATTATTTCAACTATAGTTCCATTTCTCATAAAAAAAATATTCTATATGATTATCAAAGTAAAATACTTTTTCTTTTGAATTGTATTTCCCAACTAAACGAATAATGTTAATTCTGATTTTCTGATAGTACTCTAAATTGATTGCGTCCATCGGTGCAATGGGATTTCCCACATGTCTTAGTCTTTTTTGTTCAAAATCTATATTATATTCTACTTCCAAGTAAGTAAGATGGATAAAGGATCCAATGATCTTTTATTTCTTGTCAGTGTGGTTATAAAGTCGTTGAACTGTATGTTGGAAACAAAATCGTTAGGGCTGATCTTCTCATCATTATTCGTGCGTTCTTTAATTTTATCTTCAATCCAAGAGCTCGTTAATGCATTTCCGCATATATCCATTGTTTATTAACAGTGAAATAATTTTTGGAAATTTAAAATTATGTGAAAAGAGATTTAGCACAATTACACACAAATGACCACAAGTTACTTCATTGAAATTTTGAATTCTATCATCGTTATAAAAAATATTACTTCCGAGATATGCTATTAATTGTCATGGTTGATTTCTGCCAAATTAATGAAAATAATATTTGTTTGCTTTTTTCCAATAGCATACCCAGTGTGTACCAGAGTTTGTCGAAACATCTATATTAACAATCCCACATTCATTATCGAGTGACGTGTTAAGTAGCTTATCGATCATAAATACACCTCGGAATTTTTAATGTTTAATTTTTTAACCATTTGATCAATATCAAAGTTACTGAGTGGAGATTTTTTTTTTTAACATTCTTACCCCACTTAACTTTCAACAATCCCTTGCCGTATTCCTGCTTAGCTAAATTATGTCTGCATTGTTCTTCCAATTCTTGGTTTTTCTTCTTGGCTTTAATTACTGATGTAGTGATAGATGATGCACTGCCAGCTAACGCTCGTAGAAGTGCTGCAAAAATTAAGGATAAAAATCCACCCTTGTGAACTGCCAAACCATTTCCAGTTTTCAATTCTTTGGGCATTTTCTTAAGCTGTGGAACTGAAAATGTGATAGCCATCCCTTTGCCCTCCTTTAGTTTCTTGTTTTTACGATCCAGTTGGTCTTTCGTTAGGAAAGAATTAATCTTCAAACCTTTCAACTCCTTGTTAGGAACTTGAAATACAATGTTTTTTGCTTTCATTTATTATAACAAATATTTTGTCATTTTATTTTAATAGGAGATATAGTCGGAAGTGGAATATATAAAGATGGAATTTACAATCGGTTTTCACCTGTATATTAGAACAATCCTAATGAATTGGTTGATAGATTCAGACTTATCATCGCTTCGAGAGAATCTGGTAATAATTCACATACAAAAGAGATTGTATCTGTTATTAAGGAGTTGAGAGAAGACAGTTATATTATCAATGAATTTTAGTAATATTTCTGAAGAGCTTCACACCCCTGCAATGATAATATATACCAGAAGAAGAGTTATTACTAAAGGGCTAAATGATCTTTTTCAAGTGGATTTGTCGGAAATGACAATGCTTTCCAAATACAGTAAAGGATACAAGTATAGTTGAACCATAATAGACGTTTATTCTAAATATGGTTGGTGTGTACCTTTGAAAAACAAAACTGGGAAACATGTTAGCGGTGCAATGAAGATCATTTTTAAAGAGAGAAAGGCAAATTCTCTCTAAACTGACAGAGGATCCAATTTTTTTCTGTGCCATTCCAAAAACTAATGATAGATTATGGTATTAATCGTAACAAACATATACAGAACTTAAAGCCAGTGTTGTTGAACAATACAATAAATCGATTAAACAGTTAATATATTAACATTTCATGTCGTAAGGGACTTGCAAATGAGTTAATGTTTTGACTATATTGTTTGAATTTTATAATTCCAGATATCATAGAACTATCAAGATGGCGCCCGAAGAAGTTACAGTTAGTAGTTTAATGAAAACAATTTATAATAATGTTAAAGTCATCGGCAAGAGAAAATAAAAGTTCAAAGTTGGCCAATATATACGTATCTCGAAGAAGAAAGGAATCTTTGAGAAAAAAGTTGCGGTTAATTGACCTTATGAAACATTAAAAATTAGTGTAATTAGACTAACACATCCAAAAGCGTATTACATTGAAACCTATAATGGATAGCCAATAAAAGGTGGTTTTTATGAGCATGAACTGAAAAAAGTTAGTTCTCCAAATGAATATTTGATTGATAAATCATTAAAAGGAAAAAAGATATGTCCTTGGTTCGATGGAGGGGTTTCCCAAAGCATGCAACTCGTGGGTTAAGAATCAAGATGTTAAAATACTGTGATACAATGTTTGGTAAAATTATGGTAGTATATAAAAGATTTAAAATCGTATTTGTTATATTATTTTATTTAATAAAACTCTGGATGGGGTTTGGATGTGTAATCAGTCCACTTGTGGATTGGATTATCGTTTTATTGGATTAACATGTGAGCAATTATCCAATTTGCTTAAATCATTATAATTATATAATTATTTTTAAGAACCATTAAAAATATTCCCAAATTATTTCTTAACTTTGTTTTTTTTTCTCTAAAAAAGAATTCTATGAAGGGAGAGTGTAAAATTTTCTATAACCGATGTCTATTACAAAGCAAGGAGACATTGATCCTGTGATAACCATTGGATGGAATGGTGTAGAGACAGGATAGAAGAAAGAGTGAGATAGGAGAAACCTATTCGGTGTTCATTGCATGTTCCTAGTAAGACTTTCATTTAGTTTTCCTCAAATATTCGGAATGCCTTTTGTCAACCATACACACAAACTTGGGTTCTGGTATTAGAAAAGAAATGTTATAATTTCTTTCCGTCATAGCATTAAATGCGGTAATAATAACAATGAAAGCAATTAAATTACTTTTCCGAAAATGTCATCAGTTATTTATAAAAGTTTTTGCTTTGCTATGTAGGATTTTGTGGAAGAGGTGTAAAAAATAATTTAGCGTGATAGCAAAAGTTATTTGGAAACAGTTAATTGCATTTCCTTAAATACAGTTACATATCTACTGCTATTATTTTAAACCCAGTTATTATTGTTAAGGGAATAATTTTTCAGCAAAATTTCTTAAATATTTATTCGATGGAAATAAACTTTCAAAAACTTGAGACTCGAAATGCAAGAATTTTTCAAACATCCCTGGCATAAAGGTTTGAAGGCTGCTGACCAGCTCCAGGCATGGCGAGTCAGGAGATGGGGTGGGGGGGAATAAGTACTCCTCTCACAGAATCAGACAGGGCAGGTTTTCGGGAGAGTCCACAATTCATGGGTATAGCGTAATTTTGCAAACAAATAAACAGTTTGGAAGAGTCCAACTTGGTGTCTTGAGGGGTGTCCAGCAGGTGGAGAGTCGCCGAAATTGTTGCACAAAATATGCGATCTGGTCTGGTGGTGAAGGGAGGAGGGTGGATGTTGGTGACCTTGGATCGATAAAAGAGGTTGTGTAGTGCCCTCCATGGACAGGGCAGAGGTTCTTCTAGTCGAACACTCACTCTGTGATGGAGGGGGTTGGGGTGTGTAGCCATGGACAGGTTTTGCAGGTTGTGGTGTTGGACTGATAGTGGGATTGTATGGCTTTGGACAGGGCAGTCCTCTGAAAACGCAGTCTGGTGTAGTGGTGGGGGAGGGTGGCTGCAGGCAGAACTAATGTGCACAGTTCTAGCTGTCCGGTGCCATGTTAGTTTCACACCAACCCTCACCCTAGATACATGTAAACATCACTCTCTCCTCTGAAGCATCTATTCACCGGACACAGTGGCCAGGGGGCTACACCTCTCATTAAGGAATATTATATACATGTTTTAATAAAAAAAAACTTTTTAAGTTTTTTTTACTCATCAGGAAAAAATAATTTTCATGTGATAAGCCGATATAGTGTGTTTATCGTCTCTAATACATTTCTGATTTCGGTCGCTGAAACTTTGTAGGATTTTCGATTATCATTTTGGTAACTAGTACCATAAATTGCACAGACTCACAGGAAAAATTTGTAGTATGTCCATTATTTTAAATAATTTTTCTTCGACCAAGTTCGCAAATTAAAAATAATATATAGTACATTTCTATACAGTGTTGCGGGATTACGCCATATGAATTCCATACGCTTAGATGGAAATTTATGTTAAGTGAATTCTTCTTACAATACTGAAACTTACATTAAAAATCTGGGTAAGTTTTTTAAATTATCATTTCGTTCTCTGTTGTAGGACGTAGTGTATTCAGGGTTTGTCATAAATTTCAACTCAGTTGCCTATCGGCTGCACTCCACGTATATAGTCAGGCTCTCGATGCAAGCTCGACTCATTCATACATCAGACTCCACATCGAACGGACGTGTTTTGGGAGAGCTCCTTGTGCTATTTTATTTATTGAAAAAAAAAAACAATAAAGCTGGGTTCCGTTATTCATTTAGTGATTGTCATGTACTTGTGTTTGTTATCTGTTTAATTTATTTGGAAACATTTGTTTTGTATTTTCATTCATTTCCGAGTTTTTTTAGCTCAGTCTTTAATCAAACATAGGCCGATGCACATGCAGGTTCTGTTTGCTCTCAATACCTTGTTAAGCTTATAAATCAATTTAAGTGGTATATCCAAGTAAGTGCTGCAGCGACCTCCCAAGCGAATGGACATATATTAAAATCACTGACTGTTAAACATTTTCTTTATTATGCATGTATATAAATTTATTTTAATGTGTGAATTCCATTTCAGAACTTCCTCGCCAGCCTCACAGGCGAACGGACGTGTTTTAAAATCATGTTAGGTACGTGTAAAACTTGGAGGCATCAAGTAGTGTAATTTTTCAAATACCTTGTTATTGTGTTTGTTAGCCGTTTAATTTATATGGGAAATTTTGCTTCATTGTAGATGGTTAATTAACTAATTTACTTTAGGACACCTGGAAACTCATGTAATTGTAATCGTTTAGCACTTGTCGACACCAGGTTATTCACATAGTTAAAATTCTCTTTCGTGTTATTTATTTGTATGTAGAACTCGTTTGAAATATATTTCCTTTAAACACTGCATAATTTCTTTCGTGTGTTAACTATATGTCGTTTTCTCTTTCTGTTCAGTTACTATTACTAAAAAACTGCCTATATCCCACCACCATCTACGAGCAATATCACTACCAATCCAAAAAAAAACACTTATGACACTCTTGCACAAAACTCACCACATAATATCCTGTACCCAAAACGCCACACCTCAGTCGAGTGCAAGATCTCAGAGGGTGAGCATCCACCAGAGCCGCTCCCCACCCCAAAAAAAGAAAGAAAATTAAGACAACAATTTTGATTGATAAGTTAAATTAATTGGTTCAATCAATCGAATCAACATACAATTTTGTGTGGTGAGAATTTATAAAACAGAAAAAATCGATTGGAATAAAATCGAATTAAGGATTAAACAAATAACTCATCGGATTAAAATTGGACTAACAATTTTATAGGATCAAAATAGGATTAAGGATTAACCCTTTCAATCACTTTGATATCAAAGGGTTAATCCGATTAATCAAAAATGGCCTAGAACCTGTCCGCTCCTTCTACTCACATTGTTTTATAATATCAATATCTTTATAATTGCAATTATCAATCATATTTAACAAGTTTATTTTAAGAAATTATCAAAATTAAAACATATTATTTTAACAAACAGTTTTGAAGACTTACACATTCAACAAGAGTCCTGGCCTTGACCTTAGTAGTATTCTCCCACTATCTCCCGTGCATAGCCCTAAGTTCAACTCCAGGCTAATGAAAATAGTAATAATAATTATTATTATATGTAGTTGGCGAGAAAGTTCGACGGTTACACTAATATAATAGCTATGTTCTTAGCATCCCAAAAAGTGTAATGTACACATTACACTGTTTCTAGCTTTTCCTTTCCCTTCAGCTACTGAAGTCGTATATCTCTATACCAGCCTTAGTTGGCTATAAAATAGCACACAGTTTGGTTGCGTTACTAGAAACCTGGTTGGGATAGCCTCAACTACGGAAGGCCTCGAATACGGAAGGAGCTTCCCTTTCCCAATCTAGGGGGGCCAGTTGAGCTCCTTGGTGGTGTCTCAATGGCCGGGGACCAGGCTGAATTCGCTATAAAGTGGTGCCCAACCGACCTGGCGGGGGCGTCCTCGATGAAAGTGAGGGGCTTCCCCTTTCGTCTTGCGAAAACCACCTTGGGGGCGGAGAGAAATTAAACTGCCTGATTACTCCTGTGCCCGGAGGTCAAATTGAGAATGAACTCGTGCTGGCAGTGGTTTGGAAATCTCAACTGGCAATGCCCCACTCGTCGAAAGACGAGTGGGGCATAATATGATATTGGATTGTTAGCTTTAAATTCCATACAATAGAGTAAAGCATCAATAGCGGAGTTGGTGAAATACCAATAACTCCGAAGAATAGTATAACGTTCATAGCATAACATCGCTACTACGGTAATGTCCCTAAGCCGGGGACTGGAGCAAATCTTGTGCCACCTTGTTATGCATACACTTTCAATTTTTTTTTGTGAATTTCGTAATGTGTATTCCTTTCCAAAATAATATCAGTTTATCTATGTGGCAAAACTTCAGTATTCAGTTTCAGCAATTATTTTCGTCAAGTACATGTAGTTAACCTCATTAAGTACTTGTTTCGTTAATTTCTTGTACTTGTATCCAGCTAGAGATACTGTATTATTTATCCATGTATTTGTTTAATTCGGTAAGATTTAACGTTTATTAATTTCCTGTCAGTTCTCTAAAAATTTGTTCAAGAATTTTTAAGTTTGAATATGTTCAAAAACGAGTCCAACAAAGTTGTCATTTCATTGTCTATGACTATATTTAATAGTATAATTAAATCAGGTATAATTAGTTTTGTATGCCCTTTGGCGCTCTGTTAAATTCTTCGCGTTTGATAAACAAACTATTAAGCAGAGAAAATTTTCTTATTCGGTGAAATAATTTTGTTGCCAACCATATGGTCATTACTTCTGAAAGTTAATTTCGTGTAAGTATTCATTTCAGAAACGCTGTATAATTTGATAGAAATGGCAATTTACTGTGTGTAATAAGAAGTTTTAACAATGTTTTCCATGTGATAAATGTCACATGTTAAATAATTTTATAATATTTATATCGATTGTGCGACTTCCTGAATCGATTCTTTGCCATGCGACTTCCGGACGTACCAATTTCCTTTCTTCATGACTTGATAACCATGTAGGACAGCTTCATTTATATTCTCACCACTTCTGTTTTCCACTATGATGTGCAGGATGATTACATGCAAGGAAAACCTGGAAAACAGGGAAAAGTCAGGGAATTTCAAACAGCCAGGGAAAACAGGGAAATGTCAGGGAATTTTCGTACACATCAAAATGTTTAGATTAATTTTAATTCTCCTGTGCAAAATAAAATTGTTTGATTCCTGCAATTAGTGCCACAAACGTGATATTTCATAAAACATGAAAATTTTTGCAGACTTAGAGTAATCTGGTACGACTGGTTGGCTCGGCCACAAATGACTTTACACCTAGCTAGGGATCCTCGTCGCCTGCTCTTCCTTAGTTTGGCTGACTTTAGTACCTTCCTTTATGTCATACACCCATAGGAGTGGTGCAGAGTGGCGAGCTAGGAAGGCAGTTACTGCCTCAGAGTCTAACCTGAACTATAGCCCAGCGCCAACTGCCATCTGCAGTATAACCCTCCGGGAACGAGCTCAAGCCGCCCGACAACTGGAGAGGCCTCACCTCCCGGTCCCTCCACGCTCCCTATTACAGCCTCCCTACAAGACCACCGGGAGCCATATCCAGTCGTTGTCAACTTCCGCCAGGGACTCCTTGTACCTCTGGGTATAGCGAACCCGTCGTTCCAGCCCAGCAGGACCAGCGGTCCTGCTGGGCTCCGCGGTCTCCTACCAGCACCACCAGCCGCAACACCACCTTCGCCTCAGGACTGGGTACGAGTACAGCCGGCACCAGCGGCCGAATCAGGAGCTACCCCCACTCCGGGTAAACCAGCGGCTGTTTGTAAACCAGTGTTGCGGAGGACAGTTAAGCCGCTCGGGGTTCGGTTAATAGCCAATAAATTAAGCCCAGTCATATCGTCGTCAGTCACCCGATGCCACGTGTCAACGTATTACACGACTCTTAAAGTTCCTCTCATTAAATGGATAACTGCAAGAGTGTAAATTCAAAACATTTATATTAGTTTATGTACAAGGCTTCAATTACATAAAACTTAGAAAAATGTGATTTTATTTCATTATTATAGGTCAGGGAAAAAAATTTGATAGACAAGGAAAACCTGGAAAAGTCAGGGAATTTAGTTTTGTGTTTGGTGTAGCCACCCCGACATGGTAGTTTTGCTTTTTGACCGCGAAAGGTAAGTTTAAGTTGTTAGTTATTTACTCCGTTCATCTTTTTTCCAGTCTGTTTTAGCGGGCAACGTTTATTTTGTGTCTAATTCTTTGTCCTAGCGGTCGAAGACTGCCGCCCTAAGCATGAAGCTTTGAGTGCTTCCTTGTGTATCGCAGTATCTCAATGAGATGTGGCATCCTCCTTCTGATGCAATTTTCGGCCATCTTAGCATCGCCCGGCTGTGGGCGAAGCCTGAATTCTACAAACAGGCCATTCATACTACTTTACTAAGCATGAAATTTTACTCACATCTAGACCTCGCCTTTGAAACATCATATTTTGGACTCTGCATCCATATGTAACTTTTTTGGATATGAACTCTCTTAAATTCGTGTAATTTGTTGGTATTCAATGGCCATGGAAAGAAACCTTCAAAAATAACTTTGAAAAAAATTTTTTGCATAATTATTTAAGGTGTCCTTGACACATCCTTTACTCGGCAAGATGGCCACATGTAACTTTTCTCTTGTATTACAAAAAAGAAAATAGTTTAGACATGTTTTCTCGGGATCCCGATTTTGAAGAAAATCTAGTATACAATTTAATAACAACAATGTAGAAGTGATTACCAAAACATGTGTAACTGAGATGAGATGGCACAAATGATATTACACTTGCACATATAATATATTATGAAAGTCAGAGATGTGGAAACCTATTTATCAACAACTCAAAAATAAGAGATTTTTAATAAATTTTGTTGTCCTTCCGAAGTAAATCTTTTATTTTTGTATGATGGTAATTCATAACCCGAATTCATAAACTATATGGAAAAGTAGATTCACTACATAACCAGTGTCTTATATGTGTATTATGTTATAAGTTTGGTAATTGATTATATTAAATTTAAATTCTGTTATTCTGTACTGAATGCTGGTTCGGCCTTCCCTTTTGCTTGAACTAACCCAGTATTGCACATTCCTCCCAACTTGATTTCGCAGCACGCTTCGCTTCTTGTGTTTTCCTGCCTAGCTTACTCTGAGTTCTGTGAGGGGCAGATTTTCTATCCCCTGTGGAAGTGCTGTGAGCTGGGTAGTTATAACACAAGAATGTTGGTAGCAAGAGCTGGTGGTTGGACACGAGTGTGCGTACTTGTGCATTATTATGCACACTTGCATGCTTTTTTGCATGTTTTGCTTTTCTTTGCATGGGCCTGAGTATTTTAAGGTTGTCTAGACAAACACATGCGGCTGGGTGTTTTATTTTGAGGTTAGTGTGTTGTTTACCTAGGTGGTCATTGAGTGTTATGTTATAGTTTTGTTTTGCCTTTTATTTTTCATTTTGTGTGTCCCTTTTTGTGCCTCTTGCTTAAGTTTTTGATAAGGCTACCATAATACCAGAATATTTATTACGTGATGAAATTTTGTACGAGTGAGCCGTTCGTGGGCTGCAGCTCCCAGAGAGTACAGTGATGGCAGCACATAGTGCTTTGCGTGCGACACTTGGTATTGATGTACCACTAGATTTTGAGTACCTATCAGCAGTCACTGTTGACAGCGAATATCGCATATGTGCTTCTAAAATAATTTCCCTTCAGGAAACCTATGATAACATTGAAGAGGACTTCAGTCTCGTGAAGTATCACCAATTCAAGAATCGCCTTCGCCACTTAAGAAATAGGGCAAACAGTTTGCTTAATTTGTGCTCTGATCAGCTTACTGATACCCAAACACAGTCGTTACGAAATGTTATTGCTCAGGTGCAATCCCTGCTAGAAGCAGTATGTAACCTATAAAGTGCTGAGTCTCAAAAACTCCCCAACATACCCAAGTCTTCACTATTTGTGATCAGCTGGCTACGTGTAGCCTCACCACTGCAACCACCACCATTTCATTTTCGGCACCTGCTCAAAATACCCTAACCACTTTCCCCCTCATTTCCCAACATGTTCCATGCTCAGTTTACCCCTCAATTCCTTGCCACATACCCACCACATCATTCCCCACTCTTGTCAACTCTGCCTTCGCTACCACATCGCTCATGTCATCCACTATTGTACCCACCCCTCAACCCTTTGTAGCCCCCCCCCCCTTTTGGCAAGATTACACACTCACTAGAGCATATGCTACGGGATTTTCCGGCCACTGATAGCCTTCAGGTCCCTAAATTTATAGAGTTCTAGAAGGTGATTGTTAAATTACGTCAGAGTAACACAGTTCAAGAAACACAGTTATTGGAAATAATTTACCCCTTCACACAAGGTCCTTTGAGTGAAAGAACTAGACATTCAATTCAGCGCCACTTCACTTTCTATCAATATCATTGAGGATATTCTCCATTATTTAATATTTCAATGTTACTTACCAGCTGCAGCTGCGTATGTTTAATAGGTAACAGGAAAATAATGAGTCTTTGTCAGTGTATGTAAGCAGCATCAAGGAAGCAGCTACCATTTTGCACCTGACGGTGACTGAAAGTGATATTGTCAATACAATCTTGGAAGGGCTTGAGCCACAAGAGCACTCTCGTTTGGTTTTTGTGGGGAAATCCAATTCTTTTGCAGAATTTGACCATGTGTGCATACATTCACAAAAGTTAGGTATGGCGATCAGAAACAGAAAATTTCTCATCTCACTGCAAATACCCTAAAAAAGCAGGACCTACTCCTGACAGAAAATATAGGACACCCAACCCTGACGTTAGTACAGTAACAAATGAAAAGTCAGGTAGTACTTCTAGGAATGGCAATAATGTCACAAGGTTTTCTGGAAAGGATACTCGGGCATCCTTTTATTGTAAATAATCTGGTCACCTTATCGCCAAGTGCCCTGTTCTCACAGCAAAAAACAAGTCCAGTGGGAACAAAAAGTGAGCGTTCATCCCACCCGCCAGCAACCTAACCACTTCTCAGTTAAATGCTCACGTGATACAGTCAATCAACCTTGGACACCGGTTTCAATGTCTTTTTGGTCATCAGTTTTGTGAAAATAAAAGTCAGTTTAGTGCCCTTCAGGTTAATTTTCCTAATATTGTCAGTGTCACAAGTGTTACTACCCCACGTGTTGATATTAATTTGGTACCCTTGGTTGTTCATGCTTTGGTGAATTATAGTTCCGCTCGCACCATAATCTCTGGTCAACTTTTTATTCAACTGAAAGAATTAAAATTAGTGAAAGCCATTGAGCCTTGTAATATCCAGTGTCACGCCGCTTCTAGCGAAGCGCTACCCATTTTGTGCTCTGCTACTTTCAAGCTGAAAATTGGGTGTTTCACATGGATGCATAATTGCTTACTTTCTGAGAAGTTGGGATTATCCTTCATTTTAGAAGCAGATTTCATGGCCTCCACGGGCCTTATCATAGATATACAGGCATGGCACATTTTTTTTTTTTTTTTTTTTAATTTTCCCCTAAAGACAAAATCATTTTTACTAATTGTGAACAAAGTACACCCCTCTCATCTGAGGTTAGCCTTGAATATGAGGTGGTTACTGACCCTTTTGTACATTTAGCGCCCCAACAGCGACTGGCTATCCAAAAACTTTGTGATGATATTCCCAAGGTTCTTACCCCAGAGTTAGGCCTCACCGACCTTCTGGAATATGAGGTAAAACTCGTGGACAAAGAGTACGTCACTAGCCACCAATATAGATCTCTCCCCCCCCCCCCCCGAGGGAAATATTAAGAAAACAGATTCAGGAATTAATTGACCAAAGAGTTATTGAGCCCTCCACTTCGCAATATGCGAGCCCTGCATTTTTTGGTTCCAAAACCTAACGACAAACACAGAATGGTTATAGATTACCGTAAAGTTAAACATAAACTTGATATTGAGTCTGTCCCACATCCTGGCCTTCATTCTGCCTTCGAGTGGTTTGGTATAGCAAAAATTTTCATCACCATTGATCTTAACTCTGCTTATTACCAAATTCCGTTATCCAAAGAATCCAAAACAATAACTAGGTTTGTGTGTCCTGGAATCTCTACCAGTTTACCCACGTACCTTTCGGTCTGGCCGTTGGAGCCCAAGTACTCATACACATTTCGGACAAAATCTTTCATGGTATAAAATTCACATGTATATACAACTATTTTGATGACCTGGTGATATACTCCGAGTCATTTGAACAACGCCTAAAGCATTTAAGGGAAGTCCTTTTGCGCTTGCAAAAGGCAGGTTTAACGGTTAACCTCGACAAGGTGAAATTTGCTGTTCGGGAGATTTCCTTTCTAGGACATAAAATTTCTTCTCAAGGTGTCTCCATTGATGCTGAGCAGACTAGGTGTATTAGGGATTTTCCACCGCCTCAGGATGTTAAGGGCATTGCCTGTTTTATCGAAATGGTGTAGTTTTTTTGAAAAGTTTATCCCCAATTTGGCTGAGAAAGCTGCACCACTTAACATCTACGTAAAAAGTTCTGTACCATTTGTGTGGAGAGAAGAGCAACAAAAGGCTTTGGATGATCTCAAAAATCACATAATGAACCCTCCTGTTCTTCGAATGACTGATTTCTCGAAAGAGTTTATCTTGCAGACGGACGCTTCCAGTTTGGCTGTGGGAGCTGTCCTGTGTCAGGAATTTGATAGTGTTCGGCAACCGATATCTTTCGCATCCTGTACTCTCCAGGAAATAAAGTCTTCTATTTACGAACTGAAATGTTTAACAGTTATTTTTTGCACGATAAATTTAAACAATACTTAGAAGATGCTGAGTTTCGTCTAGAAACTGACAGTCAGGCATCGTCGTGGCTTTTGGCTCACTCACAACAACTGGGTAAAATTGGGCATTAGGTTATTATTAGGATCTCTTCTTTGAAATTCAGGGTACAGCACATCAGAGGTTCACAAAATGTACACTATCGACCAAAAAGTATTTGGGCACCTGTCCACAATGTTTGCTCTGTGGTTGTCACCCCGTTAGAATCTCGTAGGGCCATCTCTTGCGGCTATTACAGCAGCCACCCCATCTGGCATGCTCTCTACGAGTGTTTGCAAGACATCCACGGGGATTTGTCGCCATTGCTCTTGCAACTATTCCATGAGTTGAGTAATGGATTTTGGCCTCGCCTGACGAGCCCTCACCCGGCGATCCAATTCGTCCCAAATATGATAGGGTTGAGGTCGGGGCTGTGGGTGGGCCAGTCCAATCGGCGAACATTGTTGTCGTCGTACCACTGCATCGTAGCCTTTGAAACATGGCACCTGGCATTGTCATCCTGGAGGTAACGCGGGTCCATTTCATAAAAACGCAAAATATGTTGGGAGCATTTCATTATCCAGAACGCTACAATAGGCCTCTGTGTTCATGCTACCACGGACAAACATCAGCGGTCCTACGCCGAAAGCCGTGAAACAGCCCCACGCCATCACTCCACCATCATCGAATTTCCTAGTTTACACTACACACTCCGGCAGAAGCCATTCCCCGGGTAGACGCCACACCCATTCACGTCCATCGGACCGGAATAATGTAAACCTCGACTCATCACTCCACATAACCGATTCCCACTACTCCAGTGTCCAGTTGCGACGGTCCAAACACCACCTGAGTTGCCGAGCTTTATTGCTTGTCGTGATATGGGGCTTATGTGCAGCTGCTCTTCCGAAATATCCAAGTCGGTGGCCTCTGTATGCAATGTTCCAATGGAAACCGATACGCCTGTTGCTGCATGAAACTCCTGTCGGATGGTAGTCATGGGTTGTGCCCTATTTTTGACAATTTCATGTTTCAGGGTTCTGCGATTTCTGTCTTTCAAGATTGGAGGTGGCCCAGAACATGCAGCATTGGCACAATGCCCATCGACCTTCCACTTACGCAGGACGAATGCGACCGTTGATTTGGGCCTGTTTACCTTTCGTTCAATCGACCGGCTAGACAGCCCACTGAGATGGCAGCCCACTATCACGCCCTTATCGAAGTCCGGTAGCTCTGTACTTCGTGCCATCTCCTTGTCAACTGGTTCTACACCGGCCTGCAGCGTATGGCAGCCACACAATCTATCACAGCCACCTATCTTCATGGGTGCCCAAATACTTTTTGGTCGATAGTGAATGTTTTAAATTATATGTTTGTCGCGTATTAATTATGAAAAGATTTCTGAGTTCTTAGAACGTAGGAATTTGCAAACCACCAATTCAATCTTTCAATCAGTAATTATCAGAATGGTCAGCACCTACCGTAAAATAGTTTTCATAATTAAATTTAATGTGTTTTAACTAATGCTATTTATTTTATTAAGTACTATGATTCTGGTTTATATATCCCAATTATGTAGTGTTTTCCAACACTTGTCGTATACTTACCAGTCCACGAAGAGGGTTATGTTATGCTAAACTCCTAATTCACAAGTCCATGCCTACTTGCTAACATTTGACTGACGGCTCATACGTTGCCTTGAGTTATGTTATTGTGTTGGTTTTATGAGGCGATGAATGAGGTTAGATAATTGTTGATCCTGGGGAATGTGAAATAAGTACTCCACTTCGAACTTTAAGAGAATATGTCTTTTTTGTGTAAACCCAATTCAGCAAACCAGGTTATGTTTTCTCCCAACTGCCTATACAGCGCCACCATTGATGTGTTATATTCTCTCTCTCTATCTCTCTCTCTCTCTCCCCCTCCCTCTCTCTCTCATGTGTATATATATATATATATATATATATATATATATATATATATATATATTATATATATATATATATATATATATGAATAATTTACTTGTTTTTACGCTTTCGAAATTTGTTGATCAATTTTAATTTGTTAAACATTGTAATTTTTTTTTAATCTTTCCAATGAAATATTTGTCTCTCCTTCACGGTAGCGTTAATTGCAAAATATGATTAATTAATTAATTTGACTTAGTTCAATGATCGGTTGTTCAGCGTCCATGAATATCTACAACACACACTGCCGAACGAGTCGCAACTTATTAAACATTTTCGTTACACAGATTATTAACAATTTAAAACAAAATAATAAATCCACAGTACTTAAACTTTCAATGGAATATGCGTTATATTAATAATATTGATTAAAAAAATTACGTCAATATATTTTATTAAAATTCTCAAACTCAACCAATTTTTTTGATCTGATGGTTAGAGAATGATAAAATCGTAAACAATTATCTCCCTTCATTACTACATTTATAAATATATTCACATTTATTTTTTATTTTAAGATAAATATTCTATGATTAAAATAATTAGCAGTGTATTTCCATGCAAAAAAATGTGCTGTATAAATTTGATTAACTAAAATTATAAAACTTATTAAATAAACGCATTTTATTACAGTTAAATCTGCCATTCCAGATAAGTATATTTCTAAGTAGTTAACTTCGTCGTTATTATCTGGAAATAAGCAATTTGAAAACACTGTAAGCATGTTAGTAATTCCCTGGACATGCTGTAGAAAAGGCATTAGATAATGATGACGAGGGTGGATTCCAACCTTCCGTTGAGTTGCCTCGACCAAGAAATGTGTTTGCTCCCACGAAATTTACATAAACAGGTATACGTAGTATTATGCCCCAACAGTGAACTGCTTCTTTGCCATTATAACTAACAAAACCACATGTCTTGGACTAAGATTAGTTCATCGTTTACAAAATACTGTTTTTTTGCAATGTTAGTACACTTACTGGGGCCAAGTATTAATGGAATGTAACCCCCGATTTTTTACTTAATTATGCACACCACGACATTTTATTTTATTATGAAAGTTATGGTTATCACGTAACATTTTTATTTAAGTTCATATCATTATTTGTGGTAGATGTAAGTATTATTTTCCGTACAACTTTTATTCATATTATTGTTTTTACAAGTTATTTCATTATGTGCAATATTTTCTTTAACTCATGAATTTTATGTGTGTTTCCATGTGTTTACTTTTACGTACATGTCACGTGGCCTAGGTGCAGAGCGCAATTGATTGATGGTTGCTATGACAACCATGTAACGTAGTAAGTCTCGTTGATGTAGCCACCCAGTGATTAGCGCTTAAGTGAAGCGTCATGTAAGGATTAAATGAAGGTGTTTTTAGCCATCTTGATTTTACCGTCAGGCGGGCTACGACGGGTGTCGTAGGCCCGATAGGAAATTTTACTTTTCATAGGGACCTGGTTCGAGTCCCGTGTTTTAATAGCAGACAGCCGACATGCGAAGACGGTCCACAAAGAGAGAAGATAGTTACAAGTCTGCCCGTGCTTCATACGCGAAATAGATAAAATTTTAGTTCGCCATCCGCGAATACGTGAGGTACATAATTAACTGTATATGCAAGTACCTCAGGTCCGTGCATGTGGACAGGGAAGACCCAGGGGTCGAACCAGCGACACCGAAAGCAGAGAACTTCTAGATTCTACAATTTTCAAGCACGACTTGTGAGTTGAACATAACTATTTCTAGCTGCATTGAACCACTACCAGCGATGGCCGACGATTGATTTTCAAGTATTAGGCTAGCCTATTACGCCATCTTGGAACTTAGTAAAAATATTAATTGCTGAACTATGCCTGCGAATATCCTGACATTAAGTTGTCTCGCGCTCCCAATTGAGTTTGGGTATGAGCTTTAAACAACGATATATAATATTTCAATAAAGTGAATATTTTACTTCTGGGCGTCATTAGAGGGCTAGGCTATATCAAGTTACGGCCACTAAATAAAATCACACTCTCACAAAATAACTGAGTTGTACATGAAACTAAATAATGAGTATTCAAAATTAATCATCAAGAAGTTGGTTTTCTTATCCAAGATTCACCACGTTTCTCATAAATTTAAGATATTTAACATTTTACATGGGTATGTTATTTGTGATGTTTAGTTTGGTAAAAAAACTGTTTATGATTCAGTGTCTTTGGCATGTTCTGTTTTGTCAGACAATTAGCAGCTACCAGACATCTATAGCAACGCAGTCAAGATGTCCGAAGAGAGTGTACTTGAAAAAGGTATTCCTGCTGCTGTGGCTACATCTCACGTCACGTCCTCGTGGATGGTGTAAGTGTAGTTCTTCTATCACATCTGGTTAAACTCCCTACACGTCATGTACATTTATATTAAATTGATCTCACATTTTTCAGGGCTAATTACGTATTCTTATGACCTGATCACTGCCCATTACGTGTTCCACTTGCAGGTACATGTGTTACATGAAAATTTGGCTCCCATAACGTGGGGCATAATAAATGCACACTATTGCGCATTGCCTCCATTCCGCAACATGTTACAAAAAATTTTGGCGACCCATAAGTGGGGCCCGACACAGCAACTATAATATACTCACGTTATGGCCAATATTTGAATAAAGGCAAGATTCTGCTGAGGAAAATGACAACAAGTAACCATATCAACGTTAGTTTACGATTTAAAATGTGTACGTAAAGAACGAGTACGTGTCAAAATGAAGGAAGGCGTATTTATAGACTGTTCACGGTAAAGTGAGCACTTTTGAGGATCTAGTTACTATTCCTTTGGCCACTTTTTATCCTTTAACCACATATTTAAAATAAACATTGCGATGTAATTAATAAACACAGTGTGAAAATTCCACCGCACTCTGAAGTTAACGTGTAATGCTAAAATGAAATATATTTATTGACTATTGTTCCAGATGCGAGGACTTTCAAAAGTGCTCACTTTACAGTGAATAGTCTACACGAAACTGTTCATGGTCCTCGCGTGTCGTGTAGGAAGATCCTCGACGTCTAGACGTGATAGGAAATGGCGATGTTTTTTTTCTTTCTTGCCGTGTACCTAAGGCCTTCAGCCAATATGATTGAGGGCGGAAAAATAAGAAAAAAATTAGTGTTTTTTTTTACAAAATAATAAAAAATAATATAATACAACCAAATGATGTGTAATAATTAATTACATTTTCATTTTTGCTTTGTTTTATCATGTATTATTGACACATTCTGTGCAATGAGTACTCGCAGAACATAGATGCAACTAAAATTAAATTAAATGTTATTTGCTAATAAATCACTATTTCACTCAAATCAAGTTAATTCTTAGTCGTGTGTGATCAGTTGAACATAAGACGAGTAGGTACATTCACTACTAACCACATATTTTTGTAAACGTTCAATGCAGACGTCTCTTATGTAAACGGAATTTATCGTGAACACGTTTTTTTTTGCGGCAATTCCTGGGCCAGTGTTGAGGACATGTTCAGAAGACGAGAATCAGTTCCTCTCGGTTTATTCTGTGGCGTGGCCAGCACGACGCGTCCACACCGAGTTTCATCTACTGCCCAAATCCCCAATATTAACTCATCCATCGCCAATACAACTGGTACAGCGGTTAGACTACTCGCCTCCCACCTAGGCGAACCGGCTGTCACTCCCGGCGGGGTCGTTCCCGGATGTGCACATGTGGGAATCATGCCGAACGATGCCACTGGTCAGCGGGTTTTGCTGGGGATCTCCCGTTTCCCCGCCCCTGCATTATTCCCGCGCTGCTCCATACTCGCCTCACTTCACCCTCATCGGCTCTCAGTACCTCGATGTTAAGAGCCGCCCAAATATCTTCACTCACTCACACACTCACAACTGTCGAACTCACATGGTCAACAGTGATGAACGTGTCTGTTTATATGTGAACGTTCAGCAGACTCATGCTGGATTTACATTGACGCGACAGATGCGACGCGACAGGTGTGACGTCCCTGTAAATGCGGTTGTAATGAAAACACTGTTTTGCGACGCGACATAAAAAAAAAAACACTGTTTTGACCACTCATGGCTGAAAATAAGAACATATCTCAGAAGGCCATCTGCATATTTGCGATAAGGAATGAAGAAGAATAATTTGAAACACAAACAACCACATTAATGTTTATGTACTAACTATAGTTTTCCAGTTGGAAAAAATAGTATGGGCCTAACCATATCAATGTAGGGTGTTACAGCTAAGTTGGCATTCCAACCTGTTTTAGTTTTGGCGAGTTATGTTTGTTTGCATTATGTTTATTTTATTTCGAGAGAAGAAAAGGAAACAGTGAGAGGATTATTCCCCCCCCCCCCCCACGTGAGACGGCACTGGCATTTTGAGTTGCATATTGATTTGACAGAGTAGTGGAAAATTTTGCTTGTCTGGAAATAACATTCAAATGATTGTAACTTCGAAAATTTCAATTTCAATGAAAAAACAAAACGCGATATATACGTCGCTGTTAGAAATCGTACATATGAAGCAATACACACACACACTTTGTCCGAAGTTAACCTTACACTTGTTGAATTCACGATACTTAAAGGTAAATATACAAATAATATTTACACACTACAAGCTTTTTCAGGCACTGTTTGTAAAATTCGCAACCCTTTGAACACGTGTTTTACTATGGAAATCCTTACAAGTTTACTTCACTAAAATCACATTTGTTCGTCACTAACATTAAATAATTTATTTGCAGAATCGTTCAGTAAAATCAACACTGCATACGTTTCCTGAAACCACAGTTTTACGAAGCGGTACATTCGTGTCGATTAATATTACATTTCGCTTAAGAAAAAATTCTACAGCGGTACCTATAACCAACTATGTTTAAAGAAAACAAATTAAAAATAATTAACTACAGATAAGATATTCTGACAACACCAACAAGATAATCTTCGCGTGATATTACAAATGTGACCAACTTAACACTGCCACCGCTCTTGCAACAGGAAATTACATTCTTTATTGACACCTGTCGCGTCCGCGACGCGAAAAAATAAGAATTATTTCTATTCAGAAAATCCGTCGCGCCCGAGATTTCTGTCGCGTTGACGTCACAAAATACTCGTCTGTGATTGGGTGAAGCATTACTTCCGTCACGTCGCGCTCGTCTCATCGCGCCGGTCGCGCATATCCAGCATCACGCTTTCATATGAATGAAATATTTCGAGTATTATTAATTTGCATGGAAACTAGGTTAGAGGAAGTGTATAAACTTCTCGAAGCACCTGCTTAGATAAACGGTGTTCTAACTTCAAATCCTATCGCCGTTGGTTTTTGATGGCGCTATTGGAAGAAAAGCAGTCCATAGTGCTGGAACACAAAGAGCAGCTACTGCGGACCTCGCACGCGCACTCTACCCCCTACAGTTCTCACGGGAAGAGGAGCGTTGGTACGTCGCTTCGCGTCGCGTCAAGGTCGATGCCGGGAGCTGACGTCCAGTTCCGGTCGTCATGGGTCGGAAGTCGTCCCCCCCCCCCCAACGCCCACCACATCTCATCATTCCCCTGACGAGCGTCTGCAGTCGGCAGTCGCTGACCCCGAAAATGAAGTAACTTTTGCACGATCCTCCAGGAGGTCGCCCCAACAAGTAGCCTCAGATATAGTGAGTTCGCCTAAAATGTTCAAATCACTTGGTTACAATACAAGCGCTAAGCTCCTTCGAATACTTTGAAACCAGACTCCCCGCCCACTCCATAGTGGTTCAGCATAATATCCTAACCAACTGACCATAGACGAGAAGTAATGATTTTCGTCTTCTGGGAAAGTCCTTAACACTGGCTTGAGAACTGCCCATAGAGGGACAAAATTGCGTGTACAATCAGTAACACGAACATCTGTTTGCATTTTGCTATTAAAAATAGTCCTGGTGTTCGAAGAAGAAAAAAAGGCTCGTTGTAAACTAATGTATCCTTGATGCACTTGATTTCGTCAGAATGACTTCTAGATGCATTTAAATTTAGTCAGAAAAAAACATTTCATAAAAACGTCGACCTTAATAAGAGTCAAGGCATCGTAGTTTTGATGGCATTAGAGGTGAAAGTCGGTTCAATGTTGGGATTCGGAAGCTGGTCACCGCGCAGCTGACAAGCGCACTCAGTATTCCACCTTGACTCCACGTCCTAATCTAATCTTACTTCGTATTGGAGGACCGCTGTTTTCTATTTGAAAGTTTCCCAGTACATCGCAAGATAACCCGTAAATACTACTCAGTGCGAAATAAAATTAAAATCTCAATTTTTCTACTCGAGCTCATGCATAGCAACCTAAAGTTATCCCCACTTCCGGGACGCTTCTCGATGTGTCTTCGGATGACCTCATTAATCAGCATTAAAGAATACCTTCCCTTAGTGACGATACCCCAAGTCGAATTTGTACCAAATACAGTAGACGATCATGCGTCATTAGAGCATGCAAAAGTGTTAAAAATAATTCAATTGCAAGTGGTGTCGCTACAATCAATCTTTACCAACAATTGTTTATCAAGTTATGATTGTTAGCTACTGACATACACTTTCCTATTAGCATTCATTTGATATTTAGAGATTTTTATTTTGTCGTAGTACTTCGGCCGTCGTTTTAATTGCGTGGTTTTTCGTCTTAAATAATATAAAAATACATTTGTATAAAGAAAATTAAATTCTGGTTGTGATATGACAGCCATCTTTTACTACGGGACTCTGGTAAATTCCAAATCGGTTTAATGATTCCCGAGATATAGCCCAACGTCGTAAATATTTTGATTGCAGTCATTTTGAAAATAAGCACCTCGCGCTATAGAAAACTACAAAGTTAGGATGTATTTACTGAGTACTATATGTGTATCGAGTTTGGTTAAATTCGGTTGACGGGTTCGAAAGTTTTTTGGGACACACACACAAAGAGCCACACACGAACACGGCGTCTCATGCTACCTGCAAGGCTCGAATAGTACTACACAACTACATGTTTTTTTTTTACATTCATACTTGTTATATACTGTGTTTAACACAAACATGTTGAAAGTAAAGCACATGATCGCCGATAAGTTAAACAGTTTCTAAGAGAAAAGCATGATAGTGAAAAAGTAATTTACTATTGAATAGTTGTACATAGCAATATGTGTTGTTCCAATCGCCGCCTGTTCTTTACTGTGTTTGATACAGGCAAGCCGAAATTACATAGTGGATAGTAACTGGAACATTTATAATCCCCGGTTGCACCAACATCTTCCCCGATCCGAGATCGAATGGTCCCAGTTCCGAACAAGGATCCAGTTTGATCTTCGTTCCAATGTAAAAGTGTTGCACCAACGAAATTTCATGATTTTGGATCTCCGATTCGTCGATCTTGATTTCAAAGTCAGAGATCGATATTAAGTATGAGACAAATTTTGCTATTGATTCGTAATATATGACGTAATGGAATTAGGCCTATTTTTCATTATAGATAGAACTAGATGTGCGATGTTTTATCTGTTTTAAGTGAATTATTGTTGTACGAATTTTACTGAATAATATTCAAGTGCGTATAATGTTGTTTTGATTTCCCAAGGAAACAATCGAACGTAGTTCTATCTGTTGGCGTATTTTCAAACTACACTTGTCGACGATGGCTGCTGATCTCGGATCGAGATTTGGAACTGCCAATTTCGGCGGTTCGAAATGAACTTCATCTCGATCTCCAGTCCAGCTCTGAACTCGAATGGTGCAACAGTTTTCTGTGTCGATCTTAGATGCGATCTTGGATCGAGTTTCGAACCACGATGGTGCAACCGGGCATAATAAAATCGACTGCGGTCATCACACATCGGCTACGTCCTGCATATTGCCCGTTACGGAGACGCCACAGTAAGGGCGTACAAGAGTTTAAAATTATTTTCTACTTTTTTAGAATATTTCATTTTATTTCGTTGTAAGACGAAATAATAGTCTGAAAAATGTATGACAACTGAGGAAAATTACTTTTAGGATATCAATGAAACAAGCTATTTAAATTTTAAACTGAACTATTTTTTCGTGAAAATCCCAAAACCGAACTAAATTAACATGTTACGCTACAACTCAAAATAATTGTTTCATTGGAAAAATGCAGACGTTAAACGCTTACCGCAGGTGATCCAGATGTTGAATTTCAAAAGAAACTGCAACATACCATTCCCGTTACTACAATAAAACTTTGTGTTAATGCCACTTTCTTAAGTATGTACGAATCAAGAATTTAAGTTAAAATGCTTATAATTACGCTAAAAATAACATTATGAACGTTATTTTTCAAATTATGTGGCATTTTAATTTACTTAACAATATCGTGTCAAGGAATCATAACATATATTTAAAAACAAATAGGTTCTTGAACAGCCATAACTCAGCAGTTTTGGAAGTTGTGCTTGATCTCTAAATTCACATGAACCTAATGACTGGTATCCGTACGTCTATCGAGTTACGCTGTGCATCTCTTAGATATATAAAGTTGCTAATTTTGGAATTGGAAAGGGCTTATTAACGTCCCCTGGGGTTATGCCTAAAGGCTTGTCAGGGCACGGCTTACAAACAACTAACTTACGACTTAACTTAAACCAACAACTATGCCTTACCTAGGATTCTAAACCATAACCTCCCTCTCCGCAGTTGTCGCACCAACGGCCTGTGCCACGGGAGTTCGGGTTAACATTGATAATATTAAGGCGATTCTTACACTAGAAGTCTATAAGAAATAAAACTATATATATATATATATATATATATATATATATATATATATCCGAGCTTTACACTTTTAGATATAACCTGAAAACCTTAACTAATTTGATAATTCACTGCCAGAACTACTGTTAAACATGTCACTTTGCGTTTTTATTGAACTACACATACAGTATGCCATTGTGAGAATATCCCCATCCCCTCAAATGTTACCGTGCACTGTTGTCTTCTAAGCAGCTACTATATAGTCCATTCACTGTAACCCTGCTAAAGTTATACTTTCAGACAATTCCTCCGCCTAATGCAAACAAAACTGGAACATTACAACAAAGGGATGACGCACCGTATTCGTGCGCACTCAGTTGTAATATATTGGGAAAACTGGGGGTGTTTACTATGTATGGACTTTGTGGAGAAAATAATTATGATTATCAATCAATTCTAATGGCCAATGTGTAGAAGAGAGATATGTGTAACACACTGAATGTGTCTCTTTTACCTTGAGAACTTACTCTCCAACGGCGTACTGGTCGTCTCAGGAACTCTGCAAGGGCATTTACATGCACTGGCATTCACAACACGTAAAACTTTCAAAACTTTTCAAAAAGCACTTCATTTATATTATTATTTCTGTAAAATAAAATTTGATAGGTGTGGTGCAGCATTACCAATAAAAGAAATCAAAGTGTTAAAAATTATATTTAATTCAAAACAGAGAATTAAAAATTATACATCAAAATAAAACTGTTTAACTGTGTACGGAAGATTCCGGGGATGATGCCGGGGATTTCGCCCATGAAATTCCGGCTCTCAAAACCACGTCTCTGGATCGTCAGATCCGTACCCAGAAGCCCTTGACTTCCGGCATCTCCGTTATCAATTCTTATCAATGGAGCTCAGCTACTTTCGGTTCATAAATTCACAGAAATAGCTTAACACAAAATACAATTAAAATTGTAAATGAAAGAAAATAAACAGTATGCAAAAAAAATTATAAATACTGTGATGTGAAAAACTCTGAAAAATCATTAAGTCACTTATTTCAGAATAATATTCTGGCTTACTATAGAGTAACATACATTAACATACAAACATTGAAAAAGAATGGTGGGTTCTGATTTAAATTGCACATAAAAAAATATAATCAAACATGTAAAAATTGCAGAAATATTCCAGTTAAAATAAATAAGTGTTTAAACATATGCAAAAATATGTAGGTGTCATATAGCACAAAACAACACACATGTTAATTTGCATACTAGCTGCTAGAAGCTGTTCACGGTAGAGTGAGCACTTTTGAGGTCCTAGTTACTTTTTCCTTTCAGCTATTTTTCATCCTCTAACCACCTTTCTAAATAAATATTGACATATAAGTAATAAACACGGTGTGTATATTTCACCGCACTCGAAAATTAATGTCTTAGGGCAAGGAAAAAAATATTTATTGATCATTATTCCATATGAGAGGGATTCAAAAAGTGCGCACTTTACCGTGAATAGCCTATACACAGTTTGTAATATTTTTCATAGGAACTATTTCTTACTAGGCACTGCCAACACACCTATTTTGTACCCGTTTTAATTGATATTAATTATAAATGAAATATTGTGATTCATAGATAAAATATAAGTTAAAGATCAATTTGACAAAAAATAAGGTTCAATCATTTTACCAGAAGTACAAAACGCCTGTGTTACATGAAATATTAACGAAACAACCAAACACGTCATACATGGGGTGATTTTTCAAATGTTTGATTTAAAATGTGTAAATTTACCGCGAATAGATTCTATCTCGCTGGCGGCCTCGTAAAAGCTGTTCACGACAAGTGAGCACTTTTGACTTCAAACATAGAAAAAAGTCACTACCACTACCTGCACATATGTTTTACCGGGCGCACTGAGTGACATTCGCCCAGTAAAGTTGGTAACGATAGATGGAAAATAGTTCCATATCTTAACGTTATATTAAAAGTGTTAAGTAGCCATTTGTAATAATTTTAATTATTTATTTCGCTTTGTACTTCTTTTAATGTATCGAAGTGTATAAAAGAACACATATGTGAAATATTTACTTTGTTAAGAATTTCCAAGTTTCACTTGACCGAAGCACGAATAAAGTAATACGGCCAACGACCGTGTTAATTTCACATAAGGCGGGATAATACACAACGTGCATACAAGTTGATCTTAAGCAGGTCTTTCAAAAGGGCTTATTTTACCGTGAACAGCCTTTGCTTGGTTGTTTGTGTAACGCCGTAGGTTGTGTTTTGGTGTTCCGCTCCCAGCAGTTCCTTACGTGTTCGGCGCTTTTTGCTGAGTACGCTGAACGGTGTGCCTCGCAATGTTTATGCTGCCCGTGAATCACTCGACACTGATCACGTGTTTTGTAAATTCATCGACACCGTCCTTGACATGTCTGCGGCTGCTCGTCCCCCAAAACAAAAGGAATACAAACGGTGGCGCCACGGAATATAAACAATACCCTCAACTGCGGTTACACGGAACACGTAAGGTAAATTGGGATTTTTTTTTTTTTTTACTTTACAGGGACTTTCGTTTACGTTGCTTCGCAGAGTGAACATTGTGAAGTACCTATAGTTGTCGACGGACTATTCGTCTCCCGGGCGAACCAGGCTCGATTCCCGACGAGGGCGAGGTCGTTTATTTTGGCATGTGAAAAACGTGGTAGACGTTGCCCCGTGGGCCGGCGGGTTTTCTTGGAGTACTCCAGTTATCCTCACCCTGGCATTCCGCCGCTGCTCCATCTTCGTCTAAAGTCATCTTCATCGGCGCTTATGACGTCGTAGAACAAAACATTCCCACTCTCATAAAGTCAGTAATATATATATATATATATATATATATATATATATATATATATATATATATATATATATATATATATATACTGAACATATAGTTCAGTGTTTTGTCGCACACAGAACTGCCAAATGTACGAACAGAAATTTCTTTGAAATGTCGCAAGGGACCCCAAGTGACGGCATCACATTAAGAAAGAAGCGCCATGCGAGATGTGTACCGAGAT
Source organism: Dryococelus australis (assembly GCA_029891345.1). NCBI lineage: Eukaryota > Metazoa > Arthropoda > Insecta > Phasmatodea > Phasmatidae > Dryococelus > Dryococelus australis. The sequence continues at coordinate 301,677,543 of CM056995.1, read as the reverse complement.
TTTTGAACCTTATTTCCATGACGCCTACACAAATTAATTCTATAAACTTTCACATTTGCCCGTGGCGCCATTTTGCAGCGAGTAAAAAGTACCTCAACGTTAGTCATCGCTCTTACTGTCTCTAATGAGATCAAACATGTAGACCACTATACAATATAGCGATAGAGACCGACAGAGAGATTGAAAGTTGCTGCCGATAAAAAGCACTCCACCCGACTGGAAAACACACACATGGCTCATTAAAGATAATAATACTACCAAAATTGTCAGGAATTTATGTTGCATATGAAAGAAGAATGAGTTAATTTTGTAATTGAGTAGAATGTTTTCTAGAGTTTACTTATTTTAATATTTTAAAAATCAATTAATAAAATTTCATTTTTAATAAAAATATAAGCTTAGCTTTTGATTAAAAATACTCATTTCTAATTTTTTTTTTGAAGATTTAATTAAGTAAAATATAACAAAACATTTTTCAGAGTTACTAAGTATAAACTTTCTTCCTTCATGTGTAAGTTTAATCGTACTTCTCTGACTATTTAGGCAGTGCGTGTGCTAATATATATCGATTCTCCATTCTGAACAGTAGGATGCAACGCTCCTCTGAAAGCCAGTCTAAAAAATGTTTTTACAGTAGTATGCAGTTTTGAAATCAACCTTTGAAAAATAATCACTAGACATAACTCCATATACACACTGTCATATAGGCTCCCAGTTGAGTTGGCAGTCGGTATATATATATATATATATATATATATATATGTATAGAGGCTGCACCATATATATGTATATATGAATACATGTTTATATATAAGATAGTAGGATTATACATAATTATATATAATGTGTTTTCTTCTGGGTGAACATGTATTTGGGTTTTCTCAGAGTGCTCCCATACCACGATGGTATTAAGAAAGGTTAGTATCCTATGACATTATCCAAGGATAAGGTTAACACTTTTCACTATAGAAACTTTTTCTGAAATTTCCACACTTACAATTTGTCAGGTTTGTTGAGTGGTCTACGACGGTGGATTTAAGCTCTAGTTCCTTGTAAGAGGAGCGTGAGTTCGAATCTTACACGTGGCAAATAATTCTCAGACATATATTGAGATGTTTTCAAGAAAGTCTTACTGTCGCAGATATAACGCATCCTAGGAGATGGGGTAAGATATTTCGGGAGACTGTTGAGAGTTGGAGTACAGACGTACAAGCTCTTGCTGGATCATTCGCAGTTCGTCTGTCGTTCGAGTAAGAGCTCTCTTTCTCCGAGTTTAGTCCGAGTGATTTGAGAGTTAGCTACATCATTTCTAGACCTATAAAAGCGAAGTGTGTGTGTGTTGTCGCTACATATAATCCAAAAGTCTTTCTCTCGTAGTGAGGATTCAGTGAAAAATGATTGTATGTTGTTCTAGCTGTCAGAAAATTTTGTAAGCTATTGTGAGATATGGAAGGTTTAAATCACTTGCAGTGCTCAACAAAGAAACTGAACTCGCATAACTACCTAAAGAATTCTTTCTGAACTATGCATGATATGAAATATCATATGTATATAAACATATACTTGCTTATCTGCAAAAGGACGAAGAGATTCTCAGTTGTATACTATGTATAGAGTGTTTTCAAGGATGTGGTACTGTTATGGACATACCACATTCAAGGAGTTGGTGCAATGCACGTCGGAAAAGTGTTGATGAAGCGAGAGAAAAATAAAACGTGTATCCAAGACTGAAAGAAGTATATGTGTAAAGAAGACTGGATGTTTGATGTTTAACTTCACAGTATAGATAGCGAATGGGGATGAGTAGGTTTCACATAACACTGCATCAAACATATACTTTTACACATTCACACTGAGATTGTCGAAGTGGATGACATAAACCGATTGTTCTGTTGTGAAAACAGTATATAAGCATGCATTCTTTAATTATGTTTTCAATTCTTCGGTGCTTGTGATGGAAGGTGGGTCATCACTAGGGGAAACTTCTAATGATAGTGAAAGTTTTTGTAATATGAAAATGGAATCATCAGTCGAAGACTTACCATCGTCAGCAGTAAGGGATGCTGGAGATTCGCTACAAGCATAACGATATCAATATTTGCTATTGTGTAAATACTTCTAGTGCAATTCGTAGTGCACCTCGACATGAAAGTAGCCATTGCATGTTCAGCCCAGCATACAAGGCATTCCACTGTGATAAGTGCGATGTTGTGTTTACCAGCAGTGATAACCAGTATAGACATAAGAAGAATAAGTGCAAAGGAAATGTTTGTTGTTCATCGAGAAGCGAGTACAAGTATTGCGGCAAGACATTCACGACTAGCTCTAGCGCCAGACAACATGAAGTTAGTAACTGTATATTCAGCACTTCATACAAGATGTATTCATGTGATATTGGGGTATGGGGTATGCGAATAGGGGTTACTTGACTGCTCACAACAGGATTTGTTCTGCAAAAACAGTCACTATAAATATTTTTGTTGAATGGAGAGTATTTCGAGTGTATGTGAGTAATAATATGTATTTTTGACAAATGTGTGAAATAAAGTTACAGCGTAAGGAAGACTATTGTTTTTATTCATTTTATCATTAAAAATAATTTTTTTTCTTTCTGACACATACAAAATAACTGTACGCTATAAGGATATAAGAACATTTAATATATGTATGTACGTTTGTTATAACTAAGGTTTGGACTTCTCTGGCATATTTAAGTGTATATTATAAAATAAATGTGAGACTTTTTTTAATGAAATTATTATTCCATTTGTGTGTGTGTGTGTGTTGTATCATTTTATCCCTCACAACTTTAAAGTGATGCTATGAGCAGTCGCTTATAAATGTTAAGATCTGTATATAGAATGATAATAAAGACTTTATTATAAAAATGCATGGATAGTTGATTGCAACACAAACATTAATTCTGCCGACATGTACAAATTTTGGGGAGAATAGGTGAATCGTTTTTCTTGTATGTATGGATAGAGGCAGACTAGTCCATGGGTTGCTAAAGATTGATCGAAGGATTGGGGTTGATTGAAGGACTGGTGTGGATTAGTGTGTGGATTGATTTATTGGTCGTAATGGATGGTTCGATGGTTATTATGTATTGGCTTTATGGTATGTTAGTTTTGCTTGCAATGCTTGATGGTAAAGGATTTGCGAATGGATGGTATGGTTTGTACAAATGAGTTGTGTGAGTGGTGTGATATGGATTGCAAGTGTTGATGGTTATAATGTTTTCTGCTGGAACATTTGAATTGTAGATTTGGTGTTATGGTCTATTGGAATGCTATTTCGTTAAGGTTGGATAGTTGACTATGGTATACTGTGTGGTTGTTGGTAATATTTGAATGTGTGTTTTGCTATTAAATGATGAAATTATTTATCAGAGTAATTTGTTGGAATATGATTACTCTGTTGTCTTGGAAGGTATGAAAGAAAGTGTTTGGTATAACCAATATGGAGTAGGTAATGATTGTTTTTATTGTTTGTTTATGTAATTGGGATAACATATGATAGAATACTTTGCTTGGAACAATATGTAGAAATGGTTTTTTTTTTAGCAGCAAGTATGATATGACATCAAGTTAATACGAGTTAATTAAAAAAAATTTCGATTAGTATTTGGAGGTTTGAGTTACGGAGTTGGTTGACATGTCATTACTTATGATTGGGCTTCAGGGAGTATTTTTTTACATATTTAATTAATAATATGCTTGGTAGGGGTAAGATCTCTCTCTGTAAATGGATCGTTGTCATATCGGAACGTGGCAAAATGATATACATATTTTTTTATTTATTTATTTATTTATGAAAAATAAATGAATACACCAGCCAATTGCAATAAATTGTTAGTTTTAAAATTAAATTATAAGTGAATGGCGTGTAGGAGTTGAGATGCTTATGTCATAACTATTTCTTATAGCGAATGTTCTCTACTAAATAGAATGTCTGATTATAGTAGTAATATGTTTATGAGGAAAGGTCAAAATGTTCTCTGTTACATAGAATAACTTGTGTGTGTATAGGTAAGGGATGGCTGAATGTTTGAACTCATGTCCTTTTGAATATGGGTATAAATATAGTATTTGTCTTCACGTGATATACAACTACGATATAAACATTGATTATTTCTTGTATGTAAGATGTACATGGAAAAAAACTTTTTTAAAGAATTCTGTGTAAATATTTTTTAAGCTTGCATTATAACTCTCATGATTTGTTTAATTAATCAGGGATAGTTTTAAAATATGATATTTTCCTCCCTCGTATGTTACTATGTTCATGAAAAGTGTAAATGGTTGGTGTGTTCAGGTACACCAGAGTGGTAGCAAGCAACGAAGGTCTAGATAGTTACTTTATTGTGTTTGTGTGTGTATGTGTATATGCATGTGTGCATGGGTGCATGTGTGTGTGTTCATGTGTTGGACGAGACCCAACTATGTTTTGTTGTATTGCGGAAGTGTGGTGGATATGTTCTATAGCGAATGGTAAAGTTATTATTTGCAAGGGTAGTATGGTTACCCTCGTGGGCTGTCGTATTAGGCGTTTATGATCTCTTCGGGTGGTGAGGAATAAATATCTTGTCATCGACATGCATCCCCTGGCTGTAATGTTAGAACTAGTGTCGCCCTCCCCTAACTCTTTGCCATCATCTTTTGCAAGTCAGTCAGCCGTACTCGTGTCTACTGTTCGAGAGATCTAGTCTCTCGGGACATTTGCTAGAGATGCGCACGTGGTCTCTCTTGTTTTTTAAAATAATCTATATGACGTTGGTTTGGATGTTGTTTACGATATTAAATTAACATTGGCATGCAATTGGTAAAATGGAATTTGCATACTCACCCTTGTTGGGATTTGAAGCACAGAATGTGATACTATAAATGTTAATATCTTCATTGGGATTCAAGTAGGAATATCTCAGTGAATAACTTTTTTAATTTTATCGATGCGAACTATTCCAATACAAAAACTTAGTCTCATTGGGAGATGAAGCAAGGTAGCTTCAACAGAAAGTTTTAAAAATTCTTATCTGATTGGTAAATGTCTGGGAAATTAGGTTGACTTCAAAAAAATTATTTTCTTTTAACATAATCCAGTAATGTTGAATTTTGTTTTCGAAGCATATACGTGAAAAGCGTGAATTGAATAAATTTAAGGGTTTTATTTTATTATACAATAATTTAAAATATTAATGTTTTGAAAAATAATGTTTTTATATCGGTATACTTTAACTAAATATATCTGTCATGCAGTTTGATTGTGTAGTCTTCTTACTTAAAGCACTCGCCTGCATCTTTTCCGCGAGTCCATTGTTCTCTCTTCCAGAGATGCTGATAGACTGATGGAGGACTGGGTAGGTGGGATTACGTAGTTTTTAGTTGTTCGGTGACCTGTGATAGCTTGGTAGAGAGATGATTAACATGGTATGGGAGTTGTAGACAAACTGAGATAGGTAATGGAAAGACATTTTGTTTAAGTGTTTGTTGTGTAGTGCACTTGATAATTACAACACTGTCGCAGATCGACTGGACACGGAACCTAAGGTTATATTTATTATATCCATTTGAGCTACACATATGTTTTGGACAGTATATATTTAATTTATTTCTCATATTATTTGGATGTTAATATAATTATTTTCACATGTTCATTATATTTTATGTTAACATTTCATTTCCTTAATTTTTCGATATATGAGAACCACCAGTCCACTACGCTATGATAATTTTCACATGTTGTTCTGGGTTCTACACATGGTTATGCCACTATTTTTATTATTGTATTAATATGTTTGATTTTATTTTCAGTAATTGTGTCATAATTTTTAAAGCTAAATTATTTATTTGTTTTGGGATTTAAAGACATAATATTCCAGGCCTTAATTTTATTTAGCGAAGGTAAAGCTGGAAGCTAGCCGTGATTGAATGTTAGTTGGTCGGAAGCCGGAAGAAGGGGCTTCTGGGAAAGACATTGAACATGTAAGGCGTCTAAATTTTCGTTGGAATTTTACTTTTTAAATTCCAATGCCATCATAAATTTATTTTTAGAAATTATGCTCCTAGAAGTTAAGTTTTTGGTAGTCATCGCAGCAATATTTTAGAAGAGGCTGTAAACTAAGTCGTAGAGTGTTAAATAAGTGTTAAATTGATGAGGTGAAAAGGACGCCGAGACTACGACGCCGGTGCCATGCAACGAGATAGCGCCAGAGGACCTCAGGTGACGCCAAGGCAATTTAACGTATGAAAAGCTTAAGTACATGAACTGTTTTTCAAGTATTGAACTTTAAGGAACCTGAACTTATTTTACTAAAGTTACTATTTTGATTTTTCAACTATTTGACTGTGAGTTCCATGAGTATGTTAAACCAGTAGTCCCGAACTTTCGCATATGAGATAGTAAAGCCGGAGCAAGATGGAATGAGGAGTTAAAGACTTATTTTGAACTTTCAATATAAATCCACGGTAATTTTATTTGATGAAGTATCAAATTTGAGATAATTAAGTGATGAACAGATTTTTAACATTTAATGAGTTATCAGTGAATGTGATCCAAGAAATTGAAGAATTTGAGTAAGAGCTTACCAAATACAGAGGAGACTACTTCCGGTGGAACCTGATTAATATTTTGAACTGAAATCTCAAGTAAAAGATTTATTAGTTTTTTTTTTTTATAGCAGCTCTAAAGTTTCACAGCATTTTTCAATCTTCTATTTTATTTTAATTTTGCATTCTGATTTATCCCTATTCTTACTTGGATGGTGGTATATCATTTATGTTAATTATCATACAGTATAATGTCATTTTTGAGTAAAGAGATTTCTGTCACACACAAATATTTAGTTTTGCACCTTGTTGAATTATTCACATGTTTGGGTCTGAGTTTTATTTCCTTTTTTTATTAATAAATAAATTATCAAGGTTACGCATGTTTGATTTAAATGAATTACTGTGAAGGTTGGAATGTGTTTTCTATTGTATGAGGTTTGCAGCATCGCCGGAGAGCTTCGGATTCCAGTGTGGTAAGGACAAGGTCACATCACGAATAATAAGGCGCCCAAAAATCTATCATATCATTATAATTATTCTTTCTCCCAACTCACACCAAATAATAGATTTACACCCACACTATAACAGACACCATTACAACATGGTAGGTATATTAGTAATGCATTATATCAAACATATGTTAGTCGGAAGTTAGCTTTGGTTATGGTAAGATGTGTACTTAGGGTGAAATTAATCATGTTAGTCATTCAATATGTAAAAATAACTTGTCAGTATCCTTGATGGGATATGAAGCAAGGAGTAAATTATCGATCGTACATTTGTCTTCCATCCTCATTTGTTGTGTTTCATGGATCGATGAGTAGTTGGTTTCAGCTTATTGTGCACATAGTACTTTCATTTCGATATTCACTATGCAAATAATCTCGCTAATTTACTTCTTATGCAATTAAATTAAAATATAATTACTCTGTAAGTTACTTGAATCAATATGTAAATACTACCTGTGTGTAAATACTCTCGCAAGTTAATCACTGCTTTTAAGAGAATGCACATTTTATTCTTGATGGCTGATGAAGCAATTACTCAAGTCTCCCTATGTAAGCCTTGTAACAGGTCACTGTCCTGTCGTTCTCAGTAAAAACGAACGAATTAGCTCAGCATGAGTTGGAGACTTTGACTAGATATAATAATGAAAGTTTGTTGATACCAGGTTTGCCAATAAATAAAAGAAGAATTTAAATGTTTATTGGAGATTTATTGTCGTCTCGGCAAAACAAACTATTGACACTCGCACTTGGCGAACAAAAAAAAAAAAAAAACAAGCCAGAATGGCAGCCTTCATGAAACAAAACTTCTCACTTCAAGAGTTACGAAGACGAGAGAGAATAGTTACCTTTCTCTCCCGGTGCCATATTGACTCCTCGCACCGACGGAAAATAAATTTAATAGATATTTGAACTGAAATGCCTGAAATACAACAGAGGGTTAAAGTCGCGGGCGCTGGTCTGTGCGAGTAACGTGATCACACGTTGCAGGCTGTCCCACTGACAGCTGACAAACGATCGTGCTGCGACGAACTGTTGTGATACCCTAGAAAGGTCGTGCATCCTTATATATTGGTCGAAAGTTTCCTCATTGAAAACATATTGTTTTCAAGCAGTCTTGGCACGTCAGCTAAACGTGACCTCCGTTATTTTCCTAATTTAACCATGTCGTGCAATGTGGTGGCGATTTTTTTAGTTCACTAACACAGTGAAAAGGAAAAGATGCGCTTCTGATACTACTAATGAAATGAGGAAAGAAAAAAATTAAAATTTGTAAAAACGAAAATATATGAAATACAAACCAGTTGTCATTGCCACGGCCTTTCAAATATTACATTAATTACTCTCATTGACTGAAATATAGACGATTGAAATACTTCCCGAATATACAAATTATATATCTAGCTGCAATGCTACAGCCTATACCGCATTCCTATCCTACTACCATTGATGAAATTTTTTTTCAAATATCTTAAGTTTCATCCATCAAAAGGATAACCTACGCAGATAACAGTTAATCACGACACTCTTCGGAAGCATGCGAAAACTTGTCAGACATTCACAGCAGTCTTCCTAGAATACATATAAAGTTTTACATGTTCTTGGACATGTTAGGGGTTGTTAGGGCTTGCATCGACTTGCATGATGTAATATGTGCATCTGACTGGGTTCTATTATATCTCCTCGGGGTAAAAATTATTGATCTATGCAATCTCAGGTAATTCGCGAGCTGACTGAGTTAGGGATTTGATGTGAATATGCAGGTGTGTATGTAGTTGGTGTTTACGCAGCGTGTAGATTACACAAGTCCGCGAATATTCATTGCTGCTTATGTACATGTTTAGGCCAGTCATTAATGTGGGAATAAAGGGTCATATTGGTTTGGTGTGGTTATGTAATACAGCTTGTGTTTGCTATCGACCGACATGAGAAGTGCAGTAATCACTTTGTGTTTATCAGCCTCTCATATTTATATTGGTATGGAAGCTTTCAATATTGCTTGCTAGTTAAACTTTCTTTTAAGGTTAGTACGTGTCAGGAGAAAGTGATACTTGCAGTCTCAGTAGACAGCCTCAGGGCAGGCTTTGTGTTTACCGTTGGTAGACGGAACTCCATGCCACATCTTGTGAAGGCTGCTCGGCTGTTTGCTGGTTAGTAAACGACTCATTCTTCGTTATGTGGATGTAACTCTGTTGTTGATGGCTGAGTGCGCCGAGTATCCAGGTTCAGGTCTAGCTTGTTATACTTTCACGGATGTAACTCTGTTGTTGATGGTTTTGTGTGTGTAGAGTAGCCACGTTCAGACCTCACTTGCTTTACTTCCATGGATGTAGCTGGGTTCAGACCTCGCCTGCTGTAGTTTCCAGATGATGCTGTAGGCAGCTTGCCTCACAGGCTGTCTGCAAAGTGCCGTCTGTGGCTTCCATCTTGAAGTGAACGATTTTTAAATTAACTTTCATCCTTTTATACACTAACTCAATCCAAGATGGCAGTCGAACGCAGGTGAGTAATTGGCCAGTGGGAAAACATTGTAGGGATGGAGCACACATAACGAATTAGCCAATGGGAAAATATTGTAGGGATGGAGCACGCATAACTAATTAGCCAATGGGAAATTATTGACGGAGATAGATAAATATGGTTTGATGTATGCGAACGGCCTTCAGTCGAGCACTGGATGTCCTAGGGTGCGGATGTACTCTCTCGATACATTATGCAAGTGGGTACTTGGTAGGTATTCATTGCACACATGCAAACTTGCATGGTTATGATTATGTAAGTGTGTACATGTGCACATGTGTACTAGTTAAATGTGTAATGAGTGGGTGATTGCATAATGGTAATTATGGTTATGCAAGTGTGTACATGTGTATTTAGTAAATATTCATTAACTACTTTGTTATGTTTGATTAGACAAGTGCGAGTGTGCTATTAATTAATCTAATTAAATATATATTTTTTTATTTGTAATATTCTTGGAATCCAATATGGCAGTGGAATGTATGCGAATAATTGGTCGAATTCAAGTGAGTAATTAGCTAATGGGAAAACATTTATGGAGAAGGGTCGCACATGAGTAATTGGTCGAACGAAGATAAGAGAAACTCTAAAACAAATGACTTTAGTCGAATGCATGTGAGAAACAAATTCCTTTTGATATATGTTAACAGGCTTAGTCGAGAGCTGGTTTTCATAGGGTCGTGATGTGTAATCAGTGTCATTAATAAAATAAAATGTAAGTATCCAGAACAGGAATCGAACTCCGTACCAATCCACCCACTGGTCATTAAGAGTTCGGGGGTTAGGAAAAAATAAACAAAACTTTAAATGTCTTGTTCAAGGATCGAACTCTGTATCGATCTACCCAGCGATCATTTGAGCTCTGGGGGATAGGATAAAAAAAATTAAACAATCGGTTATATGTCTTGTCTGGGAAACGAACTCACTACCAATCCACACACCGGTCGTCAGTGCTATCTACTCTGGCACATTCCAAGCTAGGATGTCTACGAATACAACTCCTGATATATCCGGCAGTCTTTCAGAGTGTAGGGAGGCAGGGGGAGGGGAAGAGGTATAGGTGAAAGTACGTGTGCAAGTGCATTTCCCTTTCCACACCTTCTCTGTTATGAACTACCAGTCGATGGGCCAAGATGTCACTGTCTATGCAGCTATCAAAGCATCAACATGTGTGATTGCACAACATCTCACTTTCTCTTCAACCTCTGAAGAGACTACATGCGTGATTGCATAAGTGAATGCAACTGCATTTCTCCCTCCACTCCTCCTCGCTTATGATTGCGCACCTGCATTTCCTGGAAATTCCCAAATTTCTCAAAATTGCCCTTACCAGGAATCGAACCTGGTGTTCCCAAAAATAAAAATGCAACATTGGCGTAGCTAGTAATCCAAAAACTATATTTTCCACAATTGCCCTCACCGGGAATAGAACTCAAACTTTCCCAAATACAAAAATAAAAATAACTTATAAGGCTATGTCAGGGAAATGAACCCGGTAATCCCAAAAATTTCCAAATGCCAATACCAATCCAAAATTACATTAAATGCCCTCCCTTGGACTCTAATTCAAAACTAAAACTGAAAAATATTTAAGTAACCTGCCCGGGAATCGAACTCAACAATTCCCAAACCCGAAAAAAAAAAAAAAAAAAAAAAAATTAAGTGCACTGCCCAGGAATCGGATTCAAAACCAAAATTTCCAAAATTGGTCTAACTATTCAAAACATTTGAATTTTCCAAAATTGCCCTGTCTGGTATTCCCAAAATTGCTCTAAACAATATTCCCAAAATATTAAGTGTCTTACCCTGTCTGGAAATCTAACCTGGTATTCCAAAAAGAAACAACGTTATTAAGCGTTCTGTCCAGTAATCGCACCCGGTACTCCAACGTTTTCGCAAAATAAAAAAAATAAAATAAAAAAATTAGTGACTTGCCCAGTATTATAAAAAAAATACATATATATTGAAAATTTTCCAAAATCACTCTCACCAGTAATCGGACTCTAGAATTTCCAATATGAAAAGAAAAATATTAAGTGTCCTTAGCGGGAATCTAACCCGAACCAGAAATGCCCCGAATGGGAATCCAACTCACAAATTTCCAAGAACTGTACTCACCGGAAATGCTCCAAGCGGTCATTGAACTTACAAATTTCCAAGAATTGCACTCACTGGAAATCGAACCGGAAGTGCAGTGCACTGAAAGTGCACGTGCAAAAAATGCGACTGAAAGTGCATCGCGAAAATTAGGTCACCATGTGTGTTAAAAATAGAAAGTTGGTCAAAAGTGCATTCAAAGGTAGGTCATGAGGTCAAAAGTACACCGCAAAAGTAGGTCATGAGGTCACAAGTGCATCTCAAAAGTAGGTCACGGGGTTAAAGTGGTCTGGGAGTGGCACACACCTACTACTCCCGTAGAAACTTCCGCCCGAACTTGTACGGGAAATTTTATCGTCGTATACAGGTTTAAGTGATTAAGGCTTTAATGCCTTCTCATACACTTAACCAGGCATAACTCAGTGTACACATACGTAAACATAAAGAACAAGAACAATACTTATATTAACAAGAGGCGAAACAGAAATATGATAGCTCAAAAAGTAGTAAATGTGAAAAAGATCAGTAGTTTCATATTATGTACATATCTTGAGCAGGACTAGAGACAAGGCAGTGTTTAAAGAAACTGGAATTAAAATAGCACAACAATACTGATCTACAATAACACACAATTTGTTTCATAATCCGCATTACCAATCATAAATATAAATGTGCATAACCCATAAAGTACCTGAGAGGAAAACAACATATTGAATCTTAGCTCATTAAAATAAATTAACATATCTATAATAGTAACTTACATATAATGAAAATTGAATGCAGCAACCCATTCAAATAAATTGACGAATGGACTGCAACAATTTACACATTGATCAAAATTAATGTATAAATCAAAAGGTGCAGGTAATGTATACAAATAGTTAAGAAGAAAAAATATTAAAAATACTATGAAACAGTGATGCGTGTGTGTGGAATCATTGGCGCATATGCATAATGTACTTGGTAGCTCTGCAAAAAAAGTTTAACTAAAGCCTGTAAGCCACTGTAAAATTTTCGTTACAATCTCAGACGGAAGGTACCCGATACCTGCTATTCGAGCCTCAATGCCAGCAATTATGAAGGTTTTTTTTTTTTTTTCAATGGCCTATCCAACGATACATGTAGCCGCCCAAGTAAAGAAGAGCGAATTTTTTATTATGTTTTTCGCAGCTGTGTACAGGAACAACCTTCACTCACGACTTCAGCATTAAGAGCTTATGCACAGAACCTGATCGTTTTGATGTTGTAACTGGACATTTGTTTTTAATAAACACGAATGTTCACCATAATTTTCACACAATGCTGTTTTAGAATCAGTAAATATTTTCGTGTTTATTTTTCATAAGAATAATTTCTTACCAAGCATTGTCAACACTACTTTTTTGCTCCCTGCTTTTATAGAATGTTCACGGTAAAATAAGCACTTTTGAAAGCCTTGCTGAAGATCTACTTGTACACACGTTGTGTATTCTTCTGACGCATGTAAAATTAACATTGCCATGGGCCTCATCACTTTATACATGAGTCGGTCAAGTAAAACCGTGAATATTTGGCAAATTTGCTTATTTTCACACCTCGATGCATAAAAAAAAACGGAAAGCGAAAGAAATGTTTTTAATTTAACACAAATCGTTACCCAACACTTTTTATTCGACGTTAAGATAAGGAAATATTTTTTATCCTTCGTTAGCAACTTTACTGGGCAAATGTCACTCAGTGCACCCATCAAAATATATGCGTTCAGGTTCATTTCAAAAGTGCTCACTTTATCGTGAGCAGCCTTTATTCGAATTGGTTATAAATTAAATATAACTTGTAAATAAAACATAAAATAATATATTTTTAACATAAGTATAAAATGCTTGTAATACGTGACACATTTAAGAAACAACCAAACTTGTTGTACATTGGGTGATTTTCGAAATGTTTGATTCAAAAGTGTGATAACTGCGCAATGATTATATTAGTTATGTTTTACGTTGTATTTTGCATCGCAGTGTTACGAATTTGATAGACCATGTGAACCAGTAATTACTTACAGCCGATAGGCGCTGTGATCTCATTTTATTTTCTATTTTCCACGTCGCGTTGCCTCTCGCTAAGGCGCGTGCTACAATAACACGCACGAGGATACGCATCACGGAAGCCGACGCGTAACAAAATCTACAATGACACGCATGCAGACGCGGATAACGTACTGATACACGTAAGAAAGCTCGGCAACTCCCAACTCTTGCGTGTCCGTAAATCCGTGCAGCCCGTAGGAATCGAGTATTTGGTTTGTTGATACTTGTTTTTTACGGCTATTGTGGTATGCAAGGCAACAAGTGCTTCGATTTGGTGTGGTGATTATTATTTTTGTTTTCATAAATAAGTGCACACGGTTTGGCAGTAGTATTTACGTATTTTCAAACACTGTAAACATATACAAAATGAGATATTTATATTATGAAACCTATATCAGTAATTTACAACAGCCGAGTATTTTTGATTTTGTAAGTTGCAAGATCGTACGTGTTTTCGTATTGTAGAACGGGTCTAAATGGGGCCCCACGCACAGACGAAGGGGCATTTGACGCGCGGGGCGTGGTATAGCCGGCACGACGAAGCGAAGGTTGGTAGTTCTGCGAGAGGAGGGAGAGATGCTGATACACATGGCAACGCTGGCCTGCCGGCCGGCGAGAGAGGGGGGGTGGTTCAATCTCCGTCACACGAGCGCCCATCCTTCGGAGCCGCCGGCTAGACCCCGTCTGGCAGCCTTGCGAATGTGAGAGGGAAAACTGCTATCCCTCTTTTGTCCCCCCCCTGCCTCACCACCACCGCATCAACCAGGCCGGCGTGTCACCTGGTCACCTTGCCGCAGTTGAGTCAGGCAGTCGACGTTGTACGGTGGGGGTGTTACTTTTAGCAGCGTGTTGTGTCGAGTGAAGTGTCAAACAGAAAAGTGTGCGTGCGTGTGTGTTTTTAAAAATTACAAATACGTGCCAAGGGTGGTCGCAGACAGATCAGCCGCCCCGCTACGACGGGGCGCGCAGGCTCGGCGCAATCAATAATCCGAAGGGGTTGCGAGCTTCTGGCCAAGGGGTGGTGGTTAGAGGGGGCGGTTCCAGTGCAGGAACAGTATTCGCCGACGAACCTCCCCTGGCAGTCCGCCGCCGAGCAACGTGGAGGCCTGTCTGCGACTCGCCTGAACAACACACCTCGACGAGGGGCGGAATAGAAGGAAAAAGGAAACAACCCCCTGAAGTACGTCGTCCAAGGCGTGACTGCAGTGTGTGAAGATTTTTGCCGGATCCTCGCGCTGGTAACGGCCGGGCCGGACATAACCTCAACCTTCGTCGCTTGTTCGTCTGCGATCTCACCGGAGTACGTGGTGAGTCAAGTCCTATTTTTACGGAGTAGTCATATTTGAGCTGCCACTGCTGTTTATTTATATCACGTAAGGTTCGTCGACATGTCCGCATGGGACGTAAAATTTCAGTTGCCGAAAAGAAGTCTTTACTGCCATGTCAGGTGTTGCACCTGCACACCTGATTGTATAGGTCCCATTTACATAGACGAAAATAAGTGTTAAAGTTTCACGGCCCTTGTAAATAGGCTCTACAGCCATACGTGTAAAATACTGCTACTGTACCGGTGACTCACTGGTGGTTAGTGTGCGTGGATGTCACCATGGGGAAGTCGCCGTGTTTGGTCCTTCCTGCATAATTGTCTCTTGCGTAATGTTAAACTGCGTGGTCAATAGTCTGGTTGTTAACAGTGTGTCTTGGCTCGAATAGCGGGGAGAGATGTACGTAAACACTGTTTGCCTCCGGTGGTATTTTGTAAACGAATGATTACGAGTGTCGTAAACATTTGTTTGCCGTCGAAGGACGCTACTGTTAGCAAGATGTTTTTCAAGGTTGGCACGTAATGCCAGGCGAATGTTTGAAGAACGCGTGGTCGATATGCGATTGTGGACCTGTCTGTCCTCGTTCGCGCCACGCCCAGCGATCGAAAGCCGATCTTGAGGAATGCGGGCTGTTCGCTCCTTGTCGGCGGAGGGGACAAGACTTTCCCGCTCTTTGTTAGCTTTCTATTTGCATGATCGCTTGACGAAACAATGTCCACCTCGTAAACATTGCTTACAAGTACTATTTAAATTATTTACGCAAATACAAATTTAATTGCATTTATTTTGCATACTGGCATGTCAGAATCACAATTGGTGTGATTGGGACGTTCGCATAGTAAAAACTAACTTGCTTTCCGAAATGACGTGATCAAGTTGAAATAAATTACTCAAGAGTTGCTTCACTAAATATTTGAAATCACAATGTGAGATGTTTGCGTAATTTTTAAAGATTGCTTAAATTAAGGTTTAATTTTTGAGTTGTAGCTGTATGATATTTTTAGAAATATATTTTGCTAAGCATACCTTCAAGTGACTTGAGACGTTACCTTTGTCGGTCTTGTTGAATTTTCTGTACGTTTTATTCATTTTATTTATACGTTCCAAAAAATATGATTTTCAACATGCCATAATGCATTATATGCGCGGTCTAATTTTTTTTTTACAGTTTACGCAGCCTGTGCAGAAGAGAATATAACAACAGTAGTAACAATATGTACATAAATTTATTATCGCATAGGTACAAAAGACGAAACCGTACCTGACGGAACAAAAATCCAATTGATAATTTCACTTTTTTTGAATTATGATTGTGCGTTTATGCACAAAAATTAAGCTTTCATCTCAAAATTATCGAGTGATAGGTATATTGTAATTCACCAGTGAAAAAGAACGTAATCAATTATGATAAATTTCTTTGCGCTGAAATAGTTTTTCTCCGACGTGTTATCTACGAATTACAATTTAGAGTGAAGCCAGTTAAAATTTTCTACTGGACAACATGGCAACTAAAAACCAAAACCTCGGCTATTTATGTTACGAGTTAGACATGATCTTGAGAATGGTTGCACGACGTAAAAGTCGTAACCTTTACTCTGTAGTTTTTTTTTGTTTGTCTTTCTCTTCTAAGAAACGTGACTTTAGAGCTATTGTGGTGAACAAAGCAGGTATTTACCACGTTGATGATGCGAATCGTGTATTATTTGGCCGTGGTTCAGTAATTAATTTATATTTTTCTTTCCACATATTTTGTAAGAGTTTTTAATTTTATTTCATAACGTTTCAGGCATAAGTTAAGTACAGACTGCGATAACGTATTAAAAATTTATGTTCGCATGCCCATGGTACTATTTTAATGTGTGTGTGAAATTACTGAAGTACAACATTGTGGCTTGTTGAATAAGCGACATCGGACTGTGTTACTATTGACATGAAGTGTGTGTGGCGTTTTTGCATTTTCTAAGATTCCATCTCGAATATCGTGGCATTTAATGGTTCAGCCTGCAATGCTGCTGCCTATAAAAAATGCAACTTCGCAGAAGCAAGACTTATGTGAGATCGTAATTTTTATACCCAAACCCCACGCGTGAATTAATTCACCTAATTTATAGATAACATTTTTAAAGTGAAGTAAAATTTTCGTTGAGCAGGGATTAGCACTATAATATTTTATTGACTTGCGCGTTATTACGAGTGCGATACACAACTGCTGCAGTCAGTTTACCTGTACCGGTATGCAGTCACATGTTCAGAACTCAATGCATTGACCCTACACTAGAAGTTTGAAAACTTACATGAAGTTCGTATCCACCTATTAAACCGGCGTAGTTGAGAATCTCAGATTTTCCGACATACTGAAGAAAAATTAATCCAGAAAATGTGTGTCTTGATGATAACTAATCACGCTGAGTACAGATCTCACGGGGGCATCGCGATTGTATAAGTTGTTCACGTTAAAATGAGCACTTTTGAAAGCCCTGCTTAAGATCTACTTGTATGCACGTTGTGTAGTCTTCCGTCTTATGTTAAATTAATATTTTCATGGCTTCATCACTTTATTCATGCGTCGATCAAGTGAAATTCTGAAATTATTAGAAAAAATATATATTTTTACATATCTGGTAATTTTTTATATTCTGAAGCAGTAAAAAAAAAAAAAAAAAAAAAAAAAACGCAATAAATAATTTAAATTATCGCAAATGGTTACCCAATACTTTTTATTCGACAGTAAAAATATGGAACTACTTTCCATCCATCGTTACCAACTGTCCTGGGCGAAAGCCACTCAGTGCGCCCGTTAATATACATGCAAGCAGGGTCAGTGACTTTTTCTAAGGCTGATTTCAAAAGTGGGCACTTAACTGTGAACAGCCTATAGCAGTAAATACCTACTGTGAAACGCTATAGTAGGAATGGTTATGAAGATCGCGGAAATTATGGAGTATCACGCGTTAAATTTATGTAACATGTACAATATGTCAATCGGGTTGCTTAACCGCGTTAAACGCAAGAAGATCCATCCTCACTACACGATACGTGAATCACTGGGGATGGGTGTTCCAACGCGCGATAGTGGTAGCGGAAAAGTGCAAGCAGATTCAAAAGGAATAAACAACGGTAATTAAATCATGTCAGAATAGGATTAAATCCCTCAAGTCCTTGTTGTTTTGACGAGCGTCGACACAAACCCCCTATCATGTGATTCACTTATCGCGAAGTTAGGTATAGCTAGGTTATGTCAGGTCTTCTGCATTTTGGCACGGCTAGGCGCCGGCAGTATGCAAGAACTACACTCACGCCGAATATCATGCGTCCGTCTGGAACTGAATCAGCAACTTCGGCACACCTTTGGAATAAAAAACACCACTTCATATATACCCCCCCCCCCCCCTTTTCAGATTTGTGGAAAAGTCGCTAACCTAGACAGCAACCCGAGTGCGTACTCAAATGACCCATTTGACCAATGGCGCTAGCAATTACACATTCACGTATTTTGCATTGCACATTTATTTATTCAACTGTTTATAGTGTATTTAGTAGTATAATTTCAATAGCAGGATCGTATTTTCCCGCTATTTATGGAGCACTTTTCTTAAGTAAACCAGTACGGTAATGGCATTTTATGACAACTGTTACATTTGATGTAATTAAAGTAACCACGACATGGATTACAATAATTGGCAATAACTAAGGGTGTTCGAATTCATGAGAGCGCACTTCAAGGAGGAATTTGTATTGATTTTACTGTCGCTCAACATAAAAGTATATAATAGACAGTGCCAAATAAAATTATATATAGGCCTAACATAAATCACACAAACAGCAAATAAACATTATGATAACATACATGAAATAATCAAAGAACACAATCACTGTCAAAATATTCGATAGTGGTAATTTTTAGAAGTGAAGGACTCGTTTAAGTTTTGTTATACTTTGAAGTGACATCTTTTTACTTGTGCTCTGAAATAGGTTTAATTTTATTTTCCAGCAGCGAAAATGTCTCGCCTTTGTTTTCATAATATTAAAAAATTTCTAGGGCAAGTTCGTGAGGATGGATGCCGGCACAAAAATAAGGAACTAATTTTGGTTTCTTAATTTATTTGCAATGTTGCCTATAACAATACATGCAGCTACTATTAACAAAATACAACGCTATAAAAGCTGTTCACGAAAAAGTGAGCACTTTTGAAATCAACATTAGAAAAAAGGCCCCAGCCTTGCCTATATATATTTGAACGGGCGCACCGAATGACATTCACCTAGTAAAGTTGGTAACGATGGATGGAAAGTAATTCCATATCTTAACGTCGAATAAAATGTTTTAGGTAACCATTTGCGTTAGCTTATATTAGGCTGTTTATTCTGCTTTCTGTTCTTTTAATGCATCGAAGTGTAAAAATGAGCAGATTTGTAGAACATTTACTTTTTTAATAATTTCACTGTTTCACTCGACCTACGCGTGAAAACACCGATGAGGCCTACAGCAATGCTAATTTTACATAAGGCGGAAGAGCACATGATGTGCACACACGATGATCTTAAGCAGGGCTTTCAAAAGTTTTCATTTTACCGTGAACAGCCTATACTTATTATTAACACTCGCAGAAATACAGCGATTTTTATACTAATCTTAGTTATATTATTGCAGCCCTAAAAGCTGTCTTTTTACTACACAATCACTTAATCTTCATTAATTACAAGCAAACTATCCAAAATTTCCACTGCCATATTACATTATTCTAAATGTCAGTCACTCGCACATCAAATCTACTTTCTTACACTCCGGGTAGTTCGTATCTTCCCCCTATGGACGGCCACCGTCCCGATGATCACAAACACCGGGATTTAATGGCCATTCAAAACAGGGATACACCATGGTTTACATAGCCGAGATGACCCGGCCTAGAAGGTTATTAGCACCCCGAGTAGCGCCGAGGGCGGTGATGACCAGAAAATTTGCGGAATGGTTCCCAAGCCATGCATGTTTCCAGAGAAGTAACGTCGCTTCCATTAGCATTATCGCGGCACATGGGGGGGGGGGGGGGTTCACCGCCTCCCCTTCCTCGGGTACCACTAATGCCAACCTGGGGAGGACTGCGCTAGACACTCCCAATAAGAGAGGAGAAGTGACTTCACGTAACAGCGTTTCGGTAAAAAAAAAAAATCTGTAGCTAATATGTGAAGTATATAACATACAACAGTTTTATGCCATAAAATAATATCTCTGGGGCTGATTTCGCTGACAATCTGCATGGCGGTAACGTAATGAGTCGCACAAGGTAATGCGTACGTGAATGTTATATGCCAGCGTTTGCAACTAGCTTGTGGTGTGACATAACCGGCGTAGCTTGGAGTAAAGATGGTCATATATCGTCTTGTGAAAAAATTTCAGCGCTCTCCAATCAGGACGTGGTATACGTCGTGGAACTCCTGTCGTCAAACGAGGTCGAATACATGAAAATATTCAATGTGAACTGACTTAAACTGTAGTTGAAATGTCTTTTCCCGCCATCAACAGGATTTGTGTCCAATTTTTCGCCCATAGTTAAGTAAGAGGTTGAGCATTTGGAGACACAAGAGCAGTGTCATCAATTTCCTTGTGCTTAGTGTTTCCTGTAATATGTCTAAATGAGAGAACTAAGATATTAAAAATCAACATGGAGAACCCACGGATATCAAAATTTACAAAGCTATCTGAAATATTTTTTTCTATTTATACAATCTACCCTGATTGGTCAGACAAAACTCTTCCCGTTTGTGTTAACGGCGATTGTGAATGACTGACTTAAATGTATGCTGTTCAATATAAACATGTCTGCCATATCGTTTGTGGACGTGCTCTTGGTTTTTCCTTGGATTAGCGATTTAAAACATTGCACAATTGCTCCAGGTTGGCAAGAACCTTGACACCACCGTAGTGTTTCAACTGATGCATCCTTCGTTCTAGTTCATCAGTCAGAGCCGTTGCATGCTTCGTCCCCTTCAGAAAAATATCGAAGTCGTGGCGCTTGTGTCGCTGTTGTACTCGACAAAAAAAAAAGGACGAACGCAAGCATATTCAGCCAAGGGCAGGAGCAATGTCTACTTCACTTGGCCTACTTGGAGCTTATCTTTACTCGACTTTTTACAGCACATTAACGTAACCGGGATCGCTCTTCCAGTTACGTGAGCGCTACTGTCCAGACATAACTATTGTAACATAAGATAAACACGTTTAATTAACTGATACTGAAAGTTCGAAATATTTTCTTTCTTACATGTACATGATAGATACTACAAATATACAACTGTGCTCGAATTCTTAACTTTTCACCAAGTTAATATTAAGAAAATGAGAACACATTGTGACTAAAGTTTGAAGGATCAAAGGCCAGTGGCCTTGGATTTTATAAGCGCTACTATAAGGGCCCATTTGCAACTGTGTTTACAGCCTGTTTTTAGAAAAAGGGTACGCTGATAGGTTCACGTGACTGACTTCGCGCCGCTGTTCGAAGTACCCGTATCTTCAGACAAACTTTCACCATCTTATCGAACTATGTCGTAAGATTACATACGATTTCAGTTTTTTTTTTTTATTGCGTTTCCGCGCTCCAATACCGAAACATAATTTACGTAGAAAATTTACATAAAAAACGAGGATATTGTTACGCGCCGACTGACGTACGAGGTACGAACTCCATACGCGTTCCCGCTCAGTGCGGGGGTTGCCCACCTCGACTCTTCCCACTCCCCAGGCAGACCCTCTTGCCAAGGTAATGATTGACAGCGGCGACCTGGCTGGCGTCACAGGCCCTCCTCCCTCCGCGCTGGAGAAGCCGACAAGTTTAGAACATGCGCAAGAATATTCTGGGCGATAGCCTACGAGACTATAAATACTGCAGCGGCCCCAGGGTCGGGAGTCTTTTGGTAGACGTCTTTTACCGAGTGCGGTAACTGAGCGTGGTCGAGTGCGGCGAGGGACATGGGTGAAGAGGACGGACGAAGATGGGAGACTGCTAGACAGCGGACGATGTATTTGTGGCGTAAATAAACGAGAGAGCGTGAAACCCGACGAGTGAAGTGCACGAGGATGCTCCGAGAACTCTAGAAAATTGCGGACTGGTAGGATCTGGACTAAACTGAGGTGGGACTCTATGAACAGTAATACGGACTTTATTGTAAACTAGCTGTACCCTCGCTCGCTTTGCTCAGCATTGATTTAATTTGAATTTTTTTATATTACAAACGTTTAAATGTAAATTTAAAAGTAGGCCTAACTGCAAATTTTTTAAAATTCTTTCTAAACTAATGCAGTTATGGAAAAAATGTATTAAAATTTAGTAGCTAATTAAATTCTCTACAAAAAAAGTCTCTTGACTTTTTTACTTATAACTTCATGTAATTATTTCGCCGTAATAGCAATTTAAAGCAGCCTGTCATCGCTTCGCTCGGGTTTTATGGAGTTGATATATATATATATATATATATATATATCCACCGAGCCACTCTAGCTCTACTCGAGTTCTCTATCCACTAAGCCACTGCGGCCCCACTTGGAACCGTTATAGTCACTGATCCCCTGTGGTCCCTGTAATTTTGGTAGATAATGTTTAGGAAGCAGCCGTAGCTCAGTTTTTTTTTTTTTTCCCCTACAAATTTTGAAATTTCTCTTTAAGAATTTTTTTAAAATTAAACATAGCCTATGTTCGTCGGGGATAATGTAACTTAACAGGAAAGAATTAAAAGAATCGGATTAGTAGTTCCAGAGATTACATCAAACACACTTTACCTCTTTATATATTAGTGTAACAATTTCTCTCTAGAAATTAAGTGGACTAAACAAAAGTTTGTTAAGAAATGGAGATCTTAAACAAAAGAATTAATTATAATTTTCGAATTTTATTTACAATAACTACAGCGAAAATTCTCTCAACTCAACTTCTCACAAGAAATGGATATCACTAACTGTTCACAATTGACACCAATTAATAAGATTCATATATACGACAGACCTCAATGAAATTAAATAATTAAAAATTACTCCCAATACAGTGTATCAACCTATTAAATTATTTTATAATTTATGCGTCCATTTTGACAGTTCCAATATTTACAATAAAATCAGTATTACATCTCCATTCAATCCTACCTCAGTTCAGTCCATGTCCCGCCAGTCGCAATGTTCTAGAGCCACCAAGCGCCCTCACGCACAGTAGGCTTCACTCGTCGGTTTCACACCCTCTCGTCCATTCAAGCCACGAACACCTCACTCGCCATCGTCCCGCAATCTCCAGCCGTCGTCCACACTCCACTTGGCTCGCGCACACTCGGCCAGATGGCCTCCATCAAAGACTGCCGGCCGCTGGATTGCGGCAGTATATGTAGTGTCGTAGGCCGTCATCTAGAATCTTCCCCAACTCGCATGATGCGTCGCGGAGGCCCCAGCCAGTCTCACCAGAACATTCTTGCATCGTCACTAAGCATTTCGGAATCTCTAGCAGGCGAGAGGAGGTCGGTGGCGCCAGCAAGTCTCATCGCTGTTTGTATTCACGGGATTCCAAGAAGAGGATGGCGAGATGGATCTCCTGCCATGGCGCGGGGCAGTCGAGTCGGTGCCAGTTGCAGCACGTGACATTGCCCCCTCCTTAAGTCTGTTCTTCCCGAACAGACTCTACAGAATCAGGACCTTCGTATAGCGCCAGTCGGTCGATGTGGACAACATTACAACCTTAGGCTTCGCCCGAGAGGCATGTCCGCAAATCCTGTAGACCACATAATTTATCTACTTCAAGATATCGTACAGGCCTTCCCAAGATTTCTGTAGCTTCGACCAATGTCCCTTCTTCCTTGGAGGGATGTACAACCATACCAGCTGTCCTTGAAATGTCTCCTCAGGTATTCTTCGGTTATATCGTGTTTTCATGTCGGTTAACTTCTGATATAACTTAACAGCATATTCTGGAGCGGCTGCTTCTTCCTCCACTGGACGTCCGAACAGCAGGTCACCAGGTAGGTGGAGCTCTCTCCCAAACAGTATCCTTGAAGGTGTTACCCTTGTTGACTCATGGACCGCCGAGTGGTATGCCAGGAGAAATAAGGGTACATTAGAGTCCCAATCCCTCTGATTGTCTTCTACGAAGATAGCCAGATACTGTACCAGGGTACGATTTAGCCTCTCAACCATTCCATCCGACTGAGGGTGTAATGCTGTGGTTTGGGTTTTCTTCATTCCTAAAATCCTCATTACTTCTTGGAAAAGAGTTGCGTCAAAATTTCGTCCTTGGTCCGAATGAAGCTCCAGTGGCACCCCAAACCTGGAGAAAACATGCTCGACAAGAGCATCAGCTACTGTGCCTGCCTCTTGGTTTGGCACCGGTATAACCTCGGGCCACTTTGTGAAATAGTCTTGTGCTACCAGAATGTATCTATTTCCATTCTCAGCGATTGGTAGGGGTCCGAGAATGTAGACTGCCATCCTCAAATGGGGCCCCAACATTGTACTTCTTGAGGGGACCACGTCCCTTAACCCTCGGACCCTTCCTTGCAGTACATGCATCACGCAGATGGCACCACTTCTCAACATCCTGCCGACAATGCAGCCAATAGAATCTCATTCGGACTGTGTCAAGTGTCTTATTTACATCGAAGTGACCACCTGCTGCTGTGTTGTGCAGTTCTTGTACCACTTCTGGGATTTGGCACTCTTGTAGTACCAATTGTAAATGACTCTGTCTCCCATCGTTACTTTCCCAATTCCTGTAAAGCACACCATTCTTTATAACAAGAGAATTCCTCTGTGCCCAGTATGCCTTGACTGTCACGTCTAGGTTAGATATCTCCTCCCATCTCGGTCGCCGCCCGGTTTTCTTCCACTCCAATATTGGATGCAAGGTGGGGTCGCTTAGCTGATCATTTCTTATATCCTTTTCGTCCCATGTAGATGACCAATCACCAGATACAGGGCCTTGAATTCTTGTCCTCCTTGCTTTTCTCGATACACCAACTTTTTCCTCCTGGCGTTCACAATGACAGACAGTTCACATGGTCTCCTGGAGAGTGCATCTGCATTGCTGTGAAGGCATCCAGACCTGTGTTGTATTTCAGTCATATTCTTGCAGGTGCTGTATCCACCGGGCTATTTGACCTTCGGGTTCTTGAAATTTAGCAGCCAGCGTAATGAAGCATGATCAGTTCTTAGTATGAAGTGTGTGCCATACAGATAAGGATGAAAATGTGCTATCGCCTTCACCACTGCCAAAAGCTCCCTGCGTGTTACACAGTTGTTCCTCTCGGGCTTGTGTAACACCTTACTGAGGTATTCCAATGACCGCTCTTTTACAGCCTGGATATGGGATAACACAGCCACGATTCCAAAATCACTACCATCAGTATCCAGAATAATTTCGCCCTCTCTACTCCGGAAGCTTAGCTGTGGGAGATATCAGAATTTCTTTTAATCTATTGACAGCAATTTCGCACTCTGGGGTCAAATAAAATTTTCTTTTTGCCTCAGTTAATTCATGCAGAGGTTTGACGATAGTGGCGAACCCGAGTACAAATCGACGGTAGTAAGCACATAAGCCCAGGAAACTTCGAATTTCAGTTTTATCCTTTGGTAGAAGCCAACCTCTTATTGCTTTGGTCTTCTCAGGGTCTGTTTCAATTACTTGTGCTGAATTAACATGGCCCAATAAATTAATTTTCTTTTGGAAAAGGTGGCATAACCTTGAATTGCCAGGCTCCTTTCTCTTGTACACAAAAGCAGTCTTTTACTTTTCTTCCCGGGCCACCTCGCACTGTCAATACCCGCTCTTCATGTCTAAAGTAGAAAACCACTGTGAACCTGCTAAGCTATTCAGGGTGTAGTCTATCCTAGGGAGTGGGAAAGAATCTTTCTTTGTCACATTATTAAGTTGGCGGTAATCAACACAAAATCTAATAGAGCCATCTTTATTTTTAACAAGCACAATGGGAGAAGACCATGGACTGACTGATGGCTTTATCACATCTAAATCCCTCATATCTTTCAGAATGCCATGAACAATCTCTTATGAAGCTAGTGGTAGTCACCTTAGTGGCTGCTTTATGGGTCTGATATCCCTGTATTGATGTTGTGGCATGCAACATTAGTTCTGCCAAGGTCATTGGGCTAGCAAGTGAAAGCACCTCTATTTCTCTGTAACAGTTCTGAAACTGCCCTTTCCTGTCGCCAGTTGAGATTTTCTCTTGTTCTTGTCGGCAGTTCTCCCAGAGCATCTGGAAGAGGACATTCAGTAGGTTGTGGCAGTGAAGCTTCTGGAACATTTGGAAGTACCAGTGAGACCTGCTTGCAAAATCCTATTGTAGTCCCCTCTTCAAGGCGGATAGCTTGGTCAAATTAATCATCCTAACAGGCAAGTTGTCGGAGTTTGAAGAAATAAATGCCCTGGCTACAATGGCACCATAATGTAAAATGCCACCTTTCTGGGCTGGTTCGATTATGCCCAATCGCTTGGCAAATTTCCGCTGGCCTCTGCCTCGAATAACAACTTCGCTAGAAGCAGGGAGAGCACAGTTGTTGACTGGTTACAAACTACTGGGCAACTCATTGCCAAAGATAAATCTCGTGTTGATACTACCAACTTGGTATTACCTACGCATAACACCCCCCAGTTGAGTATCAATACAACATCCAAGCTTATGTAATACAGCAAGACCCAAAATGCATTCGTCCTCTATATATATGTGCTCTAGCTCAAGGTTACCGAGCTGTAAGAGTATGCTTCTCCTGCCTTTGACTGGTGTGATCTCACCCGTTACTGAAGTTAAATAGCAGTGATCCATGCTCGTATCGGATAATCTCGGAGGAAAGGCCCATGAATGTCGGATCTTACCACTGTTATAGTCGCTCCTGTGTCATCGACCATCTGACAAACATGATTTAGGCTCCACTTCACCATTATGGCATTGATGTCTTGTTTCAGTGAACGCACCTGCGAAAGCATCGGAGCCTTCCCTCCAGCAATCACCGACCTTCCTTTGTCCCTCAAGACGTGTTTTTACAAGTTTCCCGAAGACATTGTGCTCTCACCTGCTTCTTGGTGCCTGCTCCCTGGCTGCTGCTGAGGACAGTTGGCTCTCAGATTCCTCTACTGTCCACATGTCCAAATTCCGCCGTTTGGGTGAGGGACGGCGAGTCTCCGTAGTGCGCACCCTGAAGGCGATGTCCCTCATGGTCTTCTGCAAGTCCTTCAACATCCCCTTGAAGCTGTCGTCCTCCTCTTCATCAAGCATCTCTGCCTACGCTGAACGTCGGGGCACTGATGACTGCCATGCTGACTCCACTTACGGTGCTCGGGCCAAGGCATTCTGCATGGTGTGAGGCGCAGCTAACCGCACAGCTTGCTGCACGTCGATGTCAGCGATAGTGTCGACGAAGAAGCCGACGGCGATGATATCTCGTTCCTCTTCCGAGCGTCCCTCCAGAGACAGGTGCGACAGCCTCACGATGTCCTGCCACAGTTTCTGCAGTGGTACGCCGGGTCGCTCGATGCGGCTTCGTAGTTGGGCATGATGGGCGTGTCGCAGGTACCGGTCGCCGAATCGAAGCTCCAAAGCCGACACCAATGTCGATTATTCTAGACGATGTCGTTCTGGCAGCGACTGCAGTATGCTCAATGCTGGTCCCCTGAGTACAGCCGCCAGGTAGTACGCCCGCTGACCTTCAGTCCAGCCATTCAGGGTGGCAACAATTTCGAACTGGTGTCGGTAATCTCGCCAAGGTGTCTGTCCGTCGTAAGGGGTGGGCTTAGTTGTGACGCCTTTACCCACCCCTGGCTGGGGCGTTCCCACACTGCAGAATTGCTGCGCCTCCCCTGCGATAGCAGCACTGGGAGCGACCTCTATTTTCTTCTCGCTGCCCGCACTCGTCGTCTCGGTGGTGACCAAACTAGACTCCTCTTCCGCCCCTGAATGAATGGCATCTCTGCTGCTGCTAGAACTTCTGCTATTCCTTCTTGTTGGCGCTCACTTAATGTTTCATTTCTTGCTCAACACCGTCGATTTTCTTGTTCACCAACTCGCTCACATCTTCTATCTTTGTCCACATTCTCATTTACACTGTCTATTTTTCTATGTTCATTTTCGTTTACATTGCCTATTTTTCTATCTACATTTTCGTTTACATTGTCTCTAACATTAATAATTTGGCTATTTACAGATTCACTAACATTACATACAACACTATTTATTCTACTACTATTTACTGTATCTATTTAGCTATTTATATGGTCACTCAAACTTCTATTAAAGAGCGAAGTGCTTCCATGTCTGCCGACATTTTTCTAGTTACCATTCAAGAAATTCAAAACAATTCCTCGGCCTATTGCTTAAATAAAATGATATTTACAAATACTAATTACAATTGTTTTATTTTATTTTTTATAAAATTCCTCCATCGCACTTCTGACACCAGTGTTACAATGTGTGTGTGTATCTCTCTCTCTCTCCCCTCTATCTATCTATCTATCTCTGAAAATTAAGGGGGCTAAACAAAGTTCGTTAAGGGATGGAGATTTTAATCAAATAAAATAATTAATTATAATTTTCGGATTTTATTTACAATAACTACAGTAAAAATTCTCTCAGCTCAACTTCTCACAAGAAATGGATATCACTAACTGTTCACAATTGACACCAATTAATAAAATTCATAATTATGACAAGACATCAATGAAATTAAATAATTAAAGATCAGTCCCAATAGACAGTGTATCAACCTATTCAATTATTTTATAATTTATGCGTCCCTATTGGGCATTTCCAATATTTACAATATAATCAGTATTACACTTCCTTTCAGTCCTACCTCAGTTCAGTCCATGTCCCGCCAGTCGCAATGTTCTAGAGTCCTCCAAGCGCCCTCACGCACAGTAGGTTTCACTCGTCGGTTTCACACCCTCTCGTCCATTCACGCCACGAACACCTCGTTCGCCGTCGTCCCGCAATATCCTCTCGTCGTCCACACTGTACTTCGCGCGCGCCCTCTCGGCCAGGCGGCCTCCATCAAAGACTGCCGGCCGCTGGATTGCAGCAGTATATATAGTGTGTTAGGCTGCCACCTAGAATCTTTCCCAACTCGCATGATGCGTCGCGGAGGGCCGAGGCGCCAGCCAGTCTCACCAGAACATTATTGCGTCTTACGCTAAACGTATCGGAATATCTAGCAGGCGAGAGGAGGTCTGCTGCGCCAGCAAGTATCGCCGCTGTCGGTATTCATGAGATTCCAAGAAGGGGATGCAATAGGCCGTGAGCGCATCGTTCCAGGAAGAGGGGAGAGCAAGGTGGGTCAAATGTCGACATATAATTTATTAGGTTTTGGTGCACTGTCTATTATCACTGATTTTAGTTATTTAATTTCATTAATTTCTTTGAGGTTAATTATAGATTGTCCTGACTGAAATTTATAAATTGTAAATAGCAAGAGATGTCAATTTGTGAGATAATTGAGATGAAAGTATTTTCTTTGAAGTTATTAATACATTAGGAAATAATTAACTCTTTTATTAAAGATATTTATCCCTTAATGAACCTGGTTTAGGCCACCGACTTTGAGAAAATTGTAACAATATAAAGTTATACAATGTTTCAATCTTAACACCACTTATAATCAGCCTGAGGACGTCTGGAACAATGCGTAGGTCGGTCGGGGCTCATGATCGCCCTAGGATAACTCAGGATTAGGTTTACCTCAATTAATGTTAGTTGTGCATATAGGCCTATAGGCACTCGTATCCTTATGCGTCTCCGATTTGAGCGCGTCCATGGAATAGCCAAGGAGTCCAGGATCAAAGGCATAGGTCCAACGGGGCCCGTAATCGCCTCCTAGGCAAATCGAACCTAATTTTAAGACCCACACACCTACACTACATTAACACAAAATAAGCATGATGCCCCCTTAGTATAAAATACACTGAAGTGGCTTACACTGAAGTGTCTGTCAGTTAAATGGCATTGCATTCTCATACAATACCCTACGAAGCACTATGTACGCACAGCATTAGATGTAGAAAAGCACAATGCTACAGCCCTATGGCTGCAGTGGCTTGTCGGCTGAGAGATTACATCTCTATTTAGGTTGTTCACTGTAAAATGAGCACTTTTGAAAGCCTTGCTTAAGACCTTCTTACATACACGCTGTGTATTCTTCCTCCTTATGTAAAATTATCATTGCCATGGGACTCGTCACTTTATTCATGCGTTGGTCAAACGAAACTGTGAAATTATTAAGAAAGCGTATAGATGTAGAACTACTTTCCATCCATCGTTACCAACATTACTGGGCAAATGCCACTCAATGAGCGCATTAAAATATACGCATGCAGGGGCAGTGACTTTTTTCTAAGGTTTATTTATAGTGTGCTCACTTTATTGTGAACAGCCGTTATACTACATATAGTCTGTTTCATATAACTTCAATAAATTTTAACAGTTATCGAAAATAAGTGCGGCCACGATGTATCCCTCCGCCACAGCTATTCTGTTGGTGAAGAAACCAATATTTGTAAACAAACTACGAATCTAATGGCAAGCATTGAAATACTGACAACTGTGTCCAGTAATTAGGCTACTATAGCTGGTTGCCTTTCCCAACTGTTTTATTTTTGTTATGATCACGTAATCTAGTTAGGGTTCTGTTTTTTTTATTTGTGGGGCGGGGAACTATCGTTTTACGTCTGACGCGTGACAGTCCCGGCTATCAGTGTACAGTACCGGCGGGCCTCGTGGGTCGACGGCTGGGCACGAAGTCAGGCCTCAGGCCCTACGATCTTGACGCCCCTACGAGGTACCGCCTTGGGTAGTGGCGCAGTAGTTCGGCGAGGTGGCGTGGGGTTGGCGGGTACCCGTGTATTCGCACTGACTGGTGTTTCGCTTGACTGGGTTGTGATCTGCTCCGATACGGGTGCTTCTGGCTGTGGTTCGGGTTCGTCTGGCTGTCTGATGCCAAAGAGTGCCTCCTGCACTACCGGGTGGTATCCCTCCGCGACCTTGGTGGGTGGCTCGAACAATTCGACGGGAACGATGCCTGGAACTGGTATGCTCAGGCGTTGTTGAAGTGCAGCTTGTTCCCGTGGACTGAGTAACCTGGACCTGCTACGAAGTATACGTACTCCCTGGGAAAGCTTAGCAATTGCCCTCGCCTTTCTGTCCCGTCTCTCAACTCCACCCTTGTGGGTGT
The DNA here is from genome assembly GCA_029891345.1 of Dryococelus australis. Classification (NCBI taxonomy): domain Eukaryota; kingdom Metazoa; phylum Arthropoda; class Insecta; order Phasmatodea; family Phasmatidae; genus Dryococelus; species Dryococelus australis. The sequence continues at coordinate 301,646,280 of CM056995.1, read as the reverse complement.
ACGGCATGAGGTATAGATCAGAGTAGCAGGAGTTGGGCAGTTCATGTATCAGTGTTTAACAGTGTGTGGGTGTCCCGTAGGAGTAGACTTCCCTGCACCAGACTGCAGCCCTCTCGGCACCACTAGGGGAGCGATGAGAGTTGGGCACCTGGTTGGCGAGTCAAATCCACCGGGAACGTACTTAATGTTGTGACTCTACTGTTCCTTCCACATGGTGCAAGGAACGGGTGGCCTTCCATTGGTGGTGTGGTGAGGGTCCCGGGTCACTGGTCTCCCCGAACTCAAAGAAGAACCCCTCCTCGGCAGCATCGAGGGAGCGATGAGGAAGGGGCGACTTCGATCTGACAAGCCAATTTCCACAGGACAGTATCCTAATGTCGTGGCTCTACCGTTCCTCCTACGACGTACAAGGAACGGGTGGCCTTCCACGGATGTACTTGTTCTGTTGTGCAGTGTGTTTTTGGCAGTATCAAAACCCCAGTCTGCTGCCAAATCCTGCTGCCCCGATGTGACACAGAAAGGAGCTTGGAGTGAAAGCTGAGATGACTGGTAAGAACAGTGTTTATTTACTGAAGTGAAATACACTAATGGCAGAGGTGCTAACTCCTAATTCACCCACGGAGTATACGGAAGGTTAAACACCCTATCGTTAAACAGGGGAAGGCGCCCTGTACAAAGTTGGGTGGATTAGGCAGTTACTTAATGTGTGTTTCTTCGAGGCCAGCTCTACTCTCAGGTAACTGTCCGTAAGGGACCGAATGTGTCCAAGTGTAACTTCTCGACGTGCGCTGGGTCTTCCTTAGGATTCCGCCGGAGAGGAACTTCGGCTCTACTAAGATAGCGATTAAGCTTAGGAGAGGTTGCAGCCTCGACACCAGTAACTGGGGTGGTGAGAGTTTAGGAAGCGATCGAGTACTGAGAAGAACTGGCGATCAGCAGGCTTGGCTGCCGGCCCTTTTTATACTTCTCAGCCATCCCTTCTTCTGCTGGCATAGTGCGTTTGGGGAGGGGGCACAGCAGGTGCGAGCCGGCATCTGGATCCTCCGAGCGGGCGGTGTAGTGAAGAGCGCCAGGATCTACGTCTCTTGTCTGTGGCGGCATCTAGTGGTGCACTGCGGTACCTGCCACGGACCTCTTGCATAGTCTTGGTGGCTCGTTGGGCGAAATAATAATTATCAATGGCATGCCTGTCCCTGCCTGGTAGGTAATACAGTCGTGCAGATGTTGGCGGCAGTGACATGACTTGCAGATGTCGGCGGTAGCGACATGACTCGGGGACGAGCTGTCAGGGGTCTAGTTGACTGATGAGTAGCAGTTGTTTATTGTGATAGCGAAGACGCCATGTGTCAATTTGCCTCCTCTTCCCCTGCAACGTAGACTTATCTGGGCAACAAGTGAGAAGAGAAAAAATCCTATGTGGGAATGTAGAACTGTCCCCACATCAGCTAATTATTTCCCTCTATTTGGGCGGCTGTACATTTGTCGGCTCTGTGCCGGTTGCGGCGCGTTCTCACTACTTGCAGGCGTGCGGGGTAGGCGGCCCGAGGCAGGTGCGGGCTGTAATGACTCTTGTAGTAAAGGAGTCTGGTATACGAACTCATCTCTCGACGGTGTCACACACACAGACAGTCTTCTTCCTCTCCCCCTCTCCAGGTATGTAGTTGGTGGGTTGAAGCGGCGGGATGGCCAGGGGGAGTGTATCAGTGTCGCGTGGGGAATCCGGAGTCGGTGATAACGCGCGGCCTTCAGATTACAGTGTGCCGACCTAAATCGCAGTGCCACCGCTTGGTTATTGCTATTATGATTCCGAAGAATCGAAGGAAAAAGCAAACATATTGGTCTGCACACGGAATAATTTTCTACCCTTGGGAAAAAATTTATATAATATTTATAAAAAATTTAAAAAAAAAAATTGTGTTCCAAAGCCCCACTCGCAAGGCGTGTTTCTGCTGTGGCCGCCTGGGGCGGTATAGTGTCTATGCCCTGCCTTTGGCCACCCTATCTGAACACACAGCTGAGTGAAAGTTACAAATACTATTAAGAGATTTGCACGGCCGAGACCTTCAGTTATCTCGTCCGTGCGCTAAAGTGAGAAGCGAGTGTCTGGGCAAACGGAACCGCCAAAAAACTGCGCACTTTACCATCATACATCAAATAGAGAAGAGAACACAGAGCACTTGTCATGCAACACAAGAGAGAGCACTCAAATTTCCAACAATTTAAAATTTATATTATTCTTCTCACCACGTTCTTGCTGTTTTACAGTCTGTGTGTGGTTCTGTTTGCCAGAATTTACACTGGATTGAAAGTTTATATTCACCGTAAACTATTCAACATTTCCTTTTACTGAAACAGTTACGTTAAACAATCAGATACTTAATATTTACAACATTATTAGACAACTCTAATTAACACATATCACTGTGATATTTACGTTACTAAGCCAATTACTGACAATTTGGCTGTGTTCGGGCAAGACTAAAGCTGATGCTGACATCAACGTGCGTTATTTTACAAACAGATTAACGTGATCTTTGCTAGTTAATATATACAAACACAAAACAGTTATTTTCAACAAATTGCAAAATATGACCAAGTGTGCCTCTGTTTACTTTTATACTAGGTCTTGTTACGTGGTTGCAAGTATGAATTCCTTCTCATGTATGCGTATGGGACTTAGCCCTGAGAAGCATTTAAGTCTTGTCATTACCCCAGGCGCACACTTGACACTTAGGTTAGGATAGGTTAGAGAAAGATTACACAACTGTCAAAACCAGTGGCCTCTACTGTTAGCGCACTGTTTATTTGCTCAAATAGTCCTAACTGCTTTGATATTGTAGTTCACAGCTTTTGAGTAAGCCGTAATGCAAATACACTGCAATCAAGTAACACAATTTTTTCCCCGTAAAAGCGTAGATTTGTTGCACAATTTGTTTACCTTTGGTTTTGCATCATTTTCTGACTACTCTTAAGACAGTCCTCGAGTCAATATTAGGAGCATGCACAGAAAACGAAAATCGGCGTATTTCACGTTTATGATCTGGTTGTAACAATGATTTTGAATGCGTCATTGTAATGTCATTCAAGTTGGGATTTGGGATACGGACAGGTCCACGGTTACAGCCAGTTTTAGATGGACTGTTTCATCTGCCCGTAAAGCTTGATACACGCTGGGTATAATTCTCTCCGTAATTAGACGTGTGCATGTTGCACTACGACCGTGCAAACGACAACTGCGATGGTGCGGGCCGTCCGCTATCAGTTTAGCATTTTCCAAAACCCTGTTTCTGCAAATTTTGTATTCATCCGGGATGCGTAAATGAACATTCGTCCCAACAAACAGTCTAGCGTGAAGGGAACTCCTGTGTGTTATGCAAGACATCGATTTCTTATACCAGATCAACGCGAAATCGTTTTAAAACAGCTCAAAAGTTCTCAAAAAAAGGCGTTTCGCCATACCCTTATTTACGGGTATTCTTATAATAGTCGCTAAAAATGTCTATTTCAGCGTATTTCTTTGTGAACTGCTTTTTATGTTTGTTTTACATATGCTTGTTTCAGTAATTTCAGCTGAGCGCGTGCTGAATATTTAAAGCCGGCAGAACTAATAACGCAGTGATTTGGTAATTTGTAAGCTTCGAAGCTGACAAAATACGTAGAATTTGTTTTCTAGACAAAATTCGTTCACTTGACCATGTTGTTAACAAAGAGTATCAGTTGGAGTACGGTCCTGGGAATGAATACCGATGGATTAATCCATTACCAATTTTTCGGCGATTTTTTTTTATGATGGCAGCCAGCAATACATATGTTTATTTTTATTTCTGTCCAGAAACTTGTAGGTGATCGATGACTGATGACTGCGCTCACGACCTTAAGTAGGGTGTTCTCATGATGTCCTTGTGACTCAGGCCGTGTCCAAATTGACAAATTTCGTTATTTTGTAAATTCGTGATTTGGTAGGTATAAATTCGGAACGTTGTCGACAGTCACTTGTTTAGCACTCGCGGCAACACATTACATTAACAGAGCAAAATAATTTTATCTAAATTTAATGCTAAAACAGACGTAATATTTCTGCTATAATTACTGGAATACTATGAATACGTTAATAAATAAGAAAATAATAAATAATTCAAGAACGACTTTAAATTTTTTTGTGGTTTGTTTATATATATATACACGCACGCACGCACGCTTATACAAAGCACAACACTTGCTTGCTTTTTAAAACGTGCCTAGTGTGTTTTATGTACAGTTATTTGTTTTAAAAGTCATTTTATTTACGTATTTGCGCATGTGTTTTTAAAGTAATAACAAAACATGACGCTGATTGTGTCATTTTAATTTTTACTAAAATACGTCACCTTTTTATATATTAAATCGGGCCACGTGATCATTCTGTCTACAAAATCTGCCCATTTGGACACGGCCTCAGGTTGGGGCTTTGATTCTGGTCAACTCAGGTGCTGAGACACACAGGATGAGAGGGAGTAATCCATCTCCCCCACTGGTTGTGCCGTCAAAGCGCGGAAAGACCGCGAGGCTAAGAGCGCTGCGAAAAAAAAAATACAAAAAGCATTATTGTAGGACTGAAGTCCGTACATGTAATGTGCTAACGATCGCAATTCTGCCACAGACTGCTAAATTTTCGATCCATAAAGTTTACAGTTGTCTGTGGACACGTATTAGGGTACTATACTTGGATTATTATTAGCGTGCTATAAAAATCTACGCGGATCGTTTAGTCACGTTTAGACGAATCGCTGACGGGAATATTGTAAGCCAGTTGAGCGCCTTGTGCGTAGAGGCGATGAAGCAAGTGGCGAGAGAGCAAACGTCGACCTTAGAGCTGACGTGCGTGAGGCGTCACCTACTTTATCGACTTCTCTCAGTTTCTGTTGATTTAAGTTTTTGTTGAGAAAATTAATAAAAAAAAAGTCTGTTATAGGCCTATATGTGTATAAATATATAGAAGTTGAATTATTTGCTTTGTTCTGCAGTATAGGCGTGAAATCCGAACTATAAACGTAAAACATAGTCGCAAATCGCTTAGTATAAACTTTAAACTCTATCAATTCTTCCTTGCCTTTCTGCAACAGAAATTATTTAAAAAAACTCGTTGATAATTTCCTCCAGTCAGAAATTCTCGGTTACTAGGCCGCCTCCGAAACTGAAATAATGAAACTAAAACGAAGAATATCTGCGAAAGATGTGATGCCGAGCCTTAAATAGTTGTTAACGTACGAAGTTAATACAATTAGTGAAGGGCTCATCGGCTGTTACAGTCCATGCACGTTTACTTCCAACTTTTCTGAAACCCTACCGATGTTCTACTTCCAGGACATGCTCCTGCTTCACACAAACGTAGCTCTTAACCAAGTATTGAAAATTAGACCAAAGAGACAACGCACCGCATTCGTGCGCACTCAATGTAATAATGTTATGCATAAAAAGTATTTATTTTTAGTCGTTACCAACACACCTATATTCTGTCTGTTTTTATTCATATTAATTATAAATGACATAGTATAATTTCTAGGTAGTATGTAACTAAAATATCACTTTAACCAATAAGTTACCCATATGGTAACTGAAATATAAAACGTTTGTGATACATGAAATATTTAGGAATAAACTAACGTCATACATGGGGTTATTTGTTCAAAGGTTTGATTGAAAAAGTGTGGAGAAACCACAACTAGACTATAGAAGCTGCTCTAAAGCCACTGTCACATTTTCGCCTTCAACTATATTTGACAGTAAAATTTGAAGACTAAATACGGCTATCGAATTTTTCCTTCCAACAGTAATTATCAAATAGTCTTGAATGTGTTCGACACTCGCTCACACTTTCAAATTTTTTTACTGGGAGAGTGTTGTTTCAATTATTATTTTTAATTATTTTCATAGTGAGATATTGCTTTTGTTGTTCCATGCGCTCCATTACAGGAAGAAATGTAAAGAATGTTGTAAATTTATTTTCCCTTTACTAAATTAAATTTTGATTTATTACATATATTTCCTGCGCAATGAAATTTATTCCCTCAGAGTTCGTAATATTATGTTCAATATTCACTTAAAATAGCATTCATGCCCATACAGCTTCTACATAAATTAATTATCTTCATACTTTCTTCGTTTCCAGCAATTGTTGATTATTGTAATGTTTCTTGGCATCCATTTTTGTCATGCGTTATTCTGATTGGCTGAGACCATCAAACATGAGATAGATTTTAGAACCGGTCTAATTTTCAAATGTTGGATGAAAACTGAAGGCATCCAACTTTTTTAGACAAATATGACGGCGTTCGTGACGTATTGACGCCGCCATAACTGTCCAACTTTATTTGACCAAAGTTATTGGAAGCAATTTGACGGAAAAAATTTGACAGTGTGACAGGAGCTCTATGGACATCCATCCAACGACGCGAGGTGTCTGCTGCATGCAGTACGGAAGTCTATAGGCTGTTCACGGTAAAAACGAGCACCTTTGAGAGCTCTGCTTAAGATCTACTTGTATACCAGTTGTGTATTCCCCCGCCTCATGTAAAATTAACGTTGCCGTGGGCCTCGTCATTTTATTCATGCATCGGTAAAATGAAACTGTGAAATTATTTTAAAAGTAATTAAAAATCTGCTCAGTTTTACACTTCGATTAAAAAAAAAAAAAACCCAGAACGAAAGAAATAATTTGAAATTATCATAAATGGTTACCTAACACTTTTTATTCGACGTTAGAATATTGAACTACTTTCCATCCATCGTTACCAACTTTACTGGGCTCACATCACTCAGTGCGCCCGTTAAAATATATGCATGCAGGGGCAGTGACTCTTTCCTATGGTTCATTTCTAAAGTGCTCACTTGATCGTGAACAGCCTTTAGGCAGTGCGGGGCGTGTAGCTCAAGCCTGGTCTAAGACACATGTCTGTCGTCAGCGAGCACGTGTTTGTGTGCGCTCGTGACGTGGATGCCATGTGTGTCATCGTGTTTAGCAGCTGGCGGCGATAACGATGTAGGTTGTTGCCGCAGGCAGCGGTGAACACACACAGCGTGTTACCCGAGGCTGATATAGTTCCACCGCGGTACTACGTACTTAGGTACTTCTTCGCTGTCAGAAGGTGAAGCTCTATTCGACACGCAGTTCCACCCTTGATATAGGCTATTCACGGTAAAGTGAGCACTTTTGATAACCCCCTCATTTGGAATAATAGTAATAAATATATTTTACTTAAGCCTTAGGCGTAAACTTCAGAGTGCGGTGGAATGTATACACTGTGTTGATTACTTACATGACAATATTTATTTAAAAAAGTGTTTAAAGTATAATAAATTGCTGAAATTAAAAAGTAACTAGGGCCTCGAAAGTGCTCACTTTACCATGTACAGCCTATACAAGCATGATTAATCGTCACTATAGGCTATTCACGATAAAGTGAGGCTTTTGAGAGTACGCTCATTTGGAATAATAGTCTAAAAATATTTTTTATTTTAGCCTTAGCTGTTAACTTCCGAGTGCGGTGGAATATACACACTTGTGTTTATTACTTAAATGGCAATATTAATTTTAAAAAGGTGGTTAAAGGATAAAAAATGTCTGAAGGATAAAAGTCACTAGGGACACAAAAGTGTTCACAACATACGCGGTGCATAATTCTTCCAGGCCACCTCACGACCGTGTGAACGTTAAGAACGTAGCGGCGACAACGCAATCCTTATTTTGTATGTACACACACAGAGTACGTCAAGCGCCCCTCTAGTAATGCTTAAACTTTTCTTTTTGCTCAACCGCAAATATGACTAGCAGTTGCACTACGTGAAATTGCAGCGATACCGTGGCACCCAAAGCCCCCCCCCCCCCCTTCTCCACACATTGCAATTATTTCCCTGATTTTTATGCTGGAGAAATTAAAGTGGTTGTGTTTGCGGAGTTTTTTCCTTCTTAATATGGCAACCAATGTGATAAATACAGTTTTCTTGTACCTACACAACTTCCAGCGATCGTTTGTACGCCCGATTAAGATTCCGTAGTACGTAGATGGAATTCTTAATTGAACATTGGGATCAGACGTTTCGCGCGATGACTCCCAAGTGTTCTGCTCTTCCAGCGGACAGGAGTGACGTCAGTACAGTTTAAGGCTGTTCACGATAAAATTAGCACTTTTGAAATCAACCTTAAAAAAAGTCACTGCGCCTGCCTGCATATATTTTAACTGGCGCACTGAGTGAAATGCGCCCAGTGAAGTTGGTAAAGATGGTTGGGGAGTAGTTCCAATTCTTAACGTCGAATAAAAAGTGTTAGGTAACCGTTCCTGATTACTTAAATTATCTGTTTAGCTTTCTGTTATTTTTTAATTAATCGAAGAGTAAAAATTAGCAGATTTGTAAAATTTTAATTTTCTAATAATGTCATGGTTTTACTTAACCGACGCATGAATAAAGTTAGAGGTTCTTAACAATGTTAATCTTACATAAGGTGTACTAATACACAACGTACATACAAGTAGATGTTTAACAGGGCTTTCAAAAGTGCTCATTTTACCGTGAATAGCCTATAAGCGTGATTGCTGTCCGTGTGAGGGCTCCTCCGAGTAATAGTAGCGCCATGGGGTGAACTACTGCTGGGCTCGTCCTTTGGTAGGGGAGGGCTTTGAGGCTAAGCGGCTGCGCGTAACAGTACCACTTTTCTTTTAATAGCAAGGCACAGTGTAATATCGTTCATATTAATTTTAATTATTTTCTTTTAGTTGTGACGTACAGGGCTACACCGGCCGTATCAGGAAGAAACTCGCTTTCTCCGAAGTGATGGTCGATGATTCTCGTTTCTCTGGTTGTTGACTCGGGCTCAGGGCAAGATTTCTGAACAGTGTCTCGGCGCACCAATCCATGTAAAATACGACGCCGTTCGTACGCGCGCTTCCCGCTGCAAGGTCCTTCACTGCTCTTCCCGTACCGTTCGCACGCTGCGGTGGTGCTCCGCACGTTTCCCATATTCGACATTCATTCAGGGTTCGGCCCAGCCAGCAATGCAACCCGGTTTGCTATGGCGTTCAGCGAAAAGTCCGACTAAAACAACAACACGGTTGCAGTTTATTAGTGCCAAACTAGGATCCTGCATTCTGAGACAGATAAACACAAAGGCAAGGTGCATGTAAGGAGACAGTTGGCACTCCCAGGTTAGGCCTTGATTCTTATTTGCTGGGTAGATATGGGGCTGTACAAGACTATTTCCTGCCAACCACGCAGAGTAAAATATATTAGGTAATAATACAGCGAACTGTTAGCAAACCTTATCGGACTCAAAGAAAATTATTTCTACCTAAATATATTAACGTTTTACATAGCTAATTATTTTATTAATATAATTTTTCCTTTTGAATTTTCAAGGGGGAATTTTGTCCCTGCAGGGCGTCGTTTATGGCTAAGTCATATGATTGTTAAACATGTGTAAAAGATAAATTCATTGTAAGCAGCAATAAACTTAAGAAATGTATGCGAATCAAAATTGAAGTCAAACATTTCGGAGGTCGTGGTTTTAAAAAGTAATTCTTGGGGACGTTTAAGATTTTCACAATTAATTTGAGGTTAGAATTTTTGGGAATAAGAACTCAAAATTTTATGACACATGTTATTTTCGTACATGTAAGTGTGGATACATGTTTAATACATAAACACGCGTGTCTGTTGTACAGCAAACATATTAAAAAACTTTTAAATCTTTTTTAACATCTGTGAAATATTTACGAAGGAACAGTGTTTAAAGACCCGAAACATACCTAACGGATAAACAGTTTCAAATAACAGAGGTGCCACCAAAAGTGATTTACTATCGCACCAAGCTTCATAAACTGAAAAATAGCTTATATTACTTTCTCATTGAAAAATATTTAAATAAATAAAAAGACTGGAATCATATACACGTAATTTTTCGCAAAATTCAATTCACTCTTCAAATTATTCAAGTTATACGTGTAATGGTCAAGCTTAATAAGAACTTGTACGCCCTGTACAGTGTCGCTCCCCTGTGCAAAGGGGCAGTTTATTTTTATTTTCTGCTCTCAACTGACTATATTTGAAGCTCAGCATAAGTTAGGTGTGTCACGTAAATGCTTTAAAAACTATTCGAACTAAGGACACGTTGTAAAAATCCCTCATAGCCTGTGAGTATACAAAAATGATTACTACTCAGAATGTAACACAAAGTTGATGTACCCAATTGAGCGTTCATGATGGAACAACAATGCATGTTCAACCAGTGGCATGACAGGCCCGCTTACTGGGGTGTATATTGTGTTCACGGAAACCTGGTTGTCAAAATGAATTAACACTAGAATGATGGCGTATCTTCTAAATTGACCCCACATTTATACTGTGGCAGATACATTTCACATATCTTCACATTACCAGAACAGCGAGAAAAAAGAAAGATTGAAAATGTATGTTTTAAGCTAAAATGCAAAATACACAGTAACATCCAAGGAATTCGTTGCCGAGTTAAACAAATATAAAATATTTGCTTACAACAAACGTCAGATGATCAATCACGCGCTCTGGAAAATTGATTTAGCTGTAAAGACAGATACGTGCTGCTCGGAGCCATAATCACTTCTATACGTTACTTGGGAGTTTCATTGAACAAAAATTTCTAAATACGTGTTATTATAGGCTATTCACGGTAAAATGAACACTTTTGAAAGCCCTGCTTAAGATCTACTTGAATGCACATTGTGTATTATTCCGCTTTATGTAAGATTAGCATGTCCTTGGGCCTCATCACTTTATTCGTGCGTCGGTCAAGTGAAACTGTGAAACTATTAAAGTAAATATTTAATAAATCTGCTCATTTTTACACTTCGATGTATAAACAAAAAGCAGAAAACGAAAGAGATAGTTTAAGTTATCACAAATGGTTACCTAACACTTTGTATACGACGTTAAGGTACGGAACTACTTCCGATCGATCGTTACCAACCTTACTAGGCGCATGTCATGCAGGGCGTCCGTTAAAATATATGCTGGTAGGGGCAGTGGTTTTTTTCTCTTGTCTTTGGAATTTTCCCGGTATTATCTCTTGTCATTCCACCTCGCCATCTTGTTTCTAGATAATATCTTAAAAAATTCGAAGTCAAAGTCAGCCAAGATATCGGCTGTGGTGTAATCTAAGATATGAGTAACATAATAAATTTTAGTGTAAAAAATACTGTGTTAGGTTATGACATTTGCTGCAGTATACTCCGTGCTTTAATTACCAATGAATGACCATGGATGTATGAGATATTCATGGGCGAGTGCAAAACTAAATAAATTAAACGTTCTTGCCACAGCACTCAATTTGTTTCAGAATAATTCTCGAAAAGCTCTTGCACCATGCTTTTACCACACACCGTTTGCTTAGTATTATAAAGTAGTGAGAAAATCTTCATTATATATGTGGCTCATATTAATTATTCTGTCCCCTTCTGCCATTTACTTCCATCGAAACACTTGTCATGTCTTTAACCATGACACAAAAATAATCTTATTTCGTGTGCAGTTTGACGCGTTTGTCAACTTGGATACTACCACACACAACATTAGTAGTCTATATTCTCCGAAGTTCCAAAAGTTCTGCAGGTTTAATAATTACAGTGCTTATTGCTTTAAGTTCCCAGTTGGACGACAGCCATATTGAATTTTGTTATTAGTCCACTAGTAGGCGGAAGAAATCTTTCGTCGTCATGCTTGTATGTGGCCAGAGTGATGTCAAAAAAAAGAGTGGTTTTCGTCCCGACGAAAGTAAATAACAGGAGAGGAGAGGTTTCTAACAATATATATGCGGCCCTTGGTGGGTACGTAAAAGTCTGTAACTGCGGTACTTTTCAAAGTCAAGATACCTACTCATTCAGAGGCGTGCGGGTACAATGCATTCTTCAGGAGTCAAACTACGACTGCATCCAGAGCGCCGAAGTCCAAGTAGGCTAATAGGTTTTATATACTGGAGTAGGAAGCAAAATTAAAAGTAGATATAAGCATATTGCGACTATCTAACAAGAGCAAATTTGACAATGATTTTTATTATCAAGAGGTGAGGTGAAGATGTTGTAGCAGTTACGACTCCACCTTCACACCGTCGCTGGCTCTTGGCTAGATTTACAACCGCATTGGTTTACCTTTCGTCACTGCGCGGGGCTCTGCCTTGCCAAGTTAACAAACCAGACCAAACACTGCATTCCTTATCTTCAAACAAGATTTCTTTATGATGCGAGGCCGACATAACTCATATTTCGTGGGGACATAACCAGAATGGCTACGAACCTGCCATCGAGTTAACTACGAAAGGGAAGTCGCAAACGAAAAAAGCAGCGTACTCATGATTTTTCTTTTGTATTAGATTATATATGGCGGTGTGCATTTAATTAGTATCTATCACAATAATTTTTACCCCTAGCCACTTAAGAGTTTTGGACAAGCATAAATTAATTTTTAGAACGTCATGGAAGTTTCGTATTGCACTACAGTAGCTGGTGTATAGGCGAGAGACAAGCTGGGTACTTCGCAAATGGGCATGTGGTTCGAAGTAAATATGGCCCCACTCACAGAATAGGTAATCAGTACATTTAATATTAATAAAGTGGCTCGAATTAATGCTGTTTGCTTGATTACTATCGATAATGAGAACAGTTAGAGTAAGCTATAGTCGCTGCAGAATTTTTAATAAGCGGGTAGTGTTAGCCTTGGACACGCCCTCCAATATTTTATAAAAATCTCTCGCCAATCCTAGTATTTGATTTGGTCCTGTTTTAAAGTAATTTTAATAAATCTTATTCTCAAGTAAGTACAATCAAGGATGAGACAACATTTTGGCTTCATCGCCATTTCAGGTAGTGACAAGGAGCGCCCTATGTTGTTGAACTGCATTGCGAGTGATCAAGTACTACAGCTGGCAAGGAACCTATAATAGAAAATCGGACAGGTCCTCTTACAATGATATGGCTGGTCCGGTAGACTCATTAAGCGACTGGACTACCATTTTTCCGCGCACACAAAAATTACGCCTGTCCTGCCCACCTGCAGTACATTCACGACGGCGAATGATACGTTGCGCCCTACCTTTGAAGACGTCGGAACTCCTAAGCTCGCCTGGGTGAGGCCGGCCTGGTACCTGGGTACAGTTGCCCGATGTATCAGCGGTCACTGTCGCCAAATGCGACCCTCTTGGTGTCCGACAGCATAAAGCCGTGCATTTCTGGTCTGCTCCTCGCTTACCGTACGACCGTGGCAATGTGCATGCTTCTGTGCTGTTTGTCGAATGCAACCATAAGATGCTTGACATCATGCACTCCCATTGGCTCCCCGCCTATCTACCAAGCTGTGTTACAAATCATGGAGAAGACATCGCTTGTCACGAGGCAGGAGCACCCGGAGGAATTCCATCCACCTCATGGCAATGACCAATGCATCATCCTCCGCCAATGACATCCATATAAATATAATGGACTCTTCAAAAAAACATCCCAGATAGCAAATACGTTGGAAACTCGAGTAAAAGGAACCATCCCATAGAAACAATGTACAAGAAAGGGGTTCCATATTGTGAGAAATGAATACTGGACGCTAATTTCGTTTAAATCATTTAATTGCCGGCTAATATATTTTTTCTTGTTAAAATGCGCTAAAATTACCAATACTAAATCATAAAAGATTGTCAAAACTATTTTAAAGAAATGGAAATAATTAAGATTAAATTTTAGAAAATTGAATAATCTTGGGTCTAAATAAAATTACTATTAACTGCCCAAAATAATAAATACCGTTTGAAATGCATACCTATCTTACATAGTATTCCCTCTATGAAGCTCACCCCATGTTCTTTCTCGAGCAGTCCTCAGGCCATTGCATATGTAGTCTAGCCATCCCCCCCCCCCTTCCCCACGAGTTCATGACGTCAAGTGTTGAGGAAAATTCGTAAATATAGGGATGATTGTCTTGCCGACGAATTCACAACCTGATGACATAATTGAAGCATAGCACTATCTCCAGGCCACGCCGACCAAGTGCCGATGATGGGACTTAGAAGGGTGGAGGGGGTAAAACCCATCCTCTCATCATCGTCCAGTCTACCAGCTGACAGCGGCGAGGAAGCCAAGCGTCGGGGTGCGGTCCCTCACCGTCGGGCGTCTAACGGGGACATAGACAGGTATGTTGAATAACCCAGCCCATACTCCTTGTAGGACACTTAACTCACCAGCTTAGTAGGTGAAATTTGTGCTGTGTTTCGGCACACCGTCACACACGTTTGAAAACAAAATACTGTGGTCAGTGATGTGTGCCTGCACCAAGATAGAATAGTAAAAATGTATTGACTAGTATTTGATCAAAAACGAAAAATTCCACGCTGCACTCTTTGCGATATTTTCGGCTCGGGAAGGAGGGGGTTTGGAAATAAGGGTGGCTAGAGCCAGTTTCGGTTTGAATTGGCACCCTTCAGACGAAATGGAAAAAAGTTAGATTAAGACCCTTCAGGCAAAATCTTTGAGCCCTCAGCGCGGTTTTTAGATATAGGTTGTAATTGAACATTTTAAAATAAAGATTTCATGCTTCATAGAATTTTCTCTGAATGGCGAAGTTTTTATGTCATGTTTAAGAAAAAATTTAAATACTGTTATGCTCAGGTGAAGCAGTTTTTTTTAGTAAAATTCCACGGTATGATCTGAAGTGTCTTTTGTTTACTCATTTTGAGAATCTCTGGAATTTTCCGACTTACTGATTCGCTCATAAATGAACAGTTTTAACTGCTCAATCGAAAAGCATGAAAATGCATGGTTGACTTACCCTTACAGTGCACATGCACACAGAAAAAGGAATTTTTTTAAATTCGACCCCTAAGAGGACGAAGAGAGGTAACATTCCTTTACTAGGACTCTTCAATAGCTCAATAACAGATAAAATATGGTTATATCAGCTTTGAAAGGCTGGCTGTATAATTGAAAAAAAAAAAAAAAAAAAAAAAAAAAAAAAAAAAAAAAAAAAAAAACTTCTTTTTCTAAATTATAACCCTAATGAATACTGAAAATTGTGGAAATTGTTCCAGTATCTTTTCAGTTATATGTTACCTACGTTATGTTTTCATGCCTGTAAAACTCAAACTAACCTGTTTTGTAAAAACTCGGCAAATCGAAAAAAAGCATCAATACAGTAGAAAATAAACCTGTCTCTTAGTGAGAAAAAAGAAATTTTCATTCCCCTTAGACTCGCAGAAAAAGCTGCCTGAACTAAGAACGATCAATAATTAAATCGCCAGACTGCGTGGTTAATGATGTTGAAAGTAAGAAATAATTCTTAACTGATTTTAGTTTTATGTTAGTTGCTATTTTGAGATATTTTATGCAACTAGTTTTGTAACTGTTTCAGCAACACTTACTGGACTCCACTACACCTCGTATGTAGTGCCCTATCATCTTCATCCATGAAAAAAGTGTAGGAATTGATCTTCCTGTTCAAAAAATTGCAAAACCTGTGTATCAGATACAAAAACTCGCCCTTGTACCTTATAAGTGGGCAATAAACTATCTTTAACAATGTGTTTGGCACCGTCACGTCATCTGGAAGCAGCTATTGAATTTTCGAATGTGGTCAATGAAATGAAGGTGCTCAGTATAGATGCCGATCAACAGCCTGTAGTGGAGGGAGTGAGAGAAGAGATTTGGACGACTTTTAATAAATCGATGTCTTGCAAGCCGATTAGGGTGAAGAGGTGAGGTATGGAGCAGCACCGGAATGACAGGGTGGGGAAAATGGGAGATTCCGAGAAAACCCACCGACAAGCAGCATCACCCGACACGATCCCCACATGCAAAAATCCGGGAATCGACCCCAATTCATCTAGATGTAGGGCGAGGAGTCTAACCACTACACCACCGTAGCCCCAGCGGTCGTGGAGAACATGGACTATTGAGGGGAAGCTGCTACGACCCAGGTGCCTTGGTACAAGTGGTGACCAATAAGGAAGTTTCTCTAGCACATAAGCAGCTCTGTGTCTACCATCAGGTATGTGATAGCATTGAATCTGGTGCTGGGTGGGTATTTTTCCTGGGTGCTCCTGATGGTACTGGAGACCTTTCAACATGATCTGGGAAAGATAAGGAAAGATCGTGGCATCGTTTTAGCTGTTGCATCCTCTGGTATCTCTGCTACATTGTTCGATGGAGGAGACATTGCTCATTTTGCCTTCAAGCTGCCCCTCAGCCTTATCCATGAAGAAAACCCCTTGTGAAACTTCGCCAAAGCAACATGGCCCAAGTTATTCGGGACTGTATGCTTATTGCCTGGGATGAAAGTAGTATGGCGCACAAGCAAGAATTTTAGACTGAGTAGGAGTCTCAAAAGACAGCAGGAGAAATGGAGTGATGGGTCTAGTTACCATGCTAATTGCTGGTGACTTCCAACAAACTCTTCCTGTAGTGCCTAGAGGAACTCTAGCTGATGAGGAAATTCGTACATAAAATATTCGGACGTGTGGCCTCTCATGTGCAAAATTTCTCTCAGAAGAAACATGAGGATCTACTTAAGAGCTGATGTCTCTGCTTGAAAATTCTCAGATATTCTACTCATAATTGGAGCTAGAGAATATCCTGGACCTGAGGGAATGGTGGTAATACCTGTAGGCTTAAGTACGTACAATATTGACAATATTCGCTGATCGCTTAGAACATACATACCTTGATGTCTCCTACATTAGTGAGAAACCCATGAACTGGTTGTGTGACCTTCCGTTCTGACCTCCAAGAACAACAAGTCGTTCGAAGGTGTAGAAATGTATGTACAAATCCGTGGACTAAGCTGTAAAAATGGATGATGCAGTCCATTACTCTGTGAAGTTTAACATCAGTTCACCTGGCTTACCTCGCATAAGCTTCTCCCCAAGGTTGGAGCTCCAGTAATGTTACTGTAAAACCTTAACACACCAGAACTCTGCAATGGCATCAAACTTAAGTGAAGTTTTTGTAAAAATTTGCAATCAAGGCCACGGTCTTCGCTGTATGTGCTCGGGTAATCAGTTTTCATACCGTGTACACCACTCATCCCATCCGCGTGTCCTTTCGAATTTAAGAGACTGCGATCCCCCGCCCCCAGGTCTGTTTTGCTTTGACTATAAATGTAATGCAGGAACAGTCGCCAAAAGTGGCAGGGACAGACTTGAGGGAGGATCGCTTCTCACATGGGCAGCTCTCAATGTGACCTGCTTCAGCGTAAGCTCATCTAGAAACTTGATAATCCTAGCATTTGAGGACATAACCACTAATGTGGTGTACAAAGAGGTCCTTCGGTAAAGGAAAATAGTAGCTGCTCGGTATAATAGGCGCGGATGTAGGCACGAGCAGAAAGCTGGTATGCTTGTATAGTGATAGAAAAATACATACATCCGTGCAGTAGATAATAAACGCACATTGGTAATTACTTATGGCATCTTTTCATGCTAGTTTTAATAAAAGTGAATTTTTTTAAATTATAAAACATTTCTAAGTCACTTGTAAAAGTAAATAGAATATGTATTGTATCACTAATAGATGCGAACCTGAGATAAAAGAATAAAGCTATGCTAAAATATAAAGAAAATTGTTGTCTGTTTGGCCTTCCTGGTATCCAGTCTGGAAAGTTTGAATGGAGTACCTGATCGACACGCCTCACCTCCAGCCTGATTTTGTGATGACCCTAGTGGGCCTACCTAGTGTTCTTTGTGCCTTCGGCGTTGCTCGGAGGGTCACCTTTTCAAGTACTTACCATGCCCTACTATGTTGAACCATGGCGATCAGAAAACCTCCAGATTTCCATGGCGGTACGGCCTTCGGCTTTTGTTTTCGCCTCACATAATTGGTAGAAGATGCGTTTCTTGTGATTCAAAACAAACCGATCCGACATATAAATTTTCAAGTTGAAATATGGTCTGTGGACCAATGCGCATCCGAATATTTACTAACAAACAATTGTACTGAGAAGATACGTGTGGCTTTGTTCGGTTTTGCAAAACCAACTTCACTATTAACATTTTAGTTAGAAAAGTAGAAATATAAAAAATCACAATTATATCTACGAACTGGAATGTAGGAAAATTTTCTACAATTATATCTCGGACTGAGGTCAAGTCTCGTGTTTATTCGTTCCTTTAACCCGGAACTACGTACATACAAATGGAATTCCGAGTGTAATATTGGACACGCTAGGCAAGCCTAAGAAACTTTGCGAAGGAACAGTGAAGATGAACAGTGATCCGACCTATGCATCACATTTCTCCATAACCGCGAAATATTCTAGTGGATATAGCTGTACAGTCGATACATACCGAATACAAGAACCGAGGGGAACGCCGATAGATCTTATAGGTTTCAAGTAACTAAGATTTTACCAAGTTTTTTTCTCTCAGTTCTGTAATTTTTGTTTTACAGCCATTATTATAACTGTGTCACATCCAAACTAAACCAGGGGGTGCGAAATCCGGTATTCGGGTGTGTATATCCTTTTCAGATTATTAGAAATATTCCTCGCCAAAACAGAAGGTGGTGTAAAGACATTTCTAGGGAGAGGAAATCATTCTGCACCTTTCCAGCCGTTGACTTGCGTCGTCTGATTGGCAGGACAATGAAACTCGTTTGGACAGTTATCCCTTCCACACTCTCCCACCAGTCAACGACTGACCGACCGGATAGAGTATGTCACCTGCTCAGAAGGGCTCAATGGACAGCCTAGCGAACACAGCACTACTATACAGTGTTTATTGGTAAAGGCTGTTCATGATAAAATGAGCACATTGGAAACAAACCTTAGAACAAAGCCACTGCCTGCGTATATTTTAATGGACGCTCTGAGTAACATTCGCCCAGTAAAGTTGACAACGATGGATGGAAAGTAGCTCCATATCTTTATGTCGAATAAAAAGTATTAGGTAGCTATTTGATATAACTTAAATTATTTATGTCGATTTCTGTTTTATTTTTATGCATCGAAATGGTAAAATGAGCAGTATTGTAAGATGTTTACTTTCCTAACAATTTCACTTTTTCACTTTTCCGACGCATGAATAAAGCTATGAGGCCCATGGTAATGTTAATTTTGCATAAGGCGGAAGAGTACACAACGTGGATACAAGTAGATCTTAAGCAGGGCTTTCAAAAGTGCTAATTTTACCGTGAACAGCCTATATCTGGCTGTGGTACAGAGACGTAAACGTAGTTGATTGCTGTACTGAGGTGTGAGACGCAATAATCGACTGGTTGTTCACGTCCATGGTAGATGAGTTTCCAGTGATGCAAATAAATTAGAAAACAAGATTTACCTTTTCTTCACAAAGATGAAACGTATAGCCAGTCGAGAACTTCGTTAACTAAGATTAACCTTGTTACTCCCAATTTAATGTTTCCCATCTTCCCGGAAAACCGGCTGGCGGCAAACGGCTCTTTTGAGAGGCCCGGCCACGCATTTTCAGCAGGCGACAAATATGTCCATCTAAATTTTTCTGATCACTAATTCTTGTTGCTGCAAGAAATTGGTATCCGACATCATCACAATAGATACAGCTAGTCGTTGCTGAAGCTCCACAGAATTACAAGACTGGAGGCAAGCTTGAATCGTAAACGACCAACGAAGGTAATTAGTGGCAGCGGGAGTGGCGAAAGTGCGACAGTGAAGTAATTAGCGAGGAAAATAACACGCCCTGCAAGAAGTCGATGCTGCCGCCATATTTCTCGGCAGAGTCGAGTGTAGTGACTAGGAACCCGCGTTTGCGCGCGCTTCGAACACCTGCCTTCCAGCTCTGCGACCCACTTTCCATTCCTGTTGGTTTATCTCAGAGTACTCGTACAGCTTTTGAAATTTAATCTTCCCCTCCAACCTAATAAAAAAACTTGTCCGTGTTAGACAAATAAACCTATAACCTAATGTTATACCGAGTAGGTTACACGTTTAACTTGTACTTTACATAGAACAATGATACGATTACTAAGAATTGTAAAAATAAAAATAGTAAGGACAAAATACAAACTGCAAACCAAGACTGACTCATGTTCTTTTCCTGAATCAAGATATTTGTAAATGCTTTTAAAAAAAATTTTCCGATTTACTTCTTAGCTTTGGCTAAGTAAGACTAAAAATCTCAATGACTGCAGAGCGTATTAACAATTGCAATTTATGCACCTCAAAAAATTGTTGCACCACCTGTATAGGCCATTCACTGTAAAGTTGAGCACTCTTGATGCCCTAGTTACTTTATCCTTTGTCATTTTTTATCCTTTAACCACCTTCTTAAATAAACATTTACAAGTAATAAGCGCAGCGTGTTTATTCCATCGCTCTTGGAAGTTAACGTCTAAGGCTAAAATAAAATATATTTATTGACAATTATTCAAAATGAGAGGGCTTTCAAAAGTGCTCAATTTACGGAGAATAGCCTATACCTCCATGTTTGCACATGACGGATGTTTGCTGGAACTGTCGGCGCATTACAGAAAGCCATTCGTCAGGTCTGGCGTAGTATTCTGTACAGAGTGGATTAATTTCATCCCGTAATTTCGCTTGGGGCGTGACCAACTTACCAATGGCTGTTCACGATAAAGTAAACACATTTGAAATCAACCTTATAAAAAAGTCACTGCTCCTATCTGCATATAATTTAACGTGCGCACAGAGTGATATGCGACCAGTAAAGTTGGTAATGATGAAGGGGAAAGTAGTTCCATGTCTTAACGTTGAATAAAAAGTGTTAGGTAACCATTTGTGTAACTTAAATTATTTCCGTCGCTTTCTGTTGTTTAATGTGTCGGAATTAAAAGATTAGCAGATTTTTAAACTTCATACTTTTCTAATAATTTTAGTTTCACTCCACCGACGTATGAAGAAAGCGATGAGGCCCATGGCAATGATAATTTTACATAAGGCGGAAGAACACACAACGCGCATTCAAATAGAGCTTAAGCGGGGCTTTCAAAAGTGCTTATTTTACCTTGAACAACCTACAACTCGGAATTACCAGTGGTGCAAAACTTTTTTTGAGGTGTGTGTTATTGATACCTTGATTGGTTCAGGGGTTATATTTAGTTCAGATTAAATACATATTAGTATTATATTTTTGTGAACACAAGTTTGATTTCTACATTGATTACAGAGTAAATAAATTGTAGGCGAAAACTGTCTGAGCTTCATTTAAAGTTCTAATTTTTGTGTACAGTTTTGATTGCAAGTTAGTAGGCCCAAATTAATTCCATGCGATAACTGGTTTCGTGATATTACTTTTATTATAACAGAAATACTTCACCCCCCAATAGTGAAATTTGGATGGGGATTTAGAAAGTTATTTTTCCCCATTATCGTTTCTCCAGTACTGAAGTCTCCCGCTCCCCCATCACAGCTACGCCGGTATCACGTGACGTTGCGGGGACGATGTCTTGCTAGGTCCTTACTAAAAGAGTGCAGTAAGAATGAGTGTGTCAAAGCTCCACAGTGAGTTCCATCTTACCCTTAGTAACCATTGCTGTTCAACCACGCGGGAAGAAAATTTACACTTCGATGCATCACTCTCGAGTCCAGTGGCGCTTTTTGTATTTTATTTAAACTAAATTAGTTGTGTTTGTAAGCCGTTATATGCAGTTTCACTTTTTTTGCAGCGCTACTTTCTACGGTGAATAATAATTTATTTGATTTATTATAGTACGTCCATTTCTTGTTCTGTGAGCCAATCTCGATGTATGAGTTGCCAGGGAGTTGTTGATTTTTAATATTATAGAAGTTTCTTTTCATTAAATTGAGATTAATTTTTATTTTAATGTTATAGTTGATTTTAGCCGGATGGCATGTGTAATATGATTTATCATTAGCAAATACTGGCTTCAACCGACATTCCTACCACTCAGTTGGTATGGATGCTGATCAAAACAGGAGTTCTTTTGTGGTCTTGAGTTATTTTTTACCCCAGTGGTCTGGAATGTTAGTGCTCAAGAATGATTCTAGCCGTGGTCTAATCATTATTCAATTGCTTAGCTGTGCAATCGCAAGAGCTACATATTATAGATAGATAGATAGCTAGATGTGTGTGTGTGTGGATGAGGATGAGGTAAATTATTTAAAACGTACAGATGGACTTGCAAATTCTGGTTACCTGTAGAACACAGAACATAAAAATTAACGTGCCACTTTCGTTCCAGAAAACGTATGCAACAAGAGACTAATTTACGCAGGTCACTTAAAAATGTTTCTGGTTGTGTCTGCTTTAAATTCTCGTTTGCGAATTGATAAAATTTTGATTCATTCTTAATGCCGTAATAGGCTGTGGCCACAAATCTATACTGGTAAAATGCAAGAAATTCGTATTGCTTTCGTGCGGTTATATTTGGTAAATTGGAAGGGACCCTTCTGATATTGGCAGAGAACCTCAAAACCCCAAGCATAAAAAAATAAGAAACAAACTGAGTGACTTGAAGATTGTATAGTATTCCCGCACCCCTATATAACCCAGAAGTAGCATCATCACGCTGCTCAAGTATCTTCCTGAAGGACAGGGTGCTCAAAAATATAGGGCAGAAAATATCTTCAGAGACTTCCTTCTGACCTCGCCACGTTATTTCAAGGACGGTATTTGGAACATTCTGAATAGTTAGCGGAGACGTGTCGCTGCAACACGGAAACTGTTTTGAAATGACGTAGTCCTAGGGCCTATAGGCTGTTCACAATAAAGTGAGCACTTTTTAAGGCCCTCCCACCAGTGATTAGCTACTAAGTTGGTTTTATTGTAGACTCGGACATTAACTTTTAGGAGTGGTGAAAGTATACACCATATTTATGAGTCACATGGCTATGCTGATGTAAAAAAAAAATGGCGGAAAAGTAAAAATCGTTTAAAAGGATGGGAAGGGCCTTAAAAAGTGCTCACTTTACCGTGAATCGTGTATAGATATGTCGACTGCATTCCGAAACTCAGATGTGCGAAGTACGAAAACTATCTTCAATTTCGAAACAATCTTTATAGTTCTCGGTCAGCAGAAATCGCACAGGTAGAATTGGAATTCCTGTAATCGCAAATAAAAACAACGGTCATTAGAGGTGCTGATATGAGTTTACAAGTGCTTCATCTTTACATATATAATTCTTCTGTGCGTGGTTATGTCACGGAACTACTCCTAAACGGCTGGACCGAATTTGATGAAATTTTTTGTGTGTGTTCAAGTGGATTCGAGAATGGTTTAGATTCACAATTCGGTCCACTACAAAATGTTTTTTTAATAAATTTTTTATTTATAAGTTATTGTTGATCTTGGAATGTTTTACATTGTATCCGACAGACAGCGCTGCGATCGCGGTATCGAATATCCAAAAATATTTCATTTTACTTCAAGTTTGTCCCGATAGTGGCGCTGCGATCAGATTCAGGAGAATTTCGTAACTTTGTGTTGTTATTGTGTTAAAATAAATCGCGTGCTAATTGAAATATTACATTCAGATGTAATTAGTGTGTGAAGGGTTTTGAAGTGTAGATAAAAACTATACATTGAGCAAATTGTGCATATGTACAGGACAACGTCTGTCGGGTCTGCTAGTAATATAATAAAATTCAGCATAGTTTACAGCAGTTACATATTTATAACAATTAGCCTTACTAATAATATTTATACTAATTGTTGACAACTTCAAGGGCAACTCTTAACCCCCCCCCCTCCCCTTGTATATAATTTCCCCTGCTACGCCACGGTGCTGTCAGTGCATTCTTAGGCATATGAAAACAAAGCGAAACACGTAACTTAATGTTTGTAAAAGCTGTAAACGGTAAAATGAGCACTTTTGAAAGTTCTAATTAAGATCTACTTGTTATGCACGTTGTGTATTATTCCGCCTTATGTGAAATTAATATTACCATGACCTCATAACTTTATTCATGCATCGGTCAAGTGAAACTCTGAAATCATTAGAAATGTAAATATTTTACAAATCTACTAATTTTTACACTACGGTGCATTAGAAAAAAAAAGCCAAAAATTCTAAGTTATCACAAATGGTTACCTAACACTTTTTATTGGACGTTGAGATATGGAACTACTTCTCATCCATCGTTACCAACTATACTGGGCGCGTCACTCAGTGAGCCCGTTAAAATGTAGGTATGCAGGTGGGAACAGTAACTTTTATGTAAGGTTGATTTTAAAAGTACTCACTTAATCGTAAACAGCCTTTAACTTGCTGCTTTAGATTTTCTTATGTCGTCGAGGCTATGCGATTGTCCTCGGAAGTGTTATTAGTTTAGCGGCCAGAGTCTTCTACCGACCCGGGCGTGCCTGCGAACTGGGAGCGTAGTTGGAACCGTGAAACATTTTCCTTTGGCACTACGGTAAAAATACGGTGGCGACCCGGTGTTCCGATCGAAATAGACGCGGCCCGAAAATAAAACTGCTCTGTCACGCCGTGTCTAACCAGCCCACGGCTCTTACACCGGGGCAGGTGACCGGAAGGGGAATACTTCAAGATGCTCCTCCCCGACCCCAATATTAATATCGAATTTCTGGATTTGTATCGACTACTGGGCACATTTCTTTCACTTGACTGCGTCCCAGGAAGCGAGGGAGCGATACGGGCGACAGTAACACGCACGCCTAGTGCCTCATCGCTCCTACGCGCAAGGCGTTCAGTGTTATCGCTGTAACGCGCAAATTGCATCTGTAGTAATGGGGTTTTATTACACGCGATGAAAGACCACAATTTAAACTACGCCCGTATCTTTGTACTTTTCTCTTGCCGCTTAAGGAAACTGCATAGGCTAGCTTTAAAAATGCTTTATTTGACCACTTTAACGAATTTTGTTCTCCATTAATACAGTTAATGTAACAAAAGTAAAACGATAGGGACATTAAAAAGTAGTTTTTTTAATCCTTTCTGGCAAAAATTTGTAATTCCCGAACTTTTATTTTCCGAGATAGGCCCTACGCGTTTACGTTCAAACGAAGATTTCACAGAAAACGTTTCCGTCCATAGTCCCCTTAAAGTGACCGATCAACATTATAAAGACGTCTCTGTCTGCAATTAAAAATATTTGGTCAAGAACACTGGCTAGCGTGTATATAAACAAAATACTGGCAACAAATAAGGATATAGGGCTTTGCGTTAGCGTGTTATTTAATGTGTAATGTTTAAATTAATGGCCAATGGTTTTTTTTAATCTGCCATTTTCTTACTAATTACAATCATCATTGTCATCATTGTAGCACATTTGTTTTTCATAACACTTCAGTCACTGTAATGTTATAAATTTTTCGTGTTTTGGAAGGAAACATGAGCATAAAGAATAAATAGAACAGTGTTTTGAAATGTGAAATATTAACAATGAACTGCGACTGTAGATGTAGGCTTTAATATTACACGCAATTATACATTTTATCTTGGTAATGAGACACACACGTACGTATTAGCGAGGCAGTGTTTTAGGATTATATATTTAACACTGAAATGTGTTAGTCTCTAAATTGAATATGTATGTCTAGGCATCTGTATAGATTGTATTCGTGTTAAATGTTATGCTTTTTGTTTACACATTGTGTAGAGAAATAGGCGGAGCACAAAAATGGTTTGTTTAGGGAGGGGTTTACCACATTTCTAGCGACATCTCTGTCGAGGTGTAGCCCGAAGACGCCCATCGTCGCTGAATTGTGCCAAGGAATGGGACCCGAACTATAGCAGCGGTGGAATGCAGGGCGGGAGAAACTGGAGTTCCGGAGTAAAAACCTGCCGGCCACAGGAAGCATCCGCCACTTTCTCCGAACGCGAAAATCCAACCGACAAGTCACCTGGGGGAGAGGTCATCAATTTTCTTAAGTGTTTTCATGGTAAAATAGCCCAGTAAAATGAGCAACAGACTGTAAGTTGATTGGCAGTTAATTGCAGGTCATTACTTTAAACTGTGCAGTTTTTATCCAGCTCCTTTTGTTATTCTTCCGAAACATGAGACGGTGAACATTGCTAATGGACATAACGACTCGAGTTATTGAAATGATATTGGGTCTTTATTAGTGCACAAATTTTTACTCTAGTGCGTAGGAAACAAAAATCTGCATTGATACGTTGGTACTAATATACTGTTACAATTTTCCCTCAAAGTAAGGAGGCCAAACTAAATTCGTTAAGTGATGGAAGTCTTAAATAAATAAGAGTTAATTATAATTTCCTAGTTTCATTCACAATAACTTTAAACAAAATTCTCTCAACTCAACATCTCACAATAAATTGATATTACTTGCTTTTTACAATTAATGACTTCAATACAAATTACTTTTGCCTGGAAGAAATTCATGTAATTATATAATTAAGGATCAGTCCCAGTAGACAGTGCATATAAACCTATTTAATTAATTAATCATGTGGTCATATTTGCCAGTTGAAATATTTACAATAAAATCCGTATTACATGTTCATTCAGTCCCACCTCAATTTAGTCCATGTCCCGTCAGTACGCAATGTTCTAGAGTTCGAACGACCTCACGCACAGTAGCCTAACTCGTCGGGTTTCACGCCCTCTCGTCCATTCACACCTCGTCCGCCGTCGCCTCGTAATCTCCCGTCGTCTTCCGTCTTATTCGCCTATGTCCTGGTTACCTCGCTCAGCCCTAAGGTTTCTACCAAGACTACCCACAGTCTAGCTGTGGATTGTATTTATAGGGTCGCAGGCCATCGTCCAGAAATTTCTCTAAATACTGCATTGCGCCGAGGGTGCTAGTCCGCAGAATATTTTTGCTCAACCTCTACAATGTTTGTTTCTTGCCAGCTGGACGTACAGAAAATTAACGAAAATGAAAAATTTCAAGAGAAAGTTAATTAACTGATAAATAATTCATGTTCAAAGGAGACTACAGTAATGTCACGCGTAGAAAACGTAAATATTTTATATATTTAATGGCTTTATATTGTAAATTTTAAGAACACGCCATGTTGCAAATATGTTGTTTCCTATGTAATGAGGAAAATAATTAGCTAGGAAGGTGACGTTAAAGATTTTACTAGAAAGGGTTTTATATGATAGCCGTTTGAAAAGGCAGTTGAGACTTTTAAAATGTTGTCCACAGCACGAGCATTGTAAAAAATGTGTTTTTTGGATGGAAGGAAAATACTCTTGCAAATTTTAATAATATAATTTTATGATATCTCCAAATAAAGTTAAATCTGTGTGTCACATGGCTGGTAAATGTTATATATTTTATGAGAACAGCCAATTAGTTGCTAGCAGTATTACTAATATACAACGAGAAAGTGTGTGTGTAATATATATATATATATATATATATATATATATATATATATAATCTCACTGTTTTGGAGTATTTTTCCTACGAGATTTTATAATCAAGTGTAAAATATGCTGGATCTGCCAGTTTTCTTGTTCATGCTAATTTTGAAAACAAATATAATTATAACAGTGCAAATTTTTCATGTGATCATCTTTTCAGAGTATTTATGCCAGAAATGTTAGCTCTCTTTCGAGGTGTCTTTGTTTCTTCTGTTTTATGGCAGAGTTTAGTGGGCTGTTGTATGCCCCTTTGCACCGTCCTTGGACAAGGGCGTTGCATTCGTAAAAAATACTTTTATGTGAATCATTATTGTCAGCAATAAATTTAATTTATGTACCTTGCGTCATAGCAAACAGTTTATTCCTTCCACCTGACCTCCGACCAGATTCTTGGCTAAATTACTGCTAGACTTCGATTTAAGTTTCAACTTTCCTAAATCGTAAACGTCAATAGGGCTTGATTTGAACTTTGACAGTCCCATCGTGCCATGCTCAATACGAAACGTAAAGTCAAATGTTAGTTTTCAGCTGTGTAACGGCCTTAACCGATTCAAACCCATTGTACACAGTTGTGTACAACGAACGTGTAAGTAATTTTTGATACGCACTGCACACTTGCGAAGCTCAGACTAATGATCTTATAGTCCATTCACGGTTTCTTCGGCTTTTTTTTTTAAATCAAACCTTTGAAAAATCTCCCCATATATGACGTGGTTAGTTGTTTCCAACATACACCATATATTTCAAGAGTTTTATACTTGTCTTCATAAAAGTTACTTTTTTTCTGTTAAATTGAAATGTTATTCGTATTTTATCTATAAATTATAATGCTTATTTTATAAATAATAGAATAAAAACAGTGAGATAACATGTGTGTTGGTAGCGCCTAGTAAGAAATAGTTGTTATACAAAATACTGTTTCAACAGAGTGCGCACGAATCCGGTGCGTTGTCCTTCTGGTGTAATCGTCCAGGCTTATTTAAGTTTAGTTTGCACGGGGCGGAGAAATATCCTATAAGTATAACTTTATCAGGGCTTTAGAAAAGGCCTGATAAAGATAAAGAAGATACCGTGAGTCAACTACCCGTGGGTTAATGATTCGCAAACAGCATTACGGGTCTAGATCATAATTGGTTCATATACCTGTAGCCAAACGTATAGCCTACAGCTCATTGGCCTGAAACCCTAAATTAAAGTGGGGCCTGAACAGCATTCTTTATTATGGCCAGTTCTCGGTCGGTGGTTGTATTCGCCAAAACCAATAAGGCGTCGTGCTCATTAAGGGAGCAGACTGGATCAGCGATGATTAACGCCCAACTTCCGGTATGATTCAGTCAGTGTTCCTGTTGTAACATTTTAAACAAGACGGCCACGTGACCCGATTATACTTGCAAAAGTTACTGTACACTTGTGTAATTTAGTTTTTGTGTTTGATCAAATTTGAACCTGACGCCTGACAAGTCGACAAATCAACGCCGTACTAGTTCTGGGCTGAAAATGTTTATTACGCCAAACGATTGAAGTCACCATATTGTTCTGATTTTACATGAGAAACAATGCTCTTGAACCAGTTCGTGTAGAAATATGGCTTAAGAACACCTGCGTTTTTAGTTTCTCGTAACATTTAGGCGTGATCAGAGCTGCATTTTATGCCGAACGATTATTTCACTGTTAGTGCTCGGATTCAAACCTACTGAACTATGAAATGCAAAATCTCAGCGAAATGAGTGAAAACGCGACCTCAAATTACGAGCACCGAGTTGGTATATAAGTGATTGAGGCCTACTGCAATAATCGGTGTCCCATCGTCTTTTAACCTTCCTGTACGATAAAAAGTGTAGATCACAAACGTTGACGTTTTTCCCCAAAGCTCAGCGCATGATTTCCAAAATTCTCATAATTTCTTTACGTCATTACCCAAGTGCTTCAACATGGACAGAATTTTAACTCCGGAACTATGGGGCGAAACTACGCTCGCATACCCACAATCACTGTGTACTTAGACATTCTACGGCAGATGCCAGAAACGTGTATTTATGTTGGCTGCAGTTGTGCCGAAAATTACTTGCTGGCTGCTGGTAGATAATTCTTCTTAATGCAGTTTTATTTTCGGCCGGCAACCATGTTTGCTGTTTATGAAGACAAAGCTTCAAGCAGGAAGGTTTTTTTCTTTCTTTTGCAGCAGAGGCAGCGCTCTCATCGTACCACTCATGTGCGAGTGCAGAAGCTACGGCAGAAAAATAGGACGTGTTCTGTTTACCAGATTGGTGAAGAATGATCACATTTAAAGGCTGTTCACGATAAAGTGAGCACTTTAGAAATGATCCTCAGAAAAATTTCACTGCTCCTGCATGCATATATTTCAATGGGCGCACAGTGTGGCATTCGCTCAGTAAAGTTGGTAACGATGGCTGAAAAGTAGTTCCATATCTTAACGTCGAGTAAAAAGTGTTAGGTAACCATTTGTGATAACTTAACATTAATTCTTTTACTTTCTGTTTATTTAATGCATCGAAGTGTAAAAATTAGCAGAATTGCTAAGTATTTACTTAATAATTTCACAGTTTCATATGACCGACGCATGAATAAAGTGATGAGGCCCATATAAATATTTTACATAAGGTGGAGGAATACACAACGTGTATACAAGTAGATATAAAGCAGGTAGGTATTTCAAGTGCTCATTTTACCGTGAACAGCCTGTAGTTATGATACATTCCGTTCTCACGATCGTAGCGCCGCTTCTGCCTGCAAGTTTAATTCCAGAATGAATTGTAGACCTGTGTGTGGTGTGACTTCGCTAGAAAGTATTCAGCAGCAAGTCGTGACCACATTCGCGAACGGTTTTTCTGGCCAGTTCTGAGCGTCGATTAAGCAGGCTTGAAGAGAGAATTACATTTTGTGACAATGGAACAAAATATAACACAAAAATTTTACGTGACTATTCACAAGTAATATGAAAGAGACTTGAAAGCTATATGACACGATGCAAGTTTTCTTGGATTATTCCACGCAAGCCTGTATAGCCGCTTGTATGGATGGTTCTGTGGAAGATTTGGCCATCTGCTGGCCGTTTTCATCATAGACGTTTTCGTAATCGGTCATGTGTACAATTTTCGATGGAAGGTTTCCCACAAAGTTGAAATCCTAGCCAGAGAGAAGGCGATAGTAATTTTGTTTATTTTATTTTGAGATAGAGCTTTAGACTTTTAGACACGAATGAATAGTAATTAAAAAACCAAGAAAATGTTTACTTCTTCTACAATAGCACTTTGCGAAAATTGTGGCCAACATTCGTGTTTCTTTAATACACAAGCCCCAGTTATATAGGCTAAGTATTCACGGTAAAATGAGCACTTTCGAAAGCCCTGTTTAAGATCTACTTGTATGCACGTTGTGTATTCTTCCATCTTATGCCGATATTACACGATACCTGCAGCCGTACTTGGTTCTCGTGCAAGCTTCTACAAAGTCTGGTGTACGAGCCGGTATAACAGCCGCTATATGAGCCGCCATGGAAGATTCATATTACACGACAGCAGTTCGCGTACTAGCATTTGGCACCCTCGGTGGGTGCTCAGTGTGTGGTTTGTATTATAGGTGAACCCCATTCGTAGAACTGCTACCAATTAGTGACTTACGTAGACCTATGAAAACACTAGCTAGTACGTCTTAATATTGCTATATTACTGTTTCTCTTTGCATACTAGTAAACATTTCATTCGTTTTCTTGAAAATGATGTGAAGTCACCAGAGTAGGCCCTACGAGTGTGTTATTTTTAATTTTGACGAAAATTAGTGACAGTTGCAAAAAATTATTTTTTCTTTACTTACCGGGATATTACACCCATGTAAAATTTAATGATAAATTAAGTCCGACAGAATTTTGAACTTATGCTCAAAAGATACACTATAATATCAGAAGTCGCACCTTTGCCACTGTACTACCAATTCACTTATTACATTTAGTCTATATAGAGTATTTAAGATAAATAGTTAGAATTAATATTTTCATAGCTTAGGTCATATTTTAAATATTTAGAATGGTTTTAAACAGTAGTTAAAAGTTGTTATAGCCAATATTATTCGTTGTTGCCGTATTTTAAATCTGTATGAAAGAGTTTCAATCTCACGAATGTATAATCAAGAAGGATGTGTCCTTTTCTGTTTCTTCGTCAACTCGTTTCAAGTAGTAGCCACAGGTAGCGCCCTACTCTCTGAAACTGCAATGTGATTGGCCAGGTACGATTGGCGGTATTGAACCTGCCACGAAAAATAGGACGTGTCCAACCTGGTACGAAGTCTGCCCGTGTAAGGCGGGAAATGCCATTATGGGTGCCACATTAGCCCGTATACCGGCCGCTATGGCGGACCTTGCACAAGCTTTTACGGAATCTGGTATCGTGTAACATCACCTTTATGCAATGTTAACATTGAGATTATTCCAAAGAACCCTTCATAGCTGATTGCATGCAGGCTCGGATAGCAGGTCTCGTGGAAGACTCCGCCCGAGTTTTTACGGAAAATTTTATCGTGAGATAGATTTACCGTGCGTATACTTTGCTCCGAAATGTCGGTGATTAAAACTGAAGTAATCTGAAACCGATAATAAATGTAAGTTTAGTCGTTCTTTAATTGTTACGTAATGTAGTCATATAAAACAAACGGTAAAATAAAACTCAAGTTAACGTTATTGCCGTTTACAAAATCAAAAAACATGACGTTTGTTGACGAAGTTTTCAGATTTTTTTTTTGGTCGGCGCTGTACTGCGAGGTATCGAACTCGGCGAGGGTGACACTAGGTGAAAATGGAACAGCGGTGGAATGTAATGGCAAGGGGAACGGGAGTACCTGGAGAAAACACGCCGGGAAAGGCAACGCCTGCCACGTTTTCCACATACGAACATTCACGTCTCGCCGAGAATCTGTGGTACGTTCACGGTCACTCCATACTTTCCTGAAGCCCTGCTTATAGTTCTTAGAAAAAGAATATTGCATGTCACTCGGTGCGTCCATTAAAACTGCAGCTAGGGGCAGTGATTTTCTTCTAAGGTTGATTTTAAAAGACTTTTTTTCTTTACTTGTGCGACAAGTGACAAAAGTCGAGAAGAGACCCGGGAACCGGCTTCAAACTACACGTAAAGGTTAAAGCTGGGTCTACAATAGGAAAATTAAGCGTTAACTTATGCGTTATGACGTGTATAGAAGAACTGAAACTGTATGCGTTGGTTTCAGGTCGCGTGTGGTATTTGGGGTTTCCTGATAAGCGTTGAAAATAAATATTTTATATCCTTAGTAAATTTTTTGTGACCAACCGGAACATAGCAGTCGATGTTGTTGGCGGAAACGGTTATTTACAGTAATGTAAACATAAAAAATATTAAAAAGGCGTTTGTGTGTATATATTTATGATTATATTTGTGGATTGAGCTCACTGTAGTAAGCTTCTCTGTCAGAAAATATCTGCTTAGAATAATAATCCGTCTATAGTCCATTCACGGTTACTTCCGACTTTTCTGAAGCCCTGCTAAAGCTGTACTTCCGGGATATCCCTCAGCCTCGTGCAAACAAAGCTTAACCAAGCTAGGATATTACACCAAAGGGACAATGCACCAACATTCGTGTGCTCTCAGTGTAATAATATTTTGCAAAAAAACTATTTCTTAACAGGCATTACTAATACGCCTAATTTCTCCTTGTTTTTATTCTTATTAATTATAACTGAAATATGGATAAAATATATGTTAAAGTGCAATTTAATAAAAAGTAAGATATTTATGTTGACAAAAGAATAAACCCCTTGTGAAACAAGGCATAGGAACCTCTTTAGGAAACAACCAAGCATAACATAATACGTAGGGTGATGTTTCAAAGGTTTGATTTAAAAAGTATGAAGAATCCGCGAATATACTATATGTATGTACGATTGTGTTTTTACGAGTTCAGGTTACGAACAAAAATAATACGGGCAGATTTGTCGCGAGTTTTCGTTGGCTGGATTTAAGAATTATCTGGTTAATTGCGAATCGTAAATCCATGACGAATTTCCGTGTACGAGAAGTGCGGTTCCTGAATAATTCGCGATAATTTTCCAGTTGTAAACCCAATTTGACACTTGATCACTTGCAGTAGAGCGCTTCCATCTCTTCTCAAAGGGTCAAATAAGGAAGAGGATAGGGACGGCGTGACCTGGTGGAAAGGCTGTTCACGATTAATCGATGACTTTTGAAAGTCAACCTTGAAAAATTTTACTGCCGCACTCTGCATATACCTTAACGAGCACGTTGATTGTCATGCGCCCAGTAGAGTTCGTAACGACATAGAAGAAAGTTGCTCCGTATGTAAACGTTGAATTAAGAGTTGGATATAGATTTGTGAATACTTCAATTATTTATTTTGCTTTCTATTATATTTAAAGCAGAAAGGTATAAGAATTGACAAATTTATAAAATATTTACTTTTCTAATAAGTTCACAGTTTCACTTGACAGACGCATGAATGAAGTGATCAGGCTCGTGGTAATGTTAATTTTACGCACAGAGGGAAGAATACACAATGTGCATACAAATAGATCGTAAGCTACGGCTGCAATCACTGTCGTATTCCCGTAAAAAAAAAAAATACAGTGGCGTTACCGTGGAAGTATGAAAATGTACTGGCTACAACCGCAGTAAGAAAACTCTTTAAGTGGCCAATGAGAAACGAGCACAAAAAAAACTGTACCTGTATCGCGGATATTTACAAACAGTGTGTTGGCTAGCGTTATATATATATAATATTTTTTTTATCTACACGTGATGAAGTGTCGCGCGAATCGTGTTTCGGGATATTTAAATTGTGACATATATAATTGTTATCTTGTGATTGGCCGGCGTAAAACTCGTCGCTGTCGCTCTGTAAAGCTCACCTCATCATGTCAGGAAGGGGTAAAGGAGGGAAAGTTACGGGGAAATCCAAGGAAGTGTACGCATCAGTGGAAGGATTGCAGCGAGTCCGCGCTGATCCTTCTGTTCGTAATCTCTTCACACTCCTTCCCCTCGACGATGAAGGCTCGAGCGATTTTTTCACTCCCTCTGCTTCGCCCTCGCAGGAGTAGTCTTATGTGTCAACGAAGGTTCTTGCTCGTTCTAAAGTTCAACGAATTCCGTCCATCTCCTGCAAAGATCCGCCATCTCCCATCACTGCTGTTGGTTTACGTCATTTGCGACTTCTTTGCGGCTTGTTTGTGGTTCACCAGCGTCGCAGCCGGCTTCGATTCGACCTTTCTACAAAAGCTGTCCATGCTGCGCTCTTCGGTCTGCTGGACCGACAAGGATTCTGCCCGTATACGTACGCCCTGCCCAGCGACGTGCCGATTATTCAATTGGTTGTTCGCCACATGCCTCAGGGCACAGATCCAGCAGAGGTTGCCTCGGCCCTTCACGGACTGGATATCTACCAAAGTTCGTTATAGTCCTCGGGGACCCTGCCATACAGCGCCCGCCATTATACTGTCCACCACTGTTTGTGCGTTTGATGGATGCAGCACAGGCGACACAGCTCCTTGGACTACGTCATTTCCTCCAGTCCTGTGTCCACGTGGAGCGGTTCCGATCCACGACTCCCAAGCGCTGCATACTATTTTTTTTTGTGTTAAAAATTCCTGAATGTACCATTATATATAAACACACAGATCTACCACCTTGCATGTTATTTCATAGTGTGTAAACACGTTTAAGGAAGTCTTCAGAAGGCTGTGTCTTGGACAGAGACGGCAGCTTGTTTGCGCAAGGCGCTCCTTGTTTGCATGGCGCGGCTTGGCAAGCTGATAACGAACCGCGGTTCTGCTTCCCCCTCCCCCCCCCCGTCCAATTACGATTCAATGTCCAGAAGGCTGTGTCTTGGACAGAGACGGCAGCTTGTTTGCGCAAGGGGGTCCTTGTTTGCATGGCGTTACGATTCAATGTCAGCCCGTGCGCTCATCGGCTGTGCGGGTGTAGGCGTGGGCCGCTCTGCTTCGCCAAACACCGCGTAGCTTCAAGGTGGGTTTACGGTTGACTTAACAGAATAAGTGTGGCGTGTGCTTAAGATATGAATCAATGTGTTCAAGGGTATTAGTTTATGACTGTCGTATGCTTTCTTGGCGTGACTTAAGAGATCGTTATATTTTATATCTTAAGAACAAGTCAAGACGAAGTACCCAATCAGAGCACAGTGACAGTTGTTGTTGGTGGGAAACTGTATTTACAAGTTGTATTTAGGTTATGTCATGTTTTGTTCATTAAAAGGATAGTTCATGGTCATGTTTTCTTTTGTGGAAGAGGTTATTGAATTCGCTTGAATGAACGTGTTTTCAGGATTATTGATGTAAATGCCTAATGTTGGCATCGGCGTATCCTTCGAGTTTTTAAAACGATTACACAAATAGTAACCACAAATAATTAAGTATATGTAAATTGTTAATTTTTCCAGGTTATTTCGGTTGCTTACTTCTCCTACGATTTTGATTGGCTAGACTTAACAGTTGCTAATTCAATCATAAATTGCAAATCATCTTATTGTTCATTTTCCGTGTGCTTATAAAGTCATTATGTACAATTCATAATTATTAAGTCTTTAATCGCAAAGCCACCTTTACCTAGGCCCTGGTTACGTGCCGCCGCTAACCTGCTAACAAGCCTCGACTTCTCCTATTACAGAGAAATTCTTCGTTTTCTTGTCATAATTTCAGTTTCAACTAAATTATTTAAAATGTTTGATTATAGAAAATTTACATTTTACTAGCTACTGAATACTTATTGTGTCTCATTTTTGTGTGTTATTTTGCTGGTCGCAGAAAAAGCAGAAACATATCGATAAAATGAAAATGTTGTTGACTCTTCATAACTACCGGATAACACTCAGTGAAAATGGAGCACAAAAAAAAAAAAAAAAAAAACTAAACAACTCGTGAAATGTAATTTTATCTATCAGACATAGTTAATAATTGCCCGGAAACAGAAGTTGTGACATGAATCTAAGAATATCTGCAAAATAGATGAAGCCGATCCTTAAAGGGAATCCCTAGTCAAGGCCACGTTTGGTTATAGGAAGCGCTGACAGGCCGAACTGCGCACTCTCTGGTAGCTGCATTTTTCGCAAATTTGACATATGTACAACACGTTCGGAAACTACCTGTCGATATTCAAACCACAGCATCTGTGGGCGAACATAAACAAGGAACTCTAATCACAAAATGTTCGGAAAAGCCGTTTAGTATGTTTAAATTGAAGTTGGATTTTGGCAAACGACGCCGGGTGTCCGCGGCTGCATGTAAAGACTGTTCGTGGTAAAGTGAGCACTTATGAAATCAATCTTTGGAAAATGTCACTGCCCCTACCTGCGTGTATTTTAACGCGCACGCTGACTGGTAGGCGCTCAGAAAGTTGGCAACGTCTGTGGGAGTAGTTCCATGTGTTAACGTTGAAATAAAATTTTAGGCAAACATTTGTGAATACTGAAATTATTTCTTTTACTTTCTATATTTTATTAACATATAAAGTATTAAGAATTAGCAAATTTGTAAAATGTTTAATCTTATAATAATTCCAAAGTTACCCATGACCGACGCACGAATAAAGTGCTGAAGCCCACGGCAACGCTAATTTTACACGCGGAGGAACAATACAAAATGTTCATATAAGTAGATCTTTAGCAGGGCTTTCGAAAGTGCTCAGTTTACCGCGAACAGCCTACACCTGCGTGCCCAAGAAGTTGAATGACGCGAAGGCGAACAGCGGTGGCGCGACACGCGGCCTGCCCGTGTACGTAGGCGCACACTGATCTGCCACTGCTGTGACGCCTTTGTGTGGGACAGTGGCAACCCATTGGACCGACAGGCGTCGTCGCGTGCTGATTTGGGGGGGTGGGGGGTGTTTGCGAAGTATCCATAACCATTCCGGAAATTTTGCATCCATACTTGCACAGAAAAATCCGGAATGGTAACCATTCTGAATCAGTACTTTTCAGTCTCCCCGCTGCATTGCCGTGGATCAGTTGTTCGCCTTCGTGTTATGCAACTTGTACTGCAAGCAGGTACATACGGCTGCGGACAGCGGCGTCGTTTGTCGAGATTCAACTTCAATTTAAACATACTAAATGGCCTTTCGGCCTTTCCGGACATCTTGTATAACAGCAGGGTATTATTGCATAGGATGAAAGCCAGTGGATTAAACTACATGCTCCACTGTGTAATTTTTTCCTTTCCCTTAAGAAAACTGTGCAGGATGAACATTAAAAGGATATTTCTTTGAAAAACATTTTTTCTCTTTAAATATTAAAAGTGAAAAGTGGTGTATGTAGAAAATTGTGTATATTTCCTTTCCTGGGATAAAAGTCGTATGTTTTTCCAGACCGTTGTATTTACCGACATATGCTCAAGCTTTAATTTTACACGTAATATTTTATTTTATTGGCGAGTATCCTTAAGGATGCTGACCGCTAAATATTCGCTACTTTATATTTGTACGAAATACTATTAAAATCGTAATTACTTAAAAGTAAAGTTCCCTTGCATTCAGAAATTTTAGGTCACATAATTTTCTTTATCATAATATGTCAAAATTAATTAATTTTATTGTTTCTGGGATGTACATATAACAATAAAACCTCTTCATCCTAAGTAAGTTAAAAGTATGTTTACAAACCTTTATAAAAGTTTTTTTTTTTGGCGAAAAAAATAAATACACACTAAATAAAGTAATTCGTCATGTTATAAAATTCGCCAACTTAACAGAAACGAGAAACATTTTTGCTTGTTTTTTAATTTTTAGAAGTCTTATAATTTTTTCTAAAATAAATTTTGCTGACCATGCCTAAACATAAATTAAAAGGCGATGCTAGCCACCCTGGATAAATTTTCTGAGAATTTTAATTAATTTTAATTTTTAACATCGAACACGCACTAAAATTATGATTTTGACATATGCTAGGTACCATGCTGCAGAAACTATGCACTATACTACATTTTTTATGCAAGGGAAGAGTACATAATGGTAATGTTTACAAGTTGAATAGTATTTCATGCACTATAATGTAGCTAATTTATTTGGTTACCAGCGCCCAAGGATGCCGCTACCTTGAGTTTGTTGTGTTGCTGTATTTGAAATCAAATTTTTTTTTTTTACGAAACCATTTTAACTATACTATAATATACGAAAAGAAAAAACTTCAAACGAGGGACGAATCATATCCCCAATATGTTATTTCAGAGTCCTTGGACGTAGCTGAAAATTGCTTTTCATACAGCTTTAATAATATACTGGCAGGAAACATGTGAAACTATTACCTAGGTGACTGCAGTGAATTTTGCTCATTTTCCAGTTCCCTAGAGTGCTTCCGATGGGCCTCCTTTACTTTTCTACCAACCTTGCCACTGAACCCAATGACTTCAGCTGGGGCACTGTTTATCGGAAATTGTTAGCGCATTTATTTGTTTAATGCACATTAACAGTAAGAATTGGCATTTTGGTAACATTTAGGTTCAACGACTTCAGTTTCACTTGATCGACGCAATGGGTATGTCACGTGTCATTTTCCAATTTACAGTAGAAAGAAGTAAAATGAACAACTTGGAAATTATGGCTAACTATGCTTATGAGGGTTTAAGGCATAATTTACCGTACCACCCTTATCGATATCAGGGGTGATGCCTATGATATGAATTTGGCGGCTGTATCTTAAACAGTTCGGGCATTTTGGCTAACTATGCTTATAAGTTTTGGATAGAAACACTGTTTTTGACATAATTTGCATGGGTTCGATTAGCGTAGGTAGTAGACTATGATTTTAACAAGGTGGAGTGACAGCATGAAGTAGCATGAGATGGCGATGAACTAGCACATTCCTGAAACAAGATGTTGGTGTTGACATGGAATGTTAGAACTTGAACTGAAACATTCTTAAAACAATATGGCCGATGTTGACTTGGAATGACAGAGCATAATGTAATATCTGGACAGTTCTAGAAACGATATGGCGGCATGTAATGACAGAACATGAAGTATCACGGTAGAATGGCATAGCATGAACTGGGACATTCTTGAAACAAGGTCATGTTATTTTCAGACTGAGATACTCATGAAAATTTGGGCAAGGAAACGTTGCAGAAAATTTTGCACATTTGGAGGGAAAACGGGAAATTTTGATGCCGAGGTCAAAGGTCATATGGCGAATGTAGGTTAAGATCAATCATCCAAGATGGCGAATGTAGATCAAGGTTAAAGGTCGTCCAAGAGGGCGAATGTTCGTCGACGTCAAAGGTCAAGGTCATCCACGATGGCGTCTGGTGAAATTGAGCTTCGTAGCGTAGTGGTAAACTTTTGGCCTCGTAGTTTGGAGGGCCTGGGTGGATTCGAATCTTGTCCCGACCATTCTTATTTCGGTTTTCCATGGTTTCCCGAAATCACCCCAGACGAATGCGGGGTTTTTCTATTCTACAGGTCATGGCCGATTACGTCATGTTCCTGCATCCGAGCTACTAGCTCGACCTCTTATGACCTCACTGTCAACACGACGTTAGTCTACCTGCCTCGTTAGACAAAGTTAGTTAAGTGCAACATAAGCATTTTTGAATGAAAATTAACCAGATTCCACAAATTTAGTTGCTAAACTTTAAACAGTGACTGACTCGCCACGCGGACAAAGATTCGGCCCCCACTGTCAAGGTCTGCACAAGCTTTCTTGATTGCGTCCCCTTTGCTGGTCTAGAAATGGCCGGTCGAAAAATTCCGTCGCAATGACCTGGCAGTGACAAGGTTCATGGCGGGGTGTGGAGGTGTTTTATATATATACATATATATATATATGACACACACACGAGCTAAATTTAATTTCCGAATTTATTTTCAATTCTGCAAAAAAAAAATCTATACTGCTTTGGTCTTCAAAATTTACTATCGCGTAGTCATTTGGGGAAACTACGTACCAACTCAGGGTAAATATGTACTAAGTTTACATTTGTCATGAAGGCCCTATAGTCCCTACTTTGATGTTTAACTTTCTAGTTAAATTTTATTTTTAAACAGCCTTGAAGGGCATGGAATCTTTCGGCCCTGCATTTTTATTCAAACCATAGGCTATTCACGGTAAAATGAGCACTTATGAAAGCCCTGCGTGAGATCTACTTGTATGCACGCTGTGTATTCTTCCGCTTTATGCAAGACTAACATTGCCATGATCCTCGTCACTTTATTCATACATTGGTCAAGTGAAGGTACGAAATTATTGAAAAAGTAAATATTTAACAAATCTAGCCATCTTTACACTTTGATGCATAAAAAACAATGAAATAGGCAACCATTTTTAATAATATAAATTATCTAACACTTTTTATACAACGTTAAGATATGGAACTACTTTCCTCTCCATCGTTACCAACTTTACTGGGCACAAGTCACTCAGTGCGCCCGTTAAAATATATCCAGGTAGGAGCAGTGACTTTTTAAGGTTGATTTCAAAAGTGCTCACTTTATCGTGAACAGCCTTTACCAACACTACGCCGACGTGACAGACGTCCTTGTCTGCGCGACCTTGATATCTGTGATAATAGGGACTAAGGATGGCTAGGTGAAGAATCGCAATGGAAGCGCCTAACTTTCCGCGACACTCGTGGGCAGTGTGTGCTCAAGACTGGTGTGTTTCTGAGCAAGCAAGG
Organism: Dryococelus australis; assembly: GCA_029891345.1. Taxonomy (NCBI): domain Eukaryota; kingdom Metazoa; phylum Arthropoda; class Insecta; order Phasmatodea; family Phasmatidae; genus Dryococelus; species Dryococelus australis. Next base: position 301,605,319 of record CM056995.1, on the reverse strand, counting down.
AGACGTCACGTGCCCGTTGGTACTCGGAGGCGATGCGCGGACGGCCGTTCCCACTGTCCGTCCCTTCCCACTCCAGGATATTGGTTGCTGGGTCGGTCTTTTCGAACTTGAGCACACGGGCGAGGAGGATCGCCCCCCAACAAGCATGAGACACCAAGTGAGGTTTTTTCACAGCCTGCTATTCGACAATCATCCCGATAGTGACGTCAGATATGACGTGTTAGTTGAACACGAAACAGTGGAAATGGGCTGTACAGCTTTCATTTTAAGTGAAAATGTGTAGTAGATAGCTTGATAGTAGAAATGGCACCCCCACCCGTGGCACCAAACTTGATTGATTCGGACAAGCAGTCTTGTTGGCTTCGGTAACGGTTATTAGCCAGCTTATCACTTTTAATGTACGTGTATTCATACTAAGAATTTGATAATTGCCTAAATATTTGTGGATTAAATCGAGTATTTAATATTGTTTCAATTTGATTTACATAACATTTATTGTTTTGCATTATTGTATGAGAGTGCAATTTTGATTGCTTTTCTTTAATCTTAGCTTCCGTAGGTTAGGAACATAGACCTAATACGAATTTATTGTTTAAACCCTTTTTTAAAAGTGAATCTTGCGATAATTGTTAACTCAGTCCAAAATTATAATGTCTACGAAGTAGTAATGTTGCCCTATTAAATTTTAAATAAAATAATGTCGAATAGCTTCTCAAAATGGCGGCACATATTCTGCAAGTACGCGAGAAGTATACATCTTCGTTTACTTTTATACGTGCATACTTCACTTGCAATTCGGACAGCACTTAAGTCACTTCCGGGGACAGGTACGCACAAGTATGTGCCACAGGCGAATTCGGACACAGCCTAAGAATGCTCGTGCAGACGTATCAGCAGCAGTGTCGGACGCGGTCACAACGGGGGACCGAAAGTTTGTGTCCTCGCGACCAGTAGGTGGTCGCTTCTCACGCATCTGATTTGTTTGTAATCTACGACAATTCACAGTGGATGATTGGCGTTTTGATTGTGAACTAAAAATATTGTTTAAAAATGGTGTAAAACTTGTTACTATGTAGGACCGGGGATTCGTCATAACCATACTGCATAAATTACGTTTAGTTCATTCACGGTAACTTTGCACTTCTCTGAAGCCCTGCAAAAATTCTACGTTCAGGATATTCCTTAGCCTCGTTAAAAAAAAAGCTTAGAAAATCACACCTATAGGCCGTTCATGGTAAAGTGAGCACTTTTTAATGTCCTTCCAATATGTACTAACAAATAATAAATATATTTTATGAAAGCATTACGCTTTAACGTTTGGGCGTGGTGGAATGTGTATCCTGTGTTTATTGGTCACAAGGCAATGATTATATTTAAAAGTGACGGAAAGATAGAAAGTGACTAAAAGGAAAAGTTTTGCAGGGCCTTAAAAAGTGCTCACTTTACCGTGAATATAGTATAAGGGACAACACACCGCATTCAAGCGCACTCAGTGTAATATTTTTCATAACAACTATGTATTTCTATGCGTTACCAACACATGTTTTCTCACCGTTTATATTCATATTGATTATAAATAGAATATTGTAATTTATAGATTAAATATAACTAAATAGTTAACAGGATATGTTACTTTTCAGAAGTATAAAACGCCTATGATACATATTTCGGAAGGTTTGATTCAAAACGTGTAAATAAACAGCGAATAGACTATAGTAAAACATTTCAAGGGCTATGAAATCGGTGATTGACACAGTAAACATTTAAGCGCACGCTTAAATACAGTAATAAATTAAGGCAAACTTTTTTCACAGCCTCCGTACGACGACAAAATTGAGTCTTCATCCCTCAACAGCTGCAAGTTTAGATGAAGCTTTGGTGGTCTACTCTGCCCGTGTTTGTATTATTTTGGTTTTGGAGTTATAGGTATTCATATTTTAAAGAAGCTGTCGTGTAATGTTTACTCTTGTGCGTGTACATTAATTTTATTATGCTCACTATCTCCTGTTCAGTGTGAATGGCATGTTTGTGTGCGAATACCAATTTGCACGTGCACAGTTTTGATCATATACTTTTGGTCAAGTAAGAAAATTATTTTCTGCTTCCTTTTCTTATACTTGGGTAATAATTTTAAAATTCATAAGAGATTGGAACTGTGGGTTGGTGTATCATCGCAGTCACAACTCGGAGCAGGATTGTAACGGCAGTTATAATGGGGTAATCTATGGTTACATTGGATATCACATCCTGTACCTTCTTACTTGAAAATCTGCGTCGCCTGGGAACATGTAACTCTTATGTTAAGTTCATTTGCAAACAGAAGGTACATATATTCATTAGAGCGAAATACTATCTACATGCTGAATAAATACTTCGGACAATTTTTGCGCAATTTTTTTTTGTGTGGGAAGTCTCGTCACCAGCCTTCCGAACATCATTCCTCTAGGTAAACTTCATGTTCACCCCTCTCCCATTTTAACTATGGATTTGCAAGTAGACGCAACTTCACGGCCCTTCATAATCACAAGTAAGCCACATAACTTACTTGACCGTCCAAACATTTCAATAAAAAGCCTGCTCTTTCTTCCCGTAGCCAGGAAACATAAGCACCCGCTATTTCGCTGTTCACAGGATTTGAGCGTTTTAGTGGTGCTGTTAAAATAGAAAATTTTTGTGATCACGATCTTATTTTCAGCGTGCGAACATTTGGCGAGCCATGTACGTATTTTGGCAACTCTGAAATGTTGTATTCCGCTGGTGGTGGTAACAGTGGAGTGTTCGAACTGTGCCGAAGTCAGTAGCAGCCGAATTAGGGTTTTACATAACACAGTTATGCCGGAAAGGCTGAAGAACATGCATGTGGAAAAAATATACATAATTGCCGTAACACCATCCAAATGAAAATTAGTTACTAGGAGAATGTGCTATCAGTTTGCAAAAGAGATCTTCCTATTGGCTACAACTCCTCATGGGTGCACGGAACTCTACTTCCTGTGTGGGATTCTGTTGTAATAACCACGCGACGTTCCCTGACCAAAGGCAGCTAGCAAACAACGTCTACAATTGTCACCTGTGACTAATTTTGACGGCACGTAGTAGAACTTGCCATAACTGGCCATCCGGCGTGTTTCGGCCCGCATGCAGATTTCCTCCGGTTGGCTTCGCTGCCGGTCGTGTGTTGACGTAGTTTGCCACCCAGCAGTAAACTTGAAAGACTGTGTAAAGGTCTTGGCAGTGTACAAATTACCTATAGGCTGTTCACGGTAAAATGAACACTTTTGAAAGCCCTGAATAGGATCTACTTGTAAACACGTTGTGTATTCATCCGCTTTATGTAAAATTAACTTTACCATGGGCCTTATCACTTTTTCGCGCGTCGGTCAAATGAAACTGTGAAATTATTAAGAAAACAAATACTTTACAAAAATGTTCATTTTTACACTTCCTTGCATAAAAAAAAAAACAGAAAGCGAAAGAAATAACTTTAAGTTATCACAAATGGTTACCTAAAACTTTTTATTTGACGTTAAGATATGGAACTACTTTCCATCTATCGTTACCAACTTTACTGGGCGAATGTCACTCGCTTGCGCCCATATGTGCATGCAGGGGCAGTGACTGTTTTCTAAGATTCAGTTCTAAAAGGCTCACTTTATCGTGAACAGCCTTTAAACAGGAGTAGAATTTTAACTACCTAATATATTTCGATGGGGTTTGTTCTATTGATCATACATTTCAGTGGAGAGATATGGGCAGCTCTTATTATAGTCGTCTTAATAGCCCATGCGGGTGAAGTGAGGTGAGTAGGTATGGAGCAGCGCCGGAATGCATGGGCGGGGGAAACTGGAGAACCACGAGAAAAACACACCGACCAGTGGCATCGTCCAGCACGATTACCACATGCGAAAATCCGGGAGCGACACCGTCAGGAGTCGTACCCGATTCGCTTAGGTGGGATGCGAGTAGTCTGACCACTCAATCACCGCGGCCCCCTACTGTATATCAGAATTAACAAAACCATTACATACAGCAATAATTCATACAACGTATAGTTTTCTAATAAAATAGATTATGTAAGTTATTGAATAACAACTTAGATAAACCCCAATATCAGTGCATATGCAAAACTAATTTTATTACATGTATAAAGATTTACCGTGTACAATTTTTAAATACAATTTAAAAAAAAGTTTATTTTAACCCGATTTTATTTCTTTTTAAAAGATTCTGTTAACAAATTTTGCTCGTAAAATACATATTTGCTGTACAATATAGACATTCCAGTAGCATACATTAGCAGATAATATTTTATTAATTTTAAGACAGTTATTTTGACATTATTACTGTTGTCTTATATCCCTTAGTTTAAAAAAAAAAAATGTTTTATCGAAAGCTGTATCGACTATCGCTGTATATGAACGGTACTAACTAGCAATCAAATAATAATCCCACCAAAATATATGAAGTATTTAAAATTCTGTTACAGATTTTATGTTTGGTAATTAACGCACGGCGAAACTTTTCCATACGCCATCACGTTACCTCCGACCAAGAAGTATATAGCGTGTCTGCCGTCTAGAAGCGCGGAAGCGCTAAGGGCGAGCCAGGTATAATAGCTTCACGTACCTCCGCTCAATCATAGCCTTTACACGCAAGGCACTAGGGTGCAGTACTAACCGTCCGTATCTCGCTTCTGTGAGATGTTCAGCTGTAACCTGCCATTTTATGGCGTGATAATAAATATAAAGGTGTGCCACTTGCCCTTGTAGTTCTTTAAAAATCTGTACTGCAGTTTTCTTATTTATATATAGATAACTGTGGAGACGTCCCTTTTTAACCAATTTTGCTTATAAAATGTGTTTAGCTAGAGGCAGGAATAGAAAACAAGAAACTTTTCACTCCCGAATTATAGTTTCTCTATGTTATTCGTTTGCACAGCTCACATAAAATATTGTTTTTCAAACAGAACGTAGTTTTAGTTGAGCTCTGGTCACAGTTTCACAGCCTACGTAAGACCGCAGCTAAATGTGGAAGATAGCCAGCGGACAGAAAAACTAATATACTCCGAATTCTCTGTGATCACACACATAAGAAGTAATGTAAAATGACTATATTTCTTCCCTGTATACAATATTTTTCGACTACGCTGGGCACTTATTTTCAAAATGGCATTTAAAAATTTGGGGTGTTACGTCATATCTCAGGAACTAATCAGCAAGTATTTAAACCAAATTTTGCACGTTGACAATACATAATGTAACTATCTAATTCTGAGATCGTTATTGTTGGTACACCATTTTGAAAGATAGCACATCATGAAAAAATATTACTTTTACATAAAACAACTCTCGAAAACAACTCAACCGATTCTCGCCAAATTTGACACGTAATTAATATTATGGTGGACCATTAAAATGCAAGTCGTATATTGATTATGCATGTATTTTAAAAATGGTGGCCACGTATTTTATATTTATTACGCATATCTACCATTCGGCCAAATTTTGTATGCTGAAAGTGTTTATGATAAGCAAAATATACGGCAAGAAATATCAATTTTGTCCGCCATTTTGTAAGATAGCACCACATGAATAAATTAAGATTTGATGTCATATTTCGGGAAACAATCGATTACTACCAAATTTATCAGACAAGTAGTAATACGACAGTTAATGTAAAATGGTGTTTGTTTCCAGTGAGTATGACACCTATGGTCACTTTAACTAAGTAAACTATTTCTACGAAACTACAAAACGAATTTTAACTTCACTGCGTATGCTGGGAGAATATGTTACAACCATCTCATGTATTTATAAAAATAATCATTTCTCCGCCATGTTGTAAGATAGGCTCACATTAAAAAGTGAAGTTTTTATAATAGCTCCAGTTCTTGCAAAATATTTAGCGAAGAAGTTGTACTATGGTAGGCCAGTATATTTTCTATATATCTATTAAATGGTCGGGCAGTTTTTCAGAATGCTGGCTATATAAACTTTTCAACTTTGTATGCTTTATCTACGAAACTATATGACCGATTATAACTTAACTTTGTGTACTGAATACTGGCAGTATCTGTGACAATCGTAGAGTGTGCTAATACATAAACTTTTTGTCCTTCATTCATGAAGATTCACATGAAAAATAAATGGAGGTTTTATGCCACATCTCGAGGACCAATCCACCGATTCCCACCACATTTCATGAGTACCTACCTAGTGCTACAGTAAGTTAGGGCTTGTATGGTCTGTTCGTTGTTTAGTCGCCCTTTTTTAATCAAACCTTTGAAAAATCACATGTATGATGTGCTTCGTTATTTCCTAGATATGCCATATATCGCAAGCCTTCTGTACTTCTGTTAATATAAAAGTGCCTTATTTTTGGTTAAATTGAACGTTTACTTAAATTTTATTTATAATTAATATGCATAAAACCAGGGAGAATAAAGGTGTGTTGGTAATGACTACTAATAAATAGTTCTTATGCAAAATTTATGTACACTGAGTGCGCACGAATGCGGTGCGTTGTCCCTTTGGTGTTATTTTCTATAATTGGTTACCTTTGTTTTCATGAGGCGGAGGAAAGTTCTGAAAGTAGAACTTCAGCAGGGCTTCAGAAAAGTGTGAAGTAACCATGAGTGGCCTATAAACTTAAATGTTTTAGGGGCGGTGGGCCTTTTTTGTAAACTGCATTAATATAAATAAATTATATTAGTATTGTTACGTACTTGCTGGTGTGCATAACTTCCCTTACGAACGAAGGAGTGCGCGAACTCCACGCTAGTAAACCTGAAAGTGCGCGGAGGTTTCCAAAGGCATACCGCCACTGCTGCCAGAAAAGTTTATCACCACTCGTGCTCCCTGATCTTGGGTGGATTGAATTCCTGGGGCTATCTTTGAAAAAAATGTTCTGACCAATGCTCTAAGCATCTCGCAGTGTGACTTGGGATGTGGGAAATCTATATCAGGCCAGCGAGACTACTTCGCTGCGACGGGCTTCCGAGCAACCGACAGTTGAGGGTTTGGAAGATTGTGCGACCTGCATTCTAAATTCGAATTATTGGGAAACCACTGATTCGCAGTGAAATTCAACTATTTATATCGGTAAAAACGTCTCCACTTAGAATCAGTGGAAAACCACTGATTGTTTCAGTGAAAAAGTTTCACGGATTGAAATAGTGACGTAAAATTATTTCAATGATTGAAATAGTAAGTATGGTTTTTATTGAATGTAGCCTAATAATTACGTGAAATAAACATATTTACGACTGCGCAATTTACCGTGGTTAAAAAAAAAAAAAAAGCAATAAAAAAATTGAAGGTGGCTGGGATTGAACTCGCAAATCTTTCGACTCTAAGCCGTTACCTTACCAGCTGCGCTACCACACCAAGCTGAAATGTTGGGAGGAAAATATATGATTTATAATTTCGCTGCGAAATCATGAAGATTTAAATTGTATGCTTCTACTTTTCGTTTCTGGTTTAATTGGCACCGATAGGATTGTTAAAATGAATCGTATATATGAGTGCACATTATATACAATTTAAACCTTCAAACAGAGCGCTGCGATGATTACATGAAAAAGAATTAATGACGTACAAAAGGAATGAAAGTCTGCATGTTCATATTACGTCGTAAAATGGTGTTTTGAAAGACGACACATTTTAGAAAGTATTTTGTATTGGTTTTTATTAGTTTATTCGCTGTTATTTCACTTGATACAACTTTTTAATGGCCTTTTTTAAACGTTGTTTGACGGCCATTTTTACATGATCCATACTGATCCATCAGTCAAAAATAAACTACGTAGTAAACAGCGAAAACATGACTGATGAATCAGTGGAAAATGCCACTGAATCAATAAGTGAAGGAAATCTGGCATGTTTTCACTTATTCATAAGTTAAATTCACTGAAGTGACTGTTGTAGCAGTCAGATATGTTTGACTGATTGGAACAGTGAAATTCTCACTAATTCAGTTTAAAAAGTGTGAAGCGCCAGATGTGCGAAGACGAGACGACGAGCCAGCACAGCGGCGAGTGCGACCAGCGGGAGTAGTGTCTGCGGACTGCGAGCGTCGGTACAGTGAAGAGAGAAACTGACACGCGGGACTATTGGACTGTATGCATGAGTGGACATACATTTGGAATGATGACAATACACAGATCATGTGTAAATAATTGGAGGCTAGACGGAACGATATGGCGTGGGAAACGCAAATACTCAGGTATAACCACTAACCGACGGCAACGTCCGTCGCGTTTCCCACGTGAGAAAATGCTGGTATAGGCTGTTCACGGTAAAATAAGCATTTTTAAAGTCCTGCTAAAGATATATTTGTATGCACGTTGTGTATTCTTCCGCCTTATGTAAAATTAACATTTCCGTGAGCTTCTTCACTTTATATGCATGCGTCGATCAAGTGAAACTGTGAAATTATTAGAAAAGTATATATTTTACAAATATGCTCATTTTTACACTAATATTAAGTTATCACAAATGGTTATCTACGACTCTTTATTCAACGATAAGATATGGAACTACTTTCCATCCATCGTTACCAACTTTACTGGGCGAATGTCACTCGGTGCACCCATTAAAATATATGCAGGCCGGAAGGGTGACTTTTATCTAAGGTTCATTTCTAAAGTGCTCAGTTTATCGTGAATAGCCTTTATCGGCCCTGCTGGGAGATCGATCTCGGCTCCTCGTGGTTGAAGGCTTGTGGGCTGACCACACACGGCGGCCGGCAAGCAACACGTGGTACAGCAGAAGCCATGTAACTTCCTGCCCGCGCACAGGAGCTCTACACCCGGCCTCCGCGACCCTCCTGTCTACAGTGCGTGCCGTAGTGACCGGCACGGGGTCAGCCAACCATTCGTGGCTGTTGCGTCCGGCAATTTCCGGCGCCTGCCAAGGGGGAGAGGGGGGAAGTCCGCTTCTGTGCAGCACCTGTAGCGCCTCGCCGTCACAGAACAGACAAGCATACAGAAGCAACGCATGTTTTTGCCTTCGATGCAAACGTACTCAGTCGCTGATTGGCTGCCCAGTGCGTCCGAATCGTTCTACTGTGTAGTGCATGGGGTAATATTGGTTCGGCTGACGTCCGGTAGGTTGGATGGGGTGTCGGGTGTGGATGTATTTGGGCGGATCTTAACTCAGAGCCGATGAAGGTGAAGCGAGGCAAGCATGGAGAAGCGCCGGAATGCGAGGGCGGGAGAAATGGGAGATCCCCGAGAAACCCGCCGACCAGCGGCATCGTCCGGCACGATTCCCACGTTCGGAAATCCGGGAGCGACACCTCCGGGAATCGAACCCGGTTTACCTGCGTGTCATAACAGCTACACTACCGTAGTCCCGGCAGGTTGAATGCTAGCAGCTGATTAGCGAGGTGATCTACCACCGTGTTGTGTGGGCGTTGGTCCGTACTGTTGGAGTTCGCGGCTGGAATCCCTAACATCCGTTGTACAGCGTGCACTGCGAATAAGTATAGGCTGTTCACGGTGAAATGAGAACTTTTGAAATCTCTGCCTAAGAGCTACTTGTATACACGTTGCGTATTACACCGTCTTATGTAAAATTAGCATTGTCATGGACCTCATCACTTTATATATGCGTCGGCTAAATGAAACTGTGATATTATTGAGAAAATAAATAATTTACAAATGTGCTCATCTTCACACTTTGATGCATTAAGAAAAGTGAAAGTGAAAGAAATAATTTTAAGTTATCAGAAATGGTTACGAGCGCTTTTTATTCGAAGTTAAGATCTTGAACTACTTTCCATCCATCTTTACTGGACGAATGCCACTCAATGCACCCATTAAAATGTATACATTCAGGGGCAGAGCTTTTTTTTTAAGTTTCATTTCTAAAGCGCTCACTTTATCGTGAACAGCCTTTAACATACATTCACGTACTAGAAACGTGAGAAAGTACCTTGCAAAGTATTGGGCAGTAAATATTGTGAAAATGATTTTTGCAATCTACGCACCTCTGTGACCAGTTTTCGTCTCGTAGATGCTGCACTGTTTTCGAACTAAAGCAGCGGCCAACGCTTCGTGTAGCCCGTGGTGGGGTGTACGCAGCCTTCGTGTTCTTACTCCTCTGCATCGTAAGCCAGATTTGCAGGAAATGCAATTTGCCGGAATATTCAAGTACACATATCAGATTAGTTTTCCGCACTAGGGACAATATTTCTGTTTATTAATTGAATATTTCCCTTAGATTTCTGTTAATGCAACAATATTTTGTAGTGTGTACCTGGGACCCCCGATGTTAAGATTGCAGCCCGTGTTAACAGGCGAGTTACTCTCTACACCCGGCGACGTCGTCTAGCTAAGCACGCGTATGTTCCTTGGTATAGGCTATTCACGGTAAAGTGAGCACTTTTGAAAGCCCTCTTATTCGGAATAATAGTATATTATTATATTATATTTTAGCCTTAGATGTTAACTTCCGAATGCGGTGGAATATACACACTGTATTTATTGCTTAAAGAGCAATATTTATTTTTAAAAAAAGTGGTAAAGGATAAAAAATGGCCGATAGGAAAAAGTAACTAGGGCCTCAAAAGTGCTCACTTTAACCGTGGACAGACTATAGTAGACAAAATACTGTCAACTAAAATCATGTTGTAGGTAGTTTATTATCCAGGCCTTATGTTTACTTATTCACTTCGGGCAAATAAGAATATTAGATAGTTCGAAGTAAATTAATTTCATATAGTTAATCCCCGAATGTGTATGCCACCTTCAGCGCATTTGGCTTTGTGAGACGCTCTTGCGGTGGGATGGTTTATGGGTTCGAATCACCGGTAAGGAAAGTATGCATATGGCATTTTTAGGCTGGAGTTCAGTTTTGTTTTAGTGTGTGAGGAGGACGTCCTTCTACACAGCGAAAAGCGTCATATTCCTACTGCTGAGTCTGAACACATGCAGGTTTGAATGCAGTGTGTCTAGCTACCAGTTGAATATTTATACTGTGGAGAATGATGGAGAGTGTGTGCTGGAGTTTGGGGTTTGGGAGGATATTCTTGGCTTGGGATAGTCAGCTCGTGAGTGCGTCAAGTCTGTTCGTGCTACTCAAGGTGCTCCCGAGAGACCACTGGAGACTGCGATACACTGCGAGGCAGTGTGGAGATAGCGGAATTCCAGCGAAATATCTCGTAATTCAATTGTTATTTTACGGTAAACGTATTTTATTCTAGTATGTATTGTTTGCAAAGTATCAATAAAGTGTTATTTTTGCCATGTTGTTATTGCAGTCTGAACTCTGGGGAAAGCATGATTATGAGGAGGCTCCGTAAAGAAAATGAGGTATAAAATGTACGGCCATTTATAACCCAAAGGGATTTTAGGGAATGTGGGCACTCCTGAAAATAGAAATTTAAGTAGTTTTAAAATCGGATGATATTTAACTGCGTGAGATAAAACAAAATGTCACTGCATTGTGTTGTCTTGGACTGAGATATGTAATTTGCGAAACTTATTTGAGTTAACTATCCTCCTGTCATGCTTACAGTAAAACAATGCTTACGGTAAAAAAAATTGACAACCTGTTTTGAGACATAACTTCTTTTTAACTCCATATGGCGAACGGTTCACTAGAAAATGAATACACAGTTTGAAATGGCGCGGCTGTTTGACTGCTTACTATACACAGTGTTAACTGGATTTATTTTATTTTATTTTTTTTATTGAAGGGCGAGGTACTGCGAACGAAACATTTAAAAAATGCCACACTATAATTCAAGTGAAGAAATCGCAATGTTTTATCGCAAATAATTTGTAATTATTTTTAAGATATAATATATTATTATAAGTTGTTCACGGTAAAATAAGAACTTTTGAAATCGACCTTTGGAAAATGTCACTGCTACTACCTACATTTACGGTCACAGACTTCAATGCTCCCAGTAATGTTGGTACATACAGGAGTAAGTATTAGTAGAATTTTTAAATATGTTTATTTTATAATAATTTTACTTGGCTGTCGCATGAATAGTGATCAGGCCCATCGCAATGTTGATTCTGCATACAGCGGAAGAAAACTCTATATGTACGCAAAGAGTTCTTAAGCAGAATTCTTAAGGCCAAGATGATTCTTTGTATTAACCGATAAATATTTCCTGACAGGAAAAACTTCACGTTTATCCCCTATCATTGTAAATAAATTAGGAAAATTATTGTTAAAAAATTGGGTTTGGCTGTGTTGGGGACACGGCCGTTTGTTTTGTGTGAATACGTCTACGGTGACGCGCTCGGAAGCCTTGATGTTTCTTTTACGTTCCCGGCACCGCTTCACTTGCTCATATGGGGTTTTATTAGTATCACTGGATTGCTTCAGATATGCTCTTTCCAACCGTATAATATTTCTGTATTTCGACTTGGCTTTTGGACGAGTATAGGCCGAAATTGTCGTAAGTTTTCTTAATTTTCTACATTAAACTCTTATAACCATAACCTCGCCACACAAATGTTCTTATACACAAAATCAATTGATCTCGACGAGAGCTGTCGATTGAAACTTAAACGAGCGTCGTAGCTTCTCCTAGTTAAAAGTTATACTACGCGGAAGTTATGAGACGCGGTGAAACACACTAAAAATTCCCCCCCCCCCTTTTTTTTTTCACCACCCGCCGTGCGTGATGCTTCGCTGTCCTCACTCAGCGTAACATATTCTTTGATCCTTTGGCAATCGAGTGGTGTAATTGAATTTTGAATGTAGACGATAGATTCGGAGCCACAATGCCATGCTGTATCCCCCGATTTTGTTTACATCGGATTTTCTGGATTGCCTCTCACTGTGGTTGCAAATTTTAAAGACGTATTCACGTCAAAGACGACGCACGATGTGAGTGGGGAGCCTGGCTCCGCCCAGAGGTGTGTGTCAGCAGGTTGGTATGGGTGGCGCCATGGACGCCCAGCCGGCAGCTGCAATGCGGCGTCGTGGTCCTCGGGAAACCCCGAGGGCGAGGAGGATGTGATCATGCCCTATTGCCAAGTTCGGAGCAATCGTCCCCGCCGGACCGGGCCGTGGCAAGTGGGTCGCCTCCCGACAAGCGGCAACATCGGGGTATCGATCCTCCCACGAGACGCAGCATCCTTCCTAACAATGGCGTGTAATGAGTTTTTGTACAGAGTAAGCAATTTCTAGTAACAAACCTAACTTCCAACTTTGCGTACCCTCCACGTGTAATTACTGTTTTATAATACCTACCATTAGTTATAAAAACGGAAATGAGATGAATGTTATAATAATTAAACTGAATATTATTTGGATACCGTATTACCAATTATAAGAAAACTCCCGTTTTCCCGAACTTCATCTACTTTCCAAGGGAAAATGTAGGACTGGAGGACGCAAACAGAACGACTGCTTACCCTGGCGAAGGAACGCGGTCGCATGTTGTTACTTGCGAGTTCGATTCGAATCGCAAACAGGAAACTCGGATTTAAATGTGTTTAAAGTTAAGGCGAATACTATAAAGGTCAAACATTTCCAATATGTGTAGGGTAAGCATTGCTTACCTTGCGTCTATGGAATAAACGCCACTGCTTCTTAACATAGTCTGCGCTGCACACCGGCTAACAGGTATAGAAAAAAAAAAAAACAACTGTCACGAGTAAAAGTTAGTCTATTCGCGGTTTCTTCACACTTTCTGAATCATTCTATGTATGGCGTGTTTTGTTCTTTTCTAAATATGCCGTGTATCACAAACGTTTAAAGGCTGTTCACTATAAAGTGAGCACTTTCGAAATCAACCTTAGAAAAAAGTCACTGCTCCTACCTGCATGTATTTCAACGGGCGCACTGAGTGACATGCGCCCAGTAAAGGTGGTAACGTTGGAGGGAAAGCAGTTCCATATCTTAATATCGAATAAAAATGTGTTAAGTAGCCATTTTTTACAACTGAAATTATTTCTTTCGCTTCCTGTTTTTTTTAATCCACCGAAATTAAAAAATTAGCATATTTTACAATATTTACTTATCTATAAATTTCACAGTTTCACTTAACCAATGCACAAATTAAGTAGTGATCAAGCCCATTGAAATGTTAATTTTACGCAAGGCGGAAGAATTCACAATGTGCATACGAGTAGATCTTAATCAGAGCTTTCAAAAGTCCTTAGTTTACCGTGAACAGCCTATATCCCTGTCTTAACATAAACGTATTTTATTTTTGGTTAAATTGAACTTTTTTTTCATTTTATCTATTATGATATATCATTTGTGGTTAACATACATTAGAACAGGGAGAGCCTAGTACTAAATAGTTCTTATGCAACATATTATTGAACTTAGTACGCACGAACATGGTGCGTTGTCCCATTGGTATAATTTTCTAGACTCTGTTAAGCGTTGTTTGCATGAGTTGGAAGAATATTATGAAAGTAGAATTTTGGCAGGGTTTTGGAACAGTTGGAAGTAACTGTGAATGGACTATGTAAGCAGGGGCGACTCTAGCATTTCTGAGGTCCTAGGCAAAATTTAAGAGGCGCTTACTTATTAAACAAAGATGTACTCAACTCGGTGTCAGCTGTGATACGAATTGTCGTGCGGCAAATTTGCCACCCATTTAGTGTATACTCTGTTCCGCCCCGTACCGGCACGCATGCGGTGTGTTGCCTGTGTATACTCAGTTTCACCGTGGATTGGCGTCTTTAACGCTAATTTGTTAATACAGTCATTGATTTATGTTATTATTATTGCTGTTATATGTACAAACGTGCGGGACTGTTGCTGGGGCACTATAGAATGACTGTATTTTGTTTTGCGTTATTAATTTTTATGTATAACGTTTACAAATATAAAAAGCGCGCGTGTGTGTGTGTGTGTGCGCGCGCACGGAGTATGCAGGTTTTTCCTATGTGTATGAATCATTAACATAATTTTTTTCGTGGTGACAAGTTTATTATCTGGGGAGTGCGTAGGCAGATGCGAGTAATGTGGCCGGCAAGTATCTGGCCGTGTGAGCTCCCTAGTCGGGAGGTTTGTACCTTTTCCGCCCCTTTTTCCGGCGACCCAGCTACCACGTTTCCCCGCGCTGAGACGCACCCAGATAACTGCCAGCTACTATATTTACTTTATTTCATCTCTTAACTTTCCTAATGCAATGATGGTCGTGCGGTCTAGACGACGGACTGGCAACTCAAGGTATGTCGGAACGATTCCGCACGCCTCCTGCATTTTTGAGTTCACAAACAACTAAAAATAATTCCCACCACTTCTAGCAGCCACTACTTGAACTACGGTCCCCTATGCTAGCGCGCCCCTGCAGGCGACAAGTGAACCAACACGCACACACAAATGACCACATCGATACCAGCACTCAGCGCTCCTAGCTTCGAACGATAGAACCTCCCACATTCTGGTGGCAGGCGCGGGAATAAAACATGGAGGACGTAAAACGCAAGAGTGCAAGGAGACCACAATGGAATCCCAAGGGATATAACGGACGATAGAGATGACAGGCATGGGATAGAGAGGAGCAGAAAGGAATGCCAGAGCATGAAGAGATTGGAAGGAATGATAGAGCAGGAGGGGGAAGGGAAATTCTTAGGGGAAAAGGGGAAATCCTAGACGGCCGCTGCTGACGAGGACAGACAGCAGGTGGTTTCAGCATGACGTAACCCAAGATGGCCGCCAGCTCATCCCTTCGTCCCCAGCCTGCAGGCTGGTGGCGATGAACAGACATTTTCCTACTACTAACGTAATTCGGTGACTTAATGGCTGTATTGGTGGGAAGACTGTAACAACGTTAAATTCAGGGTCCTGTATAAAACAAAACAGAAGACGTCCGTGCAGAGTTTTTTTTTTGTTAATAAAACAGTTTGAAATTATATTTTGATCCGTGATAAAATGCTTCATGATAAAGTTCGCAGTAAAGTAGAAGAGGAAATCTGAATTCCAAACTAATGTGAAGATTGATTTCTTTTCGTATGGAAACGTTGCGTCCACGTTCTTTAATTTATTTTAAATAATTTGCTTTTAAACATTTTGCTCGCAGTTCACACTCCAGGTAAGCGGACGTATACTTTACTTTCACTTGATGTTGGACCAACTTAGTTATGGTCAGCTTCTCGCTTCCCCTTACTTGTACTTCTGTCAGATTTATTATCCTTGATGGGAACGACTCAGACTTTATTTGGTGGCAGCATCTTCCCAGGATGTCTGAAATCACGAAAGCCTTTAAAAGGTTTGGCCTTAGAAAATTTATTAGGTTATTCGGGGTAAAATAATGAAATTCTTAAATTAGCGGGAATGATGTTGATCTAAAAAAAGAATTATCAGTAGAGGAACTGCAAGAGAATGCAAACAGCTCGGCGAAACAGTTCTCCGTGTTCGTCATCGGGAAGTATATTTGTAGCTCTTGCAGCGTGGTATTCCTACATCTTGTGCTGTTATCTCGTTTTTTCCATTAGTGTTTTCCCCAAGATGTCGCTGATAGTGGTTCGGACATATTTTCTGTATATTCGTTGTTTGCTCGTTTACTTTTTGCCAGAAAATATAAAATCAAATTATCAAAGTCCGTGCGATTTTACTATCGTATTAAGTGTATTCAGACACGACAAAAAAAAAAAACTGGAAATGGTAAAAAAAAAAAAAAAAAAAAAAAAATTCTTGTGCCGTTTCATTGCGAGGCAAGAGAAAAGTAACTGTATAGTTGTAGTTACATCTGTGGGCTCTCATCTCGTGTTATTATAATTATTGTTTGAACAGGAGAGAGTAAAGGCGCCGGTTCAGCGTCTTGCGCGCATAGGCTGTTCACGGTAAAATGAGCACTATTGAAAGCCCAGCTTGATATCCACTTACTCACTGTGTATTCTTCCATCACATGTACAATTAACGTTACCACAGACCTGGTCACTTAATTTTTGCGTTGGTCAAGAGCAACGGTAAATTTTTGAGATAAGTTAATATTTTACAAATATTTTTACTCTCGCACTTAGGTTAATTAAAAAAAAAAAGGTAAAATAAAATATTTTAGTTTTCGCAAATGATTAGTTAACACTTGTAATTTAACGTTAGCAAACTGAACTAATTCCCTTCCGTCGTTGCCAACGTGACGATCAGTGTGCCCGTTAAAATACAGGCAGGTAGGGGCAGTGACATTTTTCAACGGTTAATTTCAGTAATGTTCAGTTTACCGCGAACAGCCTATATATTGGAGAAGTGAAGTAACACTACGTCTAGCAGGCGGCAGGAATGGAGATAAAATGTGTGTTTACCTACATTCTCTGCACGCACCTTATGAATACAGAATAAATGTTGAAAGGGAGAAACTGTTCGTATTATGTGCATATTTTACGGCGAAAACTGTTACAAAAGACCATATTGCGTATTGCAAAATATTTACTTTTCTAATAACTCCACAGTTCCACTTGGCCAGCGCATGAATACAATGGCCAGGCCCGAGGTAATGATAATTTTACATATGGCGAAACAATACACAAAGTGCATTATACAAGTGTATCGTAAGCAGAGCTTTCGAAAATGCTCAGTTTATCGTGAACAGCCTGTAGTAAGATGTGCAGGTCACTGAGTGACAATTTATTTCTAAAAAAATAATGGCGTATAAAGTAAGAGAACGTGTTAAAAGTATTATAATAGTATTTTTCTTGTATAAAATAAACATGTCGGTGCCAAAAATACCCGTAAAATCTTGCTTCATTATAAATTAAAACAATTTAAACTTAGGTAGTATATGATAATTTACACTAGAATCGTTAATTAAAACGTGTATTTTCTTTGGCAGTTAATAAAATTTGCTAACAAGAAATATTACGCAGGCCGTCTTGCAGTTTGCCAAGAACTAGTGAGTACGTCTCCACTCACTCGGGGCGTGGCGGCCGGATGCCTGCTAGCACGTTGCCCCGACGTATGCCAGCTAGCTGCGGATGACTCTGTAAACCGGCTCGCGGCCACGTGAGACACAATGGCTGACCTTGGACCGCTGACGGCGCCCCCAACCACTACAGTTGACCCGGGGCGAGGTCCCAGGGATTGTCATGCGACAGCTTGCAGCGGGCCACGGCGTCCCGCTTACACCCAGAGGTCGTATTGCGCATTCTCGGCACCACATCTACGTACTTCCGCGACAATTTGACATGAATACGTCTTTAAATTTGCAACCATAGTGGGAGGCAATCCAGAGAACCCGCTGATGACGAAATCGGGGGATACAGTTTTGCATTGCAGCACCGAATATATCGTCTACATTCAAAATTCTGTTATTCTACTCGATTGCCAAAGGATCAAAGAATAAGTTACGTTGAGTGAGGACTTGGAAGCATCGCGCGTGGTGAGGAGCCGAATTGGGGGGGGGGGGGGGGGAGTGCAATTTTGAGTTCGTTTCGCCGTTTAGTATAACTTTTTACTAGGAAAAGCTGCGACCCTCGTTTAGGTTTCAATCGACAGCTCTCGTAAAGACCAATCGATTGCGCGCATAAGAAATTTTCTGTGGCGTGGTTATGGTGAAATTGTAAGATTTTAATGTAAAAAAATTAAGAAAACTTAACACGCTGCTGGCCTATACTCGTCAAAAAGCCAAGTCGAAATACAGAAATCGTATACTGTTGGAAAGAGCATCTCAAAAGCAATCCAGCGGTACCCGTAAAACCCCATATGATGGAGTGAAGCGGTGCTGGGAACGTAAAAAAAAAAAAACACACCTAGGCGTCCGAGCGCGTCAACGTAGACGTATTCACTCAAAACAAACTGCCGTGTCCCCAACGCAGCCCCACCCCCTTTTTTTTCCGTCATTGTATGGTTGGGGTCCACACTGGCACTCGTCAAAAAGTCAGAAGCGCGGGAGCACTGACGTAACACAGAGAGGGTGACATATGGGAGATACAAAGTGTCTTGACATCTAGTGGCAGATTTCGGAACCCGCGCAATGGTGATAACCTACTCTGCTTTGCCTTCCACGTCTGCAGTGCCGGGCGGCATTTTGACTCAAAAAATAAACTCTTCGACTGTATTGCCCAGTTTCCTATTATAACATACTCACCTTGATTATATTTGAGGACGTGGGTGGACTAATGACATAACTTCAAAAATGGTTTTGAGCAAGTAGCAGTTTTAGAAGTTTGCCATGAAATATCGTAAGATACATTTATTATTCCGTTTATCTGTTTACAAGAAAGACAAACCAAATGCACAGAAATTATAAAGCAAAAATCGTTGATCGTAAATCCATATAGATAGTAATAATTTTTTATATGACCCAGGTCCTCGTTTTATTTCAACAAGTCAATATCCGAGAAGAAGGGCACCAGGAAGCATACAATGGTGAAATTCTGCCATGAGCACAGTCATTCATACGCCGAAACTCGCACATAACTAATAAGACTATTAAACTTTGCCCAATTAATTAATTCGACATTAAACATTCCAAAATCCATTAACTTCATTGTCGCATACTGTAGTAATAAGTCGCCGCGTTACAGCCACGAACAACGAAGAGTAGTTGAGGCCTAAGGCTCGTCTGTGTACGAATGAGTAGAACTATTACAATATTTCAAACAAACCTTCATTTTATCCTAGACGTGGTGCCAATGTTACGCAGACTATAAAAATATTTATAGAGCGTTCGTAGCTTCTTAAAATAATTGTTGTGTCTCCCCGTTTCCTTTCGTCACTTCCATAACAATTAATTTAGTAAGTGTGTTTGTTACTAGAATATAGAAAAAGTTCATGTATATATATCCAAAAATTATAACGTGTTTGCTATAGTACAATCTCATATTTTAATAAACTGAGTGGAACTTAACTATGGGCATTCTAAACAGTTGTGAGGTAGTTGCATGTTATTCTTAAAAGATGAACATTGTAGCTTCCCCAATAGGTACTAGTAATATTCTTAAAAGAAAAGAGTGGTCCACTGTTACCTGTGCTTCAGTGAAATTTACTCAAATTCTTTGGTTATACCAGACACATACAGCACACAGAAGTATAAATAAAACCTGTCATAAATAAATTATATTAAAAAAATCGAATGGCGTAATGATTTGGCTGGGGAAATTGCGCTTTTGCATGATTAGTTAAGCTGATTTTTGGGAGATACTTTCAAGAAAGCAGTGGTATTATCACGCTTAAAGTTTCTCATAGGCGTATGTTAAGTGGTAGTTTTTGCTTCGTGCGCATTCTAATAAATTTTAGATAGTGAAATAATAAGTTACTTTATTTAGAAACTTTGTTCTTGTAATAACAAATCGCATTACTTCTCGTGACAGAATCTTCAATCCAGTACCACAAACTTGCGCAAATTTGGTGTGTCAATAGTACTATAATAGGCTATGTAAATATATGCTTTTTAAATATATCAAGGCACTCGTTTTGAAAATAACTGCCATATTGATATTTTAGGCTAATTTTCTCTGCCTACCACACATTTGACCAATTTTCACCAAACTTGTTATACTGTTCGGATCTATTACAAACATAAAATGTCGGTAAATAGCATAGCTTTGTCGCTGTTTTGTAAGATAGCGCCACATGAAAAAAAAAATGGGTTTTATGCCATATCTCGGGAAACAGTCAACCGACTCCCGCTAAATTCAGGTGACAAATTATGCTTTTCTAGTCCACCTAAGTTTATGATTTAGGAGTTTGTACCACATTTTCAACATAAAAGCCATATAGCTAAATATTTAAGCTTATTTTGACTTGCCAAATAATATAACTTTGTATGTTGGCAGCAGCTATGACATATACTGTGTTGATAAATAACTTTTTTTGCCCGCTTTCAGTGAATATAGTAATAAGTGAGAAAATGGGGCTTTTATGCCAATCTCAAGGAACTAATCAACGGATTCTCGCCCAATTGTGCACACAAGTAGTGTTACCGTAGTTCGTGTAAACATAAGTTACTTATTGATTTTCAAAATGACCCCTGTAAATATTTCAGGTTAGTAAACAGTGTTTACCAAAACATTACTCATTACAACCGATGTTGATTCTCCTAATTCTATCTCCGTAATGCAGTTGATTGCATGCCAGCTTACGGCGCGAGGAGTCCTGGGTTCAAGTCCCAGGAAAGGCACGCGTGTATTTGCAATTGTCTCACTAGTATTGCTTATGTGTTTTGTTCCATCTTTAATGAAACGGTAACAAGACGCTGAAGCGGACCTACAATCTATTATGTAATTGATTGAGCAGTATGTGAGCTGTCTTACGTACTGATGATAGGTACCTATGTTGGGAAAACCAAATAAACTATGCAACACTCAGTCGTATAACCATGTAACGTACGCAGAGCAGGTAGTCACTGGGGAGACGTACATGCAGAGGAGTGGTTTGATTGGATATACACACATATAGTGTACGTACCTTGTAAACACCAAACGTGTGTGTACGGTACAATACTCCTTGCAATAATTGGTGTAAGTAAGGATGAATACACAACCAGAATAGGACAATCTGCATATAACACTGTGTTGGGCCTGGGAATATAGGAAACTGCGAGTCTATTGAATAAGCTAGAACGCCTTACCTGGCAGTTCAGTAGATTGTACATGCCTACTGAGAAGTGTAATTCCCGTGTATGACTGCCACTTCTTGCCTCATTGCGTTTACTAGGTTTGTTTGTGAGGTGTTTTAGCACGTGTATGTAAATATTGACACTTAATAACGATCTGGTTACAAACTGTATGGTAACTGTAGCCCGGTCCTCCGCAGGCTGTAATAACGATCTGGTTACAAACTGTATGGTAACTGTAGCCAGGTCCGCCGCAGGCTGTTATAACGATCTGGTTACAAACTGTATGGTAACTGTAGCCAGGTCCGCCGCAGGCTGTTATAACGATCTGGTTACAAACTGTATGGTAACTGTAGCCAGGTCCGCCGCAGGCTGTAATAACGATCTGGTTACAAACTGTATGGTAACTGTAGCCCGGTCCTCCGCGGCTGTAGGACAGCAAACATGCTGATTTCTTACAACCTCCGTAGAAGCTCGGCCGGTGAACATACACTTTGTATGCGAGCAGGAACAAATACTTAAATCTTATCACTTTCAGACAAGAATAATTGCCAATAGTTTGAGGGGAACAGGGTGAAGCACCTCAGTACTACCTATATTTTCAGCATATAGAGTTTTAACGTGAATTTTATTTTCAGTAGTTACTTTAATAATGCTGAAGTTGCTATGGGAGGCATTGGAGATAAGAGCGTGCTGGCAAGGAGATAAGAGAAAGTCGGGTGCGTGAGGTGCGATAAGATATTGCGTGTTTTTTCGTGCTTTGTGTCTTTATCTTTTCGTGTTAGTTCTAAGTATATAGGCATACAAAATTTAAAAAACTAGCCAAACTAAGTCATTTAAACATTTCTTATTGCCATCCTAGCATCTGAATATAAAAGTTATATCAATTGAAATAGTAAATAAATAGAAATATGGGAATCACGGGAATTTAAATGTGTAACAGTGTAAAATTCATTAAACATTCAAAACGTCATATTTGTATGTGCTATAAGTACTTTATCAAAATATTTGCTTCCATGTAGAGGAAAGTAGGCCGATTAATCATGTCTGTAACTTATTGCTTTATAGTAAGAGAGTAAGGGGACGACTGAATACCGCTCCAACATCAACTAGAATGCACGTTATCGTTGTTTAGGCTGGTCGCCATTTTGTACGGAACTAAAGCCGTTTTACATTTTTTAATTTGCGTTTTGCATTGTGTGAGGTTTCATTTGGAACAACACAGTGACCAACTATTCTGTATGCTACTGTTTGTTGTATTACATTACTTAGCTGATGACAAGTAATTTTTAAAACTTAATTTTGTAACGGAAAACCTAAGACATCTCGTAAATTAAAAGGCGTGTCTTTCAGATAACTGTTCACGTTTAACATCGGCAGAACAAAATAATTACAATGAAGTGAAAATAATACTTATTTCCCTAATATTTCTGTGAGTTACATTGCGAAAAAGTAATTACATGTGTGGCACGCATTTAGGTAGTTACAACTACTTTAACCGTGTGCTTACTAAAAGTTCAAAGTTAACTAAATTTATGTGTCGGTAATGTGGTAATTTGAATTTAAAATTAGTAGTCCTCGGCGTTAGTAAAAAGCAAAATACATAACTTAGATTTGCAGCTATTACGGGACCACTTTCCTAGCAAAAATTTTAATTGGAGCAGTGTCCAAGCTCTGATTTATTCTTACAACACAGCGCAGCTTGAAGAGGAGAAATTAAAATAGATAGGAGCTGTAAAATTCACTCAACATAACGTTTTCGCAAACCTACGACGATCACAACACTTAAGCGACTTTCTTTTCCGTACCTTTTTATATTTCAACCTGCAGTCTAATATTGGCAGAAAATTACCCAAGAAATTTAGTTGTGTGTAGACCCTACACTAAAGTATTATTGACAAATACATCCTTCAAATTACAGCAGTAGACGATTTTTTTAAACACTAATTAGGTTAAGAACTGACGTAATTATATAAGATGTTCATGTTGGCAACATTTACTTAGTGACTCTTGATTCGATGTCTCCATGTTAATTTCTTACATTTGCAGTAAGAACACACAGCGAGTTGTAAGAATCAAGTAATCAACGCTTTCACAAGTGCTCCTTTAACGATGAAAATGGCTTTTTATAGTGGGCTTATCCTTTTTAACTGGGCTCAGAACCTTATCTGGGGCAATGAAGAATTTGTCGGACTTTTCAGAACAGTGTCAGATTTTAAAAGGCTGTGAATGTTGCAGATAACAGCAGGTTCTGATGTGGCCACGCAAGGATCTACGGTGGAGTCAGTGACTAGTTACTATCATCCCACCCTTGGGGTCCCCGGTTTGATTCCGAACCCCGTCGAGCGGGAATTTTTGTGGCGGGGTTCTCGTATGGTCGACTGTACCGTGAGCTTTGCAAGAATTCACAGCCGCATACCCTCGTTCACTGTGCCTTGATATCTTCAGTAGCCCCAATCCTCCACATTTCCTCAATTCCTTCGTGAAGTGTGTAAATCTCCGAACACCCGCCTTCGATTCGTATTTATTACCTCAAAAGCACATCTTCCTACATAGTCTTAGTTCGTGTACTAACGGCAGTGTTCAGCAAATGGCAGGAAGAAGCATTCTCTGTTGAAATATGTTACAAACAGTTCTTTTGAAGGGGTCAAAGCATGCTAAAAGTCCGTGCGTTACAATACAATGTTCTTTGTAAGTTTTGACGGAAGCTTCTAGGATCTATTCAAGCCTGCGTGCAAGCAAATGGAGTACGTTATGGATGGGGAGCTGAAACATTCGCGATTTCAACGATCTCAAGGCTAGACTCCACGGTCGTATGTGGAATGGTGTAGATATCAATTGCCTATTGGTTGCTTGCTGTCACCGTGGAGGGCGATGATTGTGCGTGCATTTTGTTGCATGTTTCTGATTGGTCCAAGGTTCTACAAGAGATGTCATAACGTGTTGACCAGTGATAAAGGTAACACAAACAGAAGCGTTTTTCAGTTCGAGCTTGTCCCGAAATGAAATCGCGAAATTTCCAGGTCTCGACCTATGGAATAATTTGTCAGACGATACTCGCAGAAGTAAAGTAAAATCAAAACAAATGCGAGCTCATTTAATTGTGTGGCAGCAAGTGTGGTTCCAGGGTTGGATCATAGCTTCTGCAGTATCGGTTAATGCACGGTGCCTGATGGTTTCGCTGTGAGGAGTGGAACTTTTCGTGCCAAACAAACAAGGATGTTGACTGTAATTTTCAATAACCGTATAATATCAACAATAAATCAAAATTTTCGTGGTTTTTTTTATGTACTCTAGCTTCGTGACCTTATCGCTTTTTGTCAACAAATTAAACTCGATAACTTTCGTCACCAGGAGCACCCTACCACCACCTCTCACATTAATGAAGTGAAGGTATTTGGACGGCTCGTAACATCGAGGTCTTGAGAGCCGATGAGGGTAATTGACCAACGACATCGTCCGGCACGATTCTCACATGCGAAAATCCGGAGTCACCCGGCCGGACCTGTCAGATGTAAGAAAACTTCCACTGAAAATTGCACACGACCAATTATCAAAACAACCAGCAGCCGACTAAACCCGCTATAAGTATTAACAGTCCATGCCAGCAGCAGTGCAAGCTTGCATGCAATCTTCAAAAGGAAACTTCCACCGTGTCGCATACTTCTAAGAGCACAGGGCTGGAAAAAAACGAACTCGGAGAACATGTGGGTATGATCTGTCCGTACTCTTAGTTTCCCTCTCTGCCTCATCCATCCTTTAGCTGGCCGCGAACGACATGTCTGTCCGCCGGGCAAGGCAGCCGACTTTAATTAGCGCCGGCCTCTTCCTCTTGGACGTGCTGTTGACCTCGCCTGCAGGCTGAAAACAAAGTGCAGATTTCCACTTGTTGGTCGCCTGACCCGCTACACGTCAACCACGGCTGTGCGAGACACAAACTACAGTCTACTGTATTCGCGGTTTCTCCGCACTTCTTGAATCAAACATTTCGAAAATCATTCCATGTATGGCGTATGTGGTTATTTCCAAAATACGACACGTATCACAAGCGTTTTGCACATATGTTAACATAAAAGTACATTAATTGTAGTTATTGCATTTTTGCTTATATTTCATCTCCCTAAGTATAAATATTTCGTTTATAATCAATATGAATCGAAACAGGTAGAAAATAGGCGTGTAAGAAACAATTCTTGTGCAAAATATGATTACACCTAGTGTGAATGAGTGGGGTGCTTGTCCCTGTGGTGTAATTTTCTATACTCGGCTAAGCTTTGTTTGCATGAGGCGGAGGAATATAACGGAAGAACTTCGCAAGACTTTAGAAAAGTTGGAATAACCCTGAATAATGTATAGCTTTGTGTAACCTTTAAAATTAAAAAAAAAAACTCCTTAATTTAAAAAAATGGGATGGAAACTGAATTGTCACACGCACTGTACATGAACACGTGTTCAGAAATTAATTCCACATTTTTGCCGTGGTCATTGCTCTGGTGAAACTTTTGTTTTAATAAATGTTCGTAGCCATTAAAGAAATTCACGCTCACAGAGCGCTTCCCGCAAGAGCGATTTGTTCTCCAGAAAGTTACTGATAGCAAAAACATGACTGGAGGAATAAACGCTAATGAAAACGTGCCATTTGCCCACAAATTAGAGAATAATGAAATAAATACTAATCGCAAAGCTTTACGAATTGCTTTATTTAAATGTAGAATAACTCGTTTGTGAATTGTTAGGAAACAGTTGTCCCTAGCACTATGCAGCATTTATTTCCTCACTGAGAAACTATCGCAATATAGACCTATTGTTGGCTTACTTCTAAAAAGTAACTCTAGTTTGAGGAAATGTTTCAGGAGAGCAAAATAACTCGTAACGGAATATAAGTACGAGGTCTAATATTATTTTTTTAATCTGTGTAGCAACGTGATGCAGAGTATACTTAAAATGTTTTATCAGCGGACGTGCATTGAAAGTAACAGATTTCACCCAGCAACTGAACGAAATTAAAAACTTAAAGAAATAATATAAAAATGTTGCATAACATTGTACCTCTATGTAGGCCTATATGCAGTTTGTGAAACGAGTTTCACTAACGTATGCGAAGTATTTTTTTTTCGGGGGTTCGCCTTGGTATACTGCTAAATGCAGTAATTTGTCTGTTATATATTTTTACAGTATACCGAGGCGAGCTAAAATAAAGATACTTGACATTCATTACTGAAATTCGTTTCATAGAATGTAAATACATAAATATGAAATGCTATACAAAACTCAAACTCTTAAGTTAGTACACACTGTTTTTGCTTTTTAGAATTTATTCTAAAAGTGGATATGGGTGGCCCTGTATTTTTGGACACTGCTGTATACTGCAGCGTTTATCTGCAGCTCGGAGACCGCGACTTGCGGTTCATGACGACAGCAGGAAGTGGTCGCGGACCTCAGGGACAAAGTGCTTAGGTGTCTGATAATCTCGCCGTCGGAGAGGAGGTTCGGCGTGTTTACGATACACAAATACAATTAAGGAGTTCTCACTAATGTAGTGTAGTTGGATTGCGTATTTTGTAAACAGCACTATTATAACTGTTTGACGTAATAGTATTGTTGTAAAACGTTTTATAGAGTATATTAAGCCCGTGCATCATCACGTAGGGCAGTAAAACTGGATTTACGATAACCCGACAGTCCGACCTAACAGCCCCGACACATACGAAATTTTTTCATCAGCCAATCAGGAGCAAGGTCACCGACAAACGCAGTCCCGACAAAAGTAGATTCTATTTCTACTTCCATCGGGCGTCGCACCGGTCGGCCTCACTTGTCAGTAGAAGTAAAAACGGAAACATAACTTTACGAAACAAAATGTGCGGATTTCACTACTGTAGTAAATTTAACATTAAGTAGTATGTTTTATTTATGTGTACATCCTGGTTTTCTTGTAACAGAAAACTAATGAATTGACGAGAATAAATATTCGTGTAAAAATAACTGCTCCAAAATCCAAAAATACTTCGTTTACGAAGTTATCAAAACAAAATAGTGTACAATGATCTGCGATTTCTTCACATTCCATAGCAAATTATTGGCCATTCTAGGTTTTGCCGGTAGCCACGCAACACTTGTTGGAAGGAAACTGTCGGGGTATTGTAAACATTGAACTAATTTTGGTGGCGGAAATGGCCGTGCTGTAACGTCGTGTCTGACTACCAGCAAGACCTTGTCGTGGAATTGTAAAATCCAGCATAGTGCGTAATGGGCACCGTTGTGCGTGGTTGCCTATACTCGAGGTGCCAGTTATAGACAGTTAGTATATTGATTGTACATTGTGAGAGTCATAGCTGTGCATATTTTTCTTGGTGCTGTAAATCAACCAGGAAATAAAGTTTACTTTTTTATAGGCCTCGCGGTTGGCTCAGGTTGATTAAGCATTGGCGTCCCACTTCTGGGGTCCCTGGTTCGATTCCAGGCGATTTTTTCTTACCGGAGTTCTCATGAGGGGAGCGCGGTGGAGACTGCCGGGCTGTAGGGGTTTTCTCGCGGCTTTCCCGTTTCCTCCCCAGTCTTCAATCCGCTGCTTCTCCACCCGAGTCTCATCTCACCCCACCCATTCTTCGAGCTGGACAGAGCGACAGGTCTGTCCTTCGGGCATGGCAGCCGCTCTGCGTAGGACATCCACTGCCTTACGAACCTAGTCACTCCCACCGCAGTTGTAAAAGTAAGTAATATAACGTACGGACCGAATCAAGAACTCTTCTCAAAACACGCGATCAATACGGTGACTCGGTGTTGATACTTACTTGCCCAATCCAGGAATAATTAACACACACTACTGCCATTTCGACCGCACTAGTTCATGCTGTCATCGCAGTTCCCCGCTCTGGCACTTCACTTTCTTTTTTTTTTTCGCGTTCTTATATAGAGTCGTGAAGTGCCTGTTACTAGTGTAAATACTTCAATATGACTGCTGTTCAGGTATCGGTAGGAAAGTGCTAGGCATCGTGTGAATACCACTCTTGTCTGAGTTGTGAAGCATTTTTGACAGTTCTGAGGAAATGCCACTGTTGTTTTGACGAAGTAGCCTTCCACCTGAGCTGTTCCGACACGCACAACCCATGCTGTTTGTGTTTTTGACAATTTGACACAAAATGGTCTTGACGAACCCTGTCGTATTTATAGAGGCTATTCACTGTAAAGTGAGCACTTTCGAAAGCCCTCTCGTTTGGAATAATAGGGGCAGCGGTGGCGCAGTGGCTAGGGCGCTCGCCTCCCACCACGGCGACCCGGGTTCGATACCCGGTGGGTTCACTCCTGGATTTTCGCATGTGGGAATCGTGCTGGACGATATCACTGGCCGGCGGGCTTTCTCGGGGTACTTCAATTTCCCCCGCCCTTGCATTCCAGCGCCGATCCATCCTAGTTCTCATTTCATGTCATGTCTGGGGATGACGGGCACCTACGGGTCCCACATGGAAAGCCCGTCACTCGGTGAGTGTTGCCTCGCCCTGGGTTCACTCCCCCCTCGAGGTTTTTTTTTTTTAGGATAATAGTCAATAAATATATTTAATTCTAGCCTTGGCCATTAACTTTCAAGCGCGGTGAAATACACACAGTGTTTATTACCTATATGGCAATATTACTTTAAGAAGGTGGTTAAATGAATAAAAAAAAAAAGGCTGAAAGGAAAGGTATAGTAACTATGGCCTCCAAAGTGTTCACTTTACCGTGCACAGCCTGTAATATTACGTTTTTCCCGACTCCCCAACTGCCTAAAAGCGACTTTCGTAGCTGAGACAGAGATCGGAGAGCGCGGAGAGGTCGAAAACTCCGCGTCAGCCAGCGCCCGATTAGCATGAGGTCAGACACGCGTGGATGCCGTCTCGTCTCTCCTCTTGCCCGTCTTGAGCAAAGGGGGGGAGGGGTCATGCAACGTACACGCCGTAGCTGTCTGTCTCACCCACACGGAGGCCAGCGTACAGGCAATATACAGGTGATTCACGACGACTCGGAAGTTAACGTCCAAGACTAAAATAAAACATATTCATTGAATTTTTATAAAAGTAAAGGGCTTTCAAAAGTGCTTACTTTACAATGAATAGCCTATAAATGTGTGTCATATTCCCAATATTTACAGAGTAATTCGACAAATTGGACATGCCTAGATTATTGCGTTGGATGAAGGGTATTGTTTACGAAACGACTGCACACACACGTGAGGAACTACTTGCGCGTATCATGCATGCTGCTACAGAACTCAAAGACAGACGTGTGCAACTACATAGAGCAACACGTGCGGTTCATAGGCGTGCGGCCAAGCGCATGGAAGTAGACGGAAACATTTTTGAACATCTTTTGTAAACTTGTTAGTCGCAATTGTGATGCTCAACTGTAAACAATACGGTCTGATAATACATCACTGTATTTACTTCTGAAAGGGTTATTATTTTATTCGTCATTTTTCAAATGTTTGGAATTACTCTGCAAATATTGGGAATAGGACCCACATGTATATCACATTTTGCTCCAAATGATGTAAGGAATAAGCCCTGTAACTCCTTGTGAATCATCCTGTATAGTACAGTGCGTATGACAAGTGCCCCGCAACTCTAAGGCCCAATGCACACGTGCGGACATAAACCGCAGCGGCGCCGCAGCTACATGTGCACCGATACATACAAGCCAAGCCAGGCCCGGCCCAAGGTCGTGGCGAGCGGGGCCGTCGCCCCGGGCGCTAAGATGAAGGGGGCCCAAAATAAGACGAGAAAATTATTATTTTTACCCCAGCAATCATAGTGGAAATTTGGCATGCACAAATTAATTTAAACACATGCACTGCTGAGAATTTTGGCAGTCCAAGATTGGTATCAAAAGGACACAAAATCTAGAAGAGTTTACGAATGTGATGCAGTTTTAAATACTCTGTTTATGATATTGACTGATTGGCGAGCTACTGAAGATATGTAGGCTTAACGCTTAGTGCGCTCTGTGCCTTGTAGTTCAAACTACATAATGTAGTTAGTTCAAACTACATAATGTAGTTGAAGTTTGGAAACGGGTAACATTCTCTTAGAGTGTGCTTTGGTTTAAGAGTTTATCTGCATTCTGAGAATAATTGGTGATTAAAACTTATTCACAGATGGATGTTGTGACCTCAGACGATATAATTTTACGATTGTTAATCTTAACCAAGAATGGGATTTCATTACTTGTTATCTAATGCAGTAGGTAAGTGAAAATAATGAATCCCTTTTTTGTATACGTACATAAATTTTGTTTATAGCCTACGCTATTCATGGTAAAGTGATCGTTTTTCGAGACCGTGCTCAGATATTCCTTTCAGCCAATTTTTGTCCTTCTGCAACTTTCTAATTTAAAAAGTGCTGTCCGAGGTGTAAGTCTAATAAACACGACGTTAACATTCCAGTGCTCTCAAAAGTTAACTCCTTAGGCCACCATAAATTATATTTATTTGTTATGTTTACGAGTATAATATAGGCCTATTTCTCTGTCACATTATGAGTAGAGACCCGGAAATTCCGCAAATTCATTTGAGAACAAGCTAGACTACAAAGGTATGTGCATTTGTCTTCCTTTTTCAATTGGATCACAGTTTGTAGGATACGCCCTTGTCGAATTCGAGCCAATGACTAACCTTCAAGGAAACTAGGACCAAATCCCGTGCCACTAATCTGGGGTAAAATTGGAGCATCAGCCAATGAACAATTAACAAATTAACAGAGGATCGAGTACACACAGAATTGTGGAGTGTAGCTTGTTGCCAAATGAATCCACGAAATTTCCGGGTTTCTAATGATGAGATTCACAACATCCACTAATTATATACCGAAATATTCGCATGGTTGTGGGGTCCTTATAAGAGAAACCAATACATATTATTACCAATTACAGTTATCCCAGTTAATAATAATTTTACAACATAAACAATCATGCTAAAAGTGTTATTGTATAGGCATGTGTGTTTGAAAATCCTCAAATATTATAAAAAATGTTAAAGATTTTTAATTTTTTTTTGTGTTATTCGTATAAAGAATTGTCAGAATATCTAAATATGTCTTAATGCAAACGACATTAATGCTTTACAATCTTTGCAAATAGCAATGTAAATAATTTATCAATAGTTAGAGACCCTGCCATTTCGAGTTATAAAATAGTCTCACTAGACTTCACAATCCTATGCATCCTAAAGTGCTACAGAAGAGGTCATATTCATTAACTGTATTTTTGCCACACTCGGACCTCACTCTACTGCTTGACTTAGTCTCGCAGAGTAAGATCAGCAAATAGCTGTTGGTTCAAAGTTCTTAGAGGCATGTCGGACGAGTGAAGGTCCAATGACGTACGCGATAATAGCATAAACTTTAATGACGGCGTAGCTCGCTTCTGAATTATTTCGAGAAATGACAGGGCCTGTAGCAATAATATTTTTTCTTGGTATTATGCATATAAAATTAATTTTTTATTTCTAGGCAAGATATGCTATAGTTATGAAGAAATTTTATCTGGGTCTAGGTTGTGAAATTAAAATAAATGAACACTTTTTGGGATTTCGAAATGTCCATAGTTGCACAGAAGGCTCGTCAGTACAATGTTAAGAACTTCAGCCAAAAATGGACTAAGATTAGAAGACTGCCGTGGCCAGGAATACGACAATGGTACCAATATGAGAGGTAAAAACAAAGGTGTCCAAGTAAAAGTTCTTCATTTACGCATTGTGGATGTCATTATTTGATTTTAGTGGTTTCATGTGCAGCTTCATCATCAACTATTTCTATCACATTGTTTGGTGTTATGCAGATAATGTGTTGTAGCCAGCCTCACTGTGAAACCACTAAGTGCTACACACTGGGAAAGAATTGATAGTGTCAAGGCTATTAGATATCAGATGGACGCGAGGTACCGCAGCTGCGTCTGCACTGATACATATAAGCCAAGCTCTGGTGGAACGCATTTGCGGTGCCGCAGCGGCGCTGCGTGGACATTGTCCGCACGTGTGCACTGGGCCTAATAGTGGAAACGAATTCTTCTGGAGAAATTCGTGCATGTGAAATTGAGAATTTTTCTCGACTTGGCACACTCTTCAAAGTATTAAAATTTAAAAAGTTTCTGTCAAGGTCATAATGGTTTTGACAAGCAAGCTAACTACATATTTTCCCTTTATTTTTATTTGATCGTCTGGACCACGTTGTAACCACGTAATACAAAGAATAAAGTTCATGTATCACTTAGTTAAGGTCATCGTAGAGAAAATGCGTCCTCAGACAAGAGCAGAAAACTGGAGATTCTCATTTTCTCCGGACAAGCAAAAATAAGCCACTTGATAACAACGAAACCCGGACAAGTAGATATCTGAACGAAAAGTTGAACTTGAATTTGATTGTCTCATTGGATATGGATAAAACTCAAAACCATCTTGGAGGGTTGAGTGTTGTAGTGTTACACATTGAAAACTAACAGAAAAACGAATTCCTGAATTCCCAATTACACCCATCACTATTCTACAATTAAGTGACGTGAAATTAAATGAAAATAAAAGCAAGGAAGTTACGTTTCTGCAAAAAAAATCTCCGCACACAGGAGCACACGCCGAACACGTCATGGTGACTTCCAGTCAGTGCTGAGTGTTCGCGAAAGCTGTTACCACGGCGGTTCACTGCTCGTAACTACCTATGCCCTATTATGTGAGTGACAATACACATTGCTATGCAGACTCCAGTTAAGTTGGCAGTCAAATAAATAAAAAATAGTTCTTAAGACTTGAAATTGTGTTGCGAGTTCAATGTTGAATTCAAAGGCCATTGAAGTAAATTGTTGCTTTATACACACAGAGCATGAATATGCATATTATTAATATATTAACGTTCGCAGCAATCATGGGCGTAGCCAGGGAGGTGCAGGAGGGAGGGGTAACTGCCCCCCCCCCAGCCTAAACCAAGTTAAAGTAAATAAAATAATCTCAACTAATACTACAAGAGTGGAATAGTGCAAGATTCTAATGTATTTTTTTTAAACTGACTATTTTTGGTGAATTTTCCTAGCATTTTGAGTTAAAGTAAAGAAAACTAAGGCCGTTCCCGAAATGACAAATTCGTTATTTTGTAATTTGTCATTTCGTAAGTTTCAATTCGGACGTTGTTGACAAGTCACTTGTTTAGCACTCGCGGCAACACATATTTACATTAACAGTGAAAAATATTTTTATCTAAATTTGTCTAGACTTACTGCTTCAAGCTGACATGATATTTCTACAATCATCACTGGAATGCCGTACCTTTGCAAATTGTCACTGCCCCTACCTGCATACATTTTAACGGGCAGACAGACTTATATGCCCCCGTAAAGTTGGCAACGACTGAAGGGAAAGTAGTTTCACGTCTTAACATCGAATTGAAAGAATTGGGTAAACACTTTTGAAAACTGAAATTATTTCTTTTACGTTGTTTTTTATGCATGTAGGCGTGAGAATGATCAAATAGGTAAAATATTAACTTTTCTATTAATTTCAGTTCCATTTGATCGACGCGTGAATAAAGTGATCAGGCTCATGGCAATGATCATTGTACATGTGGTGCAAGAATACACTAACTTGGTCAAGCAGATCTTAAACAGGGCTTTGACATGTGCTTACTTTACTGTGAACAGCATTTACCTGCGCAGGCAAGCAATGCACAGAAAACATTCCCGAACTGTGTGAGCCGACCTCCCGTGGCGCAGTCGGTTGGTGCGCCACCGATCTGGGGTGCGGGAGGCCCCGGGTTCGAATCCCGGGCAAGGCATGGGTGTTAATTTTAGTTAATTTATAAGTTAGTATGTAATCCGCCTCCTGCTAAGCTTTCAAGCATAAAACCGGGGGACGTTAAAAAGCCATTTATAAAACTGGTGAGCAGTGAGCCCCTCCCCCAGGTTGTGCGTGTAGCAGGTCGTCCTCCCTCTTCCAGCCGGACAGTGGTGTGGCTGAGTCACGTGCTAGAGGCGCGAGTGGGGGCTACATCAACTGATCGTATGTTCAACTAATCGTACTTCTTTGGATTGGTAGTTCCCCTTGGCCAATGCGTTTAACGCGTTCTCGATTTCCTTAGCGACCAATCAAAATGAATAAGCTGTACACAAAAAGTACCATAAGGAAGCCAATAAAAATACTTATTGCAACTGGAATTATTTGTGTGTTTAGTACGTCGTAAGTGCCACCGAAAAGTGAACGTGCTGAAATGTGAGATTGTAAATTTAAGGTGGTTTCAACTGACCGTATGTTTGTGATGGTCCTGTCTGTGAGCTCGCGTCTGGCCGCATGTCACAACCTATGATCTCCTCTTTTTGGAAACGTCTCGACGCCGAATTACGGTGTGTTGTGAATCGTAGTGTTCCTGGTTATAAGACGAGTGTGGGGCTGGTTGGGGCCTGCTGTGCACTCAGTGGACGGTGGCCGCGTCTACCATTGGCTAAAATTGAGGTAGATCTTGTGCACATTTCATTTCACTCAGTCTCTGATAATGCAGATTGTAAAATGTTAGCAGATAGGGCTAATTACATTCCTACAGTTGGTTATTGTGGCAATGTAATAATTGTTTGTGAAATGATTCGCTGTCTTTGCAATCGCGGAAGATGCCACTACTTTTTTTTTTACTCGTTAGGAAAGTAAATGTTGCTCTTCAATGAAGATACCCATGTCGTAATGAATTCAACCTCCGCACCCAAGTAGTTGTAATAGAGTAACATACAAAACTGCAGGGCGGATACTTTGAAGACACAAACCGTTCTCGTCTTGCGCACGAGTCGCGCCAAAAGTTAAGCTCACGCCTATGCTGCCTATAGGAAGAACATACTTCGCCGACATTCCCCAGTGATCCATTGTTTAACGTGTTTTATGCCAATAATTGCACGAATTTTCAACGTAAGCTATATTGGTGTCACTTTCTGCATTGTTTACACGAGATAATTATAATTAAATATGTAAATTCAAATATAAATGTTACTCGGAAATTTATTAAACAAATGTAGTTTGGACATTAACCGATAGGCCACACTAAACTATAAAAATGTTTGAAAGTATAAAAGAAAATTATACGGGCTTGGAAATGATACAGTAAAATTCGTACCATGTTGAAATTCGGCCTACCAAAGTAAAGAAAAAACATCGTAGCATTTAGATTATTGCCCATCACTTACTTAAAAAAAGATTGGCATTTCAAGTAACTAATGAGCTAGCGTGGCCGTAAACAGAGCTTCGAACCGAATAAACCGAAATGGTGGCACAGAAAATCAGCTCGCATGTGAAATATTCTGTCCGCTCTACCTGTTTGGCGTAAATGTGAATAAAGCTTTATCGATCATTCACGTTCATTTCCAACTTTTCTATAGCCCGGCTGAAGTTATACTTCCAGGATACTCCTCCGCCTCGTGCCAACAAAGTTTATAAAAGTTACATCAGAGGGCCAACTCACAGCATTCGTGCCCACTCAGTGTAATACTATTTTGCATAAAAACTATTTCTTACTAGGCATTACCAGCACATCTATTTTTTCTGTCTTTTGTATTGGCTATATATGATCTATGACTTATAATATTTAATTTATAAGTTAAGCTAACAAATAATAAGGTACTTCTATGTTAACACAAATATTAAATGCTTGTGATACGTAACATATTTAGGAAACAACAAAACGCGTGGTACATGGGGTTTTTTATAAAAGTTCGATTCAAAATTTCTGAAGAAACCGTGAATAGGCAGGCTACTGTTACCGAAGACTGACTGTTGCCGGGCCGTTCCGTTGTCGCTGAGCTGTGGACCTGTCCGTGACGGGCCTCAGACTAGCGAGCACGAGGGGACTTAGGTGCCCAACCATCTGCCGGATCGTGTAGTGGACCAGTGATGCTGCAGCATCCAGCGGCTCCTGGAACCTGTTTGCGGAGCCGCCTCCAGCTGGAGACTTCCAGCCAGCCATCCGAGATCGATAGCTACAGCGGCCGCGCGCAGAACAGGCAATTGGGCAGAAGCGCACTGGAGAGGGAGGGTGCCGCCCCGCCTGCCTGGGATTGCCTGGCGCCTCTCGAGGCCAAGGGGTCGTCCTCACAGCGAATCTTTTCTGTCTTAAGAGGAATGTTTACTGAAACATTTTCTGTGAAATCGTTGTTTGCGCGTTCAAGCGTATCTCAGCAATTAAATATCCTGGGAAAACTACTTTTTTTGTTAAAAATAATAAAAACCAATTATCGAAGCCCGTAGGGGTTTGTTTTTATCAAGTGTATCAAAATTGAAAAAAAATACTGACAATGGCAAGAAATCGCGTACTTAGAGCTTTGTCTGTTTAATTTCCTCAAGAGATAGCAGAAACGTAAAACTGTAAATTGGTAGTTACATGTGTGGGCTTTCATCGCGTGTAATATAGCCCCACTGCGACAGAACCAATTTGAACAGGAAAGCGTGACGATGGAAGCAATGCACGCAGATTCAGCGTATTGGCGTATGGGCGATGGGGTACTAGACGCGCGTGTTGGTGTCGGCCTTATCACTCCCTCGTTTCTGGGCCTTGTACGCACAAAACAGTTTCAGGTACATATGAGCCTTAACCAGGAGGCGGGCGATGATTTCCACGTAACGAAAGAAAACGACAGGTTGTTAATACGTCGCAATCAATAGCTACAATATGGAATATATTTAATGTCAAGATAACGCAGTTGTTAGGACGTAGGATTCTGTAAATTGGAGAGTGTCGAGCACTCAGGGCACGGGTTCGATTCCCCTTCCATGTCTTTTTTTTTGTTGGTAATATTTATTTTTTGACAAAATAATAGAACTTAATTTATTTTACATAGGAATGTTTTTCAAAGCAAATAAATTACAAGAAAGTTTTAACACAAATGTTAACATCAGTTCAACACTAAATTTGTTTTGCTTTAACATAAACATTATAGGCTGTTCACGATAAAGTGAGCACTTTTTAAGCCCCCCCCCCCCACCAACAGGCTTTAACCATTAATAAATATATCTTATTGCAGCATCAGGCATTACATTTTGAGTGTGATGAAATGTATACACTGTGTTTATTTGTCACATTGCAATGTTTATATTAAAAAGCAGCAGGAAGATGGAAATAGGATGAAATGAAAAATTAAGAAGGGCCTAAAAAGTGCTCACTTTACCGTGAACAGCCTATACCTTAAAGTTGACAGTACAGTAAGAGTGAGGATACAATGTTGTTACATTATCATCGTATTGTTACATTAACATAATAACCAGTATTTTAAATTAATAACTACATTAGTTACTGATGGTTGACAGGTAACAAAAAATTACTGCTGTAGTAAAATTAATACTGTTGTACAATGGCGGTTAGTAGTGAATACCGACAACATCGTGAAATGAAATCTACATATTCAAATTTCAGAGCATAAAATTGTTACAATTTCTCTCTCGAAATTCAGTGGGCTAAACCAACTTCGTTAAGAGATGGAAGTTTTAATTAAATAAAATTGCTCATTGTAATTTCTTGATTTTTTTACAATAACGACAAACAAAATTCTCTCAACTCAACATCTCACAATAAATTAATTACACATACTGTTTAAAATTAACGACTCCAATTATTACAGTTTATAATTACCACAAAGAAATCAATGAATTGAAATAACTAAATATCAGTCCAAATAGACAGCGTATCAGTCTATTTAATTATTTTATAAATAATGCGTCCACATTCGACAGTTCCTATATATACAATAAAATCCGTTTTACATGTCCATTCAGTCCCATCTCAGTTCAGTCCATGTTCCTACAGTTCGCTAGGTTCTAAGAGTCCTCCAATCGCCCTCACGCACAGTAGGCTTCTCTCATCGGTTGCACACCCTCTCGTCCATTCACACCACAAACACCTCATCCGCTTTCCATCGATTTTGTCTTCGCGCCCGCACTCTACTAGATAGCCTTCGTCAAAGACTGCTGGCCGCTGGACCGCGGCAGTACATATAGTGTCGTAGATCGTCACCCAGAATTTTCTATAACTCGCGCACTACTACGAGTGTCCTAATTCCCAGAATATTCGTGCGCCTCCTACAGGTGTCTGCTTCTTCGGAGGGGGGAGATGGCGGGCCTGTGACGCCAGCCAGTCTCACCAGAATATTCTTTCGCATCCTGTCGGTTTCTTCAGGGGGAGGAGAGGGGATGTGACACAAGCAAGTCTCGCTGCTATCGGTTATTCAAGGGCTTACAGAAGAGGAAAAACAGGTCAGCGAGCTTGTCGTTTCAGGAAGAGGGGAGGATCGAGGTTGGTTACTCCCCTCCCTCACAGCGCCAAACAGTCAATCTAGCACCGCTGTATATATATATATATATATATATATATATATATATATATATATATATATATATATATATATATATATGTGTGTGTGTGTATATATGAGTGTCAATGTGTAT
The DNA here is from genome assembly GCA_029891345.1 of Dryococelus australis. Taxonomy (NCBI): domain Eukaryota; kingdom Metazoa; phylum Arthropoda; class Insecta; order Phasmatodea; family Phasmatidae; genus Dryococelus; species Dryococelus australis. Next base: position 301,566,414 of record CM056995.1, on the reverse strand, counting down.
ATATGAGTGTACATGTGTATATATGCATGTGTGTATATATGTGTATGTATATGTGTGTATATATATATATTTCACATAACGAAAGAGAATTGCTGTTTTGTCGTTATAAGTTGGTAGGGCGTCAGATTCTGTGAAGTGGAGTGCGTCAAGCGCTCAGGGCGCGGGTTCGATTCCCCTGCCTACCATCATAGTTTTTGTTAGTAATATTTATTTTTGTAACAAAATAATGTTACTTTATTTTACACTGCAATGTTTATTTTTTTAACGGAAAATTTGAACACACGTGTTAACATCAATGCAACAGAAAACTTGTCTTGCCGCAATATAAATACCACTTTAATGTTACCAGTACAGTAATGAGGTAATGTTGCCATAGTACTTAATGTAACATTAGCATTAATAGCTTAGCAGTATATTACAATAACAGCAACACGAGTTACTGACAACTTACATATAACTGAAAATTAATGTTGTATTAACATTAATATTGTTGGAACACGTCATCAGACTTCTTTCTGTGTACCGCTCCGAAATTCTTCAGTTGATCTGGATCATCTAGACATTACCATTTTGTCAGCAACTTGCTTGCATATTTTCGAACGAGAGGACGATGGAAATATGTGGCTGCCTTGAGAACTAAAGAAAGAAGAACGATCTGAAGCCTTGGAAGAACTGCTCAGAGTAGGAGGCAACATTACACGGGAAACTTTCGATATCAAAGATCAATTCAAATGTTACTTCACCAGCGATTAAGTTCTTTCGGCAGGATGGTTTTATTCCGCGCGGACTCCCACACTGGGCGCTTGTGCGATGTCAGTTGGTAATGTTAGTATTGCGTGGTCATGGAGCTGAAAGGGGTGAGCTACCTCAACTCCCCCTCCTTCATGCATACCCACTCACCAAGTGTCTCAGCGATCGCGGGAATGACCTGACTGGCGTCACAGTCCCTCCTCCCCACTGCCGGAGGAGTAGAAGACTTGAGACGATGAGCAAGAATATTCTAGTTATCTCAGTCCTCGGCGCAACCCGACATGCAGAGATGACTCTGCACCAGAGCCGACAGCACTATAAATACCCCCCGCAGCTGGAGAGCAGTCAGTTTCTGCGGTAACCATCTGGCTGAAGTGCGGATTTCAGGCAAAGTGTGGTGTAGCTTTTGACATGAGCGGACGGCTGACGGAGCGGGACGATGGCGGAAGCGTGTTTCTGTGATATGGACAGAAGAAAGGGCGTGGTATCAGACGAATAGAGTGCTAGTGTGCACGGGGGCGCTTGTAGCGGTATATAACATTCCGGACTGGTGGGTTCTTGGGCTGAATTAAGGTGGGACTGTATGTATGTGCGATACGGACGTTATTGTAAGTATTGGAACAGTCAAACATGGACATCTAATTAAAAAGATAATTTTATAGGTTGTGGTATTTGGGATTGATTTTTATTTGATTGCATAAATTTCTTTGAGGTGATTGTGACTTGCGTTGTTAAAATTAATTGTAAATAGAAAATGATAGCCATTTTTTGTGAGATGTTCAAGTCAAGGGCTTGTTCTCTGTAGTGTTTCTAAGTTAGTTAGGAAGTTATTTTTGACTTTCATTTAATTAATACCGCCATCCCTTAAATAACCTGGCTAAACGCACTGACACTGATAAATTGTAACAATATGGTATAGGTAATAAGCTAAACATGGCATGTGCGTTCATATTATATTATACACCAGGTGAAAACTAGTGTATAAGTTGATTCACGGTATTTTCGGCCTTTTATGAAGCCCTGCTAAAGTTCTACTTCCAGGATATTCCTCCGCCTCGTGCAAAATAAGCTTAACTAAGTCTGGGACATTACACCAGAGGGATAACGCACCGGATTTGTGCGCACTCGGTTGTAACAGTATTTTGTATAAGCACTATTTCTTACTAGGCGCTACCAACACACGTGTTTTCTCACTGTTTTTATTCAAATTATTTATAAATGAAGCATTATAATTTATAGATAAAATATGAATAACATTTCAATTTAACAGAAAAAAAGTAACTTATATGAGCACAAGTATAAACCGCTTGTGATACGCGGCGTATTTAGGGAACAACCAAGCATGTCATACATGAGGAGATTTTTCAAACGTTTGATTCATAATGGCCGAAGAAACCGTGAATGGACTATATATTCACAAAGACTGGGCTTCCGTTTTTATGATTTTTATACATTTGTTAATGCATAGAACATACGAGTGTCATTCAAGTTTCACGATCTCTCTTCCCACACATTTGCTGTCCTTGCAGTGTCATAATAGGCGTAATTGTCACTAATATCATTCAAAACAAAGTATTATAGTTTTCATCGAGTGACATTTTCGGCAACGAACACTTAGATACGCACAACTTAAACAATGTACACTGACTCCAGACGTGCCAAGTATATGTTGTTCAAGCTGAAAATGGGAGAGATTGTGCATGCGCGATCCTTCGGAACGTTTCAGAATCGGTCAAAATTTTGTTGGCTGACAACTTGCTTCGCTTCCGTTCCTATATGACGTGGCGGTTCCGATCTGAGTTAAATTGTGCAGTGTTACATTTAAATCCGCTGTAACGCGTTCCCTTCTGCTACTCTGTATACTCAATTTCATCTTAATAAGATAGAGGAGGGTGTTCTCAAATAACTCGGCTTCTACTTAAATTACCTTTATATGAGGTTAAACACACCTGAATGCACTCCTCTTACAATAACTAATAGGCAAGCGGGGGTGTTATGTCTCATAAAGGCTGTTCATGGTAAAGTGAGCACTTTTTAAGGCCCTCCCAAAAGGCACTAACCCCTAATAAATATTTTTTATTGCAGTCTCAGACATTAACTTTTGAGTGTGATGAAATTTATACACTGTGTTAATTACTCATATTGCAATGTTTACATTAAAAAGTAGCGGAAAAGTTGAAACTAATTGAAAGGAAAATTTTAGCAGGGCCTTGAAGAGTGCTCAATTTACCGTGAATGGCCTATAAACACAATTCTGTAATAAGTTAGCCGTTTACTATACTTCTCAATTACTTTTCTAGGAACCTGTTCACCTTTATCGTCTGAATGCAGAAGGCTGCGTCCAATCTAATCTCGGCAATGGCGATCACGGCACACCCCTCTCTCGTGGCCCATCTTAAGAGGTTGGCCACTCCCACCGACGTCTCAATGACGTCCTCTCGGCGGCTCGCAGGCGACTGGCCCCGTGCCAAGCTTCGCGCTCTCCTATATAGCGCATTATAGTTGTGTCTGTCGGCTACTCTATCGCTCTCTGCCGACTGTGTTGCTAGAGTCCCTCAATCGCGCCACAACACCGTGCAACTGAATTTTTTATGTCCTCTCGATACGTTCCTTATAGTGTTTGGCAACATTAGTGACATCACGATGCCATTTCGTCAGTCACTTCGCTGCTCGAGATAAGGCAAATGATCTTAGCTGTCATGCGAAAGCAAAGCCACAGAAACTTAGGTAATTTTTATCTGAACTTTATAATTGATTTCGTACCACTTATAATTATAGCGCAATTCACCACGAGGAATCAAATATTCTTGGTAGCGGAGATTAATAATATGCAGGAGGTAATTTACCTCTGCTGGAATTTCGGAACAAACCGGAGCGCAGTCGTAATGGCTCGTGAATTCAGAAACAGTTCCGGACGAAACACGCGATTTTATGGGCCAGCGGCACGTCTTAGAGGAATGAATGCCCGGGGCATGAAGAAACGCCAAGAGACATGCGTGCGAAAGAACAATCCAACATTCCATCAATTTTAACTCGAGATTTATCGTCAATCCCACGTTCCATAAGCCCCAACCCGAGATTTATCGTGCTTAAATTGACTCGACAGGTCAGATCGATGTAAGCAGAATACGACGGTCGTAAAAACATATTAGCTTTAATTCCCTTCTAAATTTTGTAACTAGTATTGATCCCAATACTGCCCCGATAGTGAGAGTAACAACTAAGGTTACGTAGCACAAATATTTAATACTTAATTTGACACACAAAAATAATCTTATTTTCATGCATTCCAGTTGGTGTAACGTCAACCTAAATGCCTATTATTGTAAGAATTTTTCATGCAGAAAATGTACTCGCTCCCACAAATTCGTATGTTTTTTTTTTCTTTTTTAATAAAAGTTAAGTGTATTATTACTCGAGTAGTACCGCACTGTTCGCAAGTGGGAATCGTGCCGGAAGATGCCGTTGGTCGGCGGGTTTTCTCGAGGATCTCCCGTTTCCCCCGCCCCTTCATTCCGGCGGCGCTCCATACTCACTTCAATCACCCTCATCGGCTCTCAAGACCTCGCTGTTAAGAGCCGCCCAAATTTCTTCACTCACACTTCCGCACAGGGTATGACTCCTGTTACCTGATCCCGCGCGGTCCCTAGCCTAGGGGTGGTGCGGAGGGAGGGGGGAATGATTGACAGCCGACCTGGCTGGCGTAGAGCTCCTCCTCCCCCTTTCTGGGGGAGTCGACGACTTAAGGAGGATGAACAAGAATTTTCTGACGATCCTTCTGCGTTGCGCAACACGGCATTTGGATAATATTGTAGACCAGAGAAGATACACTACCGATGCGCCCCCCCCCCCCCCAATTCTACCCTTCCACCTCAGGCAGAGAGTAATCGGTCATTGTGGTAGCCACCTGGCTGAATTGCGGCAATTTGGTAAAGTCTTGTGTAGCGAAGGACATCAGCGGATTGGTTGGATGACAGAAGTTCCGGGACGGCGGGTGGCCGACGAGTGTTTGTGCGGTGTGGACGGACGGGAAGGCGTGGTACCCGACAGGTAGAGAGCTACTGTGCCTGGGGCGCTCTGAGCATTCTAGAACATTACGGACTGGTGGAATATTAGGACTGAATTAAGGTGGGACTATGTGAATGTGTGATACAGACTTTTGTTTTGTAAATATTGGAACTGTTTAAATTGGCATATAACTTGTAAAATAATAAATAGGTTTTGATACACAGTTTATTGCAACTGATCTTAGTTATTTGATTGCATTTATTTCTTTGGGGTGATTATAAATTATATTGATTCAATTAATTTATAGTGAATAGTAAGTGATAGCCATTTGTGAGATATTGAGCATTTTCTTTGTAGTAGTTGTAAATAAATTAGTAAATTAATATTAAACTCTTTTTACTCAATAATTAGGACCTTCAACTCTTAAAGAACCTCGCTGAGTCCACTGACTTTGAGAAGTTATAACTGCTTCCGTACTTGCGTATAAGCAGTTGTTACAACTACTTCAAAAACAAGTAAAATTAGTTTTGTTTAATTTCTTCGAACTTCGGCACAGTTGTATCCTTTCCCAAGAAAAAGCGTGATTCGTCGCTACGGGGAATACATCGCTAGTAAGTGGCATTCCACGTTTTCGTCTGCGCAAAATGTTTGTAAATTCTTCTGGCGGAGATACAATGCTCTAGTGAATCTGCCACATGTCGCTATATAAAGGAGGCAGCTGGCGCTGTTAATGCTTGTCTGACAATCGCACGGTTCTCTCTTAATGTCTCCTCTCTTCTGATGTCTGTCGGTGTCATCCAGAACCAGTCTGCTTTTTTATGGCTAACTTCGTGTCCAATCGGAGCACCATCCAGCCTCGCAATAGGAAAGTTCATAGAAGTGAAATGGGCTAGCAGGTCCTTTGATGTAGGCTTACCCATCCCATGCGCATATTGGCTGCCCGAAGCTCTGCAAGTGATGGGCCTTTTGCCTAATTGGCTAGTGTGTGCGGTGAGTGAGTGAAGAGATTAGGGCGGTTTGCTGTGAATGATTCCGTAGTGTGTGGGCTGCCGTCCGACACGTGAATCACCAGGCACTGCAGCCCATTCACTGTTATCTCCAACATTTCCGAAGCCCTGCTAAAGTTATACTTTCAGGATATTCCTCCACCCGTAGCTAACCAGGCTTAACCGGGTCTAGAAAATTACACCAAACTGACAACGCACCGCATTTCTGCGCACTCAATTTATTACTGCTTAGCGTGAGAATTATTTCTTACTAGGCATTGCAACACGCCTATTTTCTCTCTGTTTTAATTTATATCAATTATGAAGTGTATACTATAATTTAAGATAAAATATGACTAATTTAACCAAGGATAATGTACTTTTATGATAACACAAGTATAAAACGCTTGTGATACATGCAGGCATATTCAGGAAACAACCAATCATGTCATGCATTGTGCTGTGGCCTCTCCTGTGGGAGCGGATCGCGCATTAACTAGGGGGATCAAGGTAGATCAAGGATAAAGCACTCGTCTACAAAATAGTACTTTAGTAAATTAATAAAAGAATTACAAGTAAGCCTCAAGTAGGCTCTTCAAACAGGTATCAATTTCTACAAATATTCAATACGCAAGTCGTCGTTCAATTCAGTAATACTCAACAGGACGCTGATGCCCCAAGTCAAGCTTGGATTAGCTTTAATTTGAATCGGCTAAGCAATGCTTTAAAGAGCTTAGGCCGTCGCGAGTCCCACGCCCTGCAGTGCCTTACGTCGCCCTACCAAGGATTCTATGTATACCCAAGGTCTCGTCGCAGCAGCACAGCTCTCTCGACGACGAGCTCTCGTCGGGCGTCGATGGCGAACCTCGGGCCGCGGTCCCCTCGTCTGGGCGTCTCACGGGCAGCGCCTCCGGCGGCAGCAGACAAAATGGCGCCCAGAGCCTCCAGCGTCCTGAGCTTATATACAACCCCTCTGACCTCGTACTCGATCCCCCGAAGTCTGTTATTAAAAACAGAGTTTCAGCTGGCCGAGGTCGCCCCGCGCCTCGCAACAGCGCGACGCTGGGCTGCCCTCGCAGGAGCTGGTCTCAGCAATGGGGTGATTTATTTCAAAAAATTGCGAATAAACCGCAAATAGACGATAATTGGCGAACGTCGTTGCTTTATGTTGCTGGCGAGTGACACCGTTTTTTGCTGGCGTGTACGGCTTGTTCGCGGTGGAAGACGCTGTCTGTGTACGTAAGTATTCCGTGTTCCAGCCTTAGTCTCGCTGCTCTGCTAAACCAACCCGACTTTCTCAGATTTCGTCAATTGTTCGTAAGGCAGATTCGTGCGCCTATTTGGCGTGCCTATCGCTCGTTAGTCACGCTTGGCGGTTAGTGTGCGTGTCACATCGCTTTCGCCGTTGTGAAGAGACACGAAGAGCTATGTTAGCGTCCTCGCACGATGTACGTGCATGCTTCAATTCACTAAACGTTAATCGTTCGTGTACCCTCCATCGATGTTTCGGTTCAAACTTTAATGGTTAAGGAATGCTTTTAAAAGGCTGTTCGTGGTAAAGTGAGCACTTCTGAAATCAACCATTGATGAAAATCAACCTTTGGAAAAAGTCACTGCCCATAACTAAATACATATTACAGTATTTACTGGCACGCTGGCTCCTGCCAGTTAAAAGTTGATGGGGAATTAATTAAAATAGTTCTTAGACTTGGCAATGCTTTGCGAGTCTAATGCTTATATTATGGCTTCTGAAGTTAGTGGTTTTTGTTTTATGCGTATAAGAGCGCGAATTCGCATATTATAAACATATTTACTCCCCAAAACATTTCAAGATTTTATTTAGATGATGCATTAGAAAAGTGAGACGGTCGATGGAAATGTTAATTTTGCACACGCCAGAAGGATACATTAGAATAAAAGTAGATCCTGAGCAGGGTTTTCACAAGTTCGCAGTTAGCTGTGGACAACTTATATTAAAGGCTCATGTTTTGTGGCAACGAGTGTTCAAGTATCTTTAATAGGATGCAAAATTTGTATTGAAAAATTTTCATGTGTGGTTTATCTACTGTGGCGAGCTGAGCACAAACATTCAATAAATGGTTAATATAAAATAAAACAATAGAAGCAAATTCAGCAGTGGTGAAGGAGAGTGGCTCAGCGCAGCTCAGGCGAGTCTCTGGTGTCCTCTGCTGAAGTCTCCCTTCCTCAGGCCGTACATGGCATAATAAAGCAACGCGAGTGTAGTGGGGAGAAGTCTCCCTCCACCAAGAAGTCGCGCATGAGCATTCTCTCAACAATGAGAGGTCAGAGCGAGAAGAGTCGCCAACCAATGGGGCGTCAACCAATGAACTGGAACTTTGCACACCAAAGTATGAAATCATGTGACTCCTAGAATCACGTGATACAGCACGTGATTCTAGGACGTGATTTCATGGGACGAAAATACCGTGAATAACAGGACGTATTTCCCGTACGGCATCGTCCGGCACGATTCCCACATTCGAAAATCTGGAGTGACCCGGCCGGGGATTGAACCCGGATCGCCTTGGTGAGAGGTGAGCAGGCTAACCGCTCAGCCACCGTGGCCCCTTCAAGTAAATAAGATTCACGTATCTAATTATACATAAACTATTGTAGACTATTAAAATTCCTCTAGTCCACGCAACTTCTCGTGTAGGGCACGTGGAACAGTGGTCACCTGGTAAAGCGAGCAGAAGTGTGAGCTGGAGTTCAACTTTGCGGCGAGACTCGCGCGGTAAGCCAGCACGCGTTCTGATTGGCTCTCGGCAGCTTTATGCTGCTCAGTTCGCCGTTATCGGCGCGCGTTTGGATCCGGCTTTACTGGAGCGGAAAATGTTAGATGGAAGGGAGAACGCTGGGGTGTGAGCCACTCGTAGGAGAGCTGAGGATGCGAGGCGGCGCGGCGGTTTACACACTTCCCCCATCGCGAATACGGCAGACATCATCGATCGCTGGACTTGTAAGGACATCCTGCGGTGTCGACGAGAACAAAGGGCCAACCATCCGAGGCCCTGGAGGTTGATATGGAGAGGCTTACGCAGCAGTGAGGTTAGGCGTGCCGTTTTCATGGTACTCCTACCATAATTATATCTTGTGTCATAATTATATCCTTTCAGCCAACTTATTTCTTGCCACAACTTTTTAATATAAGCTACCTGTAGCCTCGCCCGTTTCGTTGGGCATTGATTTATTTTGAAAATTGGAATCGCTATAGCCACTCGTTTGGGATCGCTCTAGCTACTGGGTCACTGCGGCCCCACTTGATATTACGTCTATAGCTGTATGGAAGAATTATAACAATAGGCCCTGCAGTTTTGGTAGAGCATGCTTAAAAAGCAGCAAAATAACTAATTTTTTCCGACTTGATTCATTAATACCGTTAATTTTCAACTCGTATAATTGTCCGGCAATTTTTAATACACGTAAACATTCCTCGATAAATGCAGATCATAACCTTAAAAACCGCATCCAAATCCGTCCCGTCGTTCTCATACAGACAGATGCGCGCCAGGGACTTCCTGTTATACTGTGTCTTAATATAGCATGAGGCTAATATACTGTGTATACATTTCATCACTCTCATTTGTTAACATCTGAGGCTGAATAAAATAAAATCATTTATTAATTATGAATGCCTATTGGGAGTGCCTTAAAAAGTGCCCACTTTACCGTGAATAGCTTATAATAAAAATTATCAGCCGAACCCCTATGATTTATGTGGGTATTTGAGGTTTAACTTTAGGAGCTTTCACGAACAAAATAAGAGATCGAAATGTGTCAATATTTTTCGGGTTTCTGTCAATGTTTCGTTGTGGACTATATTCTGTGCAGGCAATTTGGACTATTTTAGTTAACGCACATTCGATTGCTGTACAAGCAGGAGTGTTTGATTATTATAATATTTTGTAAAGGTGGAATGGTTAGGCCTACACTGTGATTTACAAACCAGGTAACTTAGTGTTCCAATTATTTTTTTATTTCAAATGTTCTATTCGTTTTTGATATCAGCAGTGTAACGTTCAAACAACTGTTGAGTAATTAAAGTAAAGCAAACACAAAATTGTGATTCTACGCATTTGTTAGAAACGTGCCATAACTTTGTTCAAGTGTGCCATTATTTGGAATGGTCAGTACCATGACATGGAAAGTAGTTCCATATCTTAACGGCGACTAAAAAGTGCTAGGTAACCATTTGTGATAACTTAAATTACTTCTTTCGCTTTCTGTATTTTTTAATGCACCGAAGTGTAAAAATGAGCAGATTTGTTAAGTACTTACTTTTTAAAATAATTTCATAGTTTCATTTGACCGACGCATGAATAAAGTGATGAGGCCCATGGCAATGTTAATTTTACATAAGGCGGAAGAATACCCAACGTGCCTACAAGTAGATCCTAAGCAGTGCTTTCAAATGTGCTCATTTTACTGTGAACAGCCTATATAGCCCATTCACGTTTTCTTCGGCCTTTTGGAATAGAACCTCTGAAAAATCACCCCAGGCGTAACACGTCAACCTATTGTGTTCAATCACTTGTATTCAACGATTATATAACCCTGTGATTAACGTTAAAATACTGTGTTCTTGAATAGATTAATAATCAACTTAGTATCTTGTATAACTTGTAATATTCATTTCGTATTAATACGAATGAACAATAGCGAAAGCAGCGACGTGTTGACAACGGCCGGTAAGAAATAGTTCACAGTTACAATGTATTTTAACCTCGTTTTTATGTATACTATTTGTAAATTAAACGTTGCCAATTGATATATTTGTATTGTTAGGTAGCACTGACAGAAACACGTTTCATTGCTGCAGTTACAAATACCAGCGCAAATTACCGTGCCTAGGCTCTAGAGCGACACTTTTTTTTTCGTCCAAGTTTCTGTAAGCGGAGCAGAGAGTGTGCGTGCCTGCGTGTCTCTCTCTCTCTCTCTCTCTCTCTCTCTCTCGGGGAAGTTTCTACTACCTGTTAGCAGGAAAGGTATACATTTTGTTATTCCTAATTTCAGCACATTTCATACTAATTACAACAACAAGAAGGATGTTTGAAATTGTAATGTACAACTGAAACGAAATTTTATTGTTTAAATACCTATTATATGTTATTTAGATGCGAAGCAATGGCGCGACGCTTACAAATATAGCAGGTTGGCAGACGTGGTGTGGAAGGGAGAATCTAGAATTTGATCACCTTTCCCCTAGACACGTGTTTGTCCCAATTTGGCGGGCGATTATACCCAGTGCATTACGATTGGCAGTGATGTGGCGACATGTCAATGAAATGGCGTATTTCTGAACGAAGCGTCAAGTTCGTACTCGTGTTTTTTTAACTTCCTAGACAAGTTACAATGTTGTAATAAATATGAGTTTCCACGGCAGGGTTACATACTGTAACGAGTCTTGTGATCGCTGCATGTGAAAGGGCGAGGCCGCCATTTCCGTCTATGATGGCTGCGTTGTAATCGTTATATAGGCCAGGTGTGTGTGGATTTAAAATATTGGATGTGCAAAATGTATACGTTTTAACCATTAACTGATGTTATGCTGATGTTAATAATTTAAATTCATGTCTGTTTATCACAACGTTGTACCTTTGTGCTAGGTGTTTGAAACACAGTTGTGTAAAGAGCTTACATTTTTGTGATTTGAGAGTCGGCCACAATCCCTACAGAATACTAAATCCAACCAGATAGATTAAAATAAATAATAAAATTAACTAAAAAAACCAGTAAGTACCAATGCATGTAAATATTAGCAGAATAAACGTTATGGTAGGCCTATATGTTTGCATGTTCACCACTATATTTTATGCTTGTCGATGCTACAAACAATAAATGCGCGACACGAGTTGCGTGCTTGAATTTACTGTGTCGTTTAGTTGGAGTGGTAGTCCCTTTGTTTTAATTTTTATTCCAAATTGTCCTTTCGTTATAATTTTTATTCCAAATAAGGCCATCCTTTTAACGAAATAGCCAAACACATAACAACAACAGGTTAGATACTACTGTTGTTTCCGCCACAGTTGTAACAAACAACATCGTGGCTAAATATTGATGTGTATTATGTGTAACGGGCTATATCGTGTGTAACAAATAGTTGTAAATCCGACATAAATATTGTTATAGGCGTAAATTGTGAACAATTGTAGGAAATATGACGGCATTCTTGGAACAGCTGTAAACAGCAACCAACGCATTTGACAGTTGTAAAAGTCGCATGGCAGTGTTTATGTTTACATGTAGCGGAAGGATACGTAATCAGTAACCAAAAGTAGATATTTAGCAGGGCTTCATAAAAGGCCGAAGTTATCGTGAATCAACTATGCCGTTATAGTCTCTTTTTGATTCACGTTCCCGTGCAACTCTCCAGGCAAGAACCCTTGGCACGAACACTCGCCTGTTTTATCAGTATACAGCGGATCGTTGGTGAAATCGGACACGGCCGTTGTGATAAATCTCTCGGCGACAAATTCGCCATTTCCCTCTTCGAGCACACATACAGTGACTGGACCAGACGTGGGTTGATTAATAAAGTTTGTTCGATCCGACGCCGATTAGTTAGGGTAAATTGTAGACATTGCATATACATTAGCCATGATTCACTATAAATATACAGCTTGCTACCTTGGGTGTCCAATTTTATAAACCGTAGTACCTTTCAAATATACTTTAACGCTGGTCAGATAATGAAATCTTTTTACCGTGTTGCAGTTGGTACATTTTGTTAACAAAGTGGTCCGAATTTGGCCACAATATCAATGACAGTGTGTTTGTAATTTGCGTCTTGTCTACTTCAAAGCTGAAAAATTACCAAATAAAAAAACACTTAGTTTTGCATAGGCGAGGTTATTGAGGTAAACAAATGTGTATTTTGCTCATAATAATAATTTCACAAAGCAAGTTACTGAAATATTTTTTTTAAATATGTATTTTCTCATCATGCAATTTTATTTTATTAACAAGTTCACGTCATATTTGGTATTGTTTTCTTGATGTTTAATTTTAAATGGCCTTCTAGTAACTTTTGGGAATAATCAGTTTATTTGGAGACTTTATGGAATTTTAATTTTGGTTATCAAGACCTTATCAAGATACAACAAAATAATAGAAGTCTGAGACCTGCTAGACAGTTGAATGTCGTGGTGTTCCGACGTAAATCTTACAAAATGCTAAATACGAATTACAAAAATAACAAAGGAAAAAAATCTCAAAGCGTATATAATTGGAACACGTCGTAAGTATTTCCCTCATCCAAGCACATACGTTCTATTTTACTCTTTCAACTTGGCTAGTATTTTCAAGTCTAGAATTGCCCTGGCCTTCATTCCATTCAGCGTGCAATCCTATATAGTTTGCGGAACAGCTCTTTAGAATATTTTCTAAACAATTTGCTCGAAAAAAAAAACGGAATTGAATCTAATTTAAATGTTTAGAATTATGAACGAAGAGTGAATTCAACTCTTAATGCTCTTTAACCATCACTGTCACATTACATATCACGTGATGTCAAGAAAGTAGAGCGTTGGTGTATTGTTATTAAGAGAACTAACAATTTTTCTAACCTTCGTGTTATTTTGAAACTGGGGCGGAAAATTTGATTTCAAAGAAATGATTTTCTTAATCACCGCATTTCGCCTATTATTGGATGGCACGGCGTAAACAACTACCATGAGGTAGCCGTATTCATAAAGGTCGGAGGTGTTAAGAGAGATTTAATTTCTTATCTATATATATAAAATGCATACTACAAACATACACAATCAATTTTTTTACACTATACAATTACAATATCACAACTACATAGTTACAATAGTCATATTAGTAAAAGTCAAGCACCTCAATAACCAACATCAGCATTAATTCATTATTATAAACGCATCAGGAGAATACTATACTTACCTTACACCTTTTATTACCTATTTGAATACATTTTTTTTATTGCTGCTGTTTAATGTTATCTTTCTGTTAATATATTCATGGCGGCTTCTTTGCACGCGTAGTTTGAACATGAATCGATATCCGCCTTGTATTAATCAAGGTTTTAATGATAATGTTTTAGTGTAAATTCCTGCAGGAACTAGAAATTCGTAACGGAAAACACACGACGAGAGCTGTATCAGCGTCATGAAATTTTCGACGTATTTTTAACCTGTAGCTATTCAGCTTTTGGGCAGTGGCGCCGATCCTGTGACGTTTACGCCCATCCCTCAATGAACAGTCACGGAAACCGGCTCGGTTCAGACAACCTTCTCTCTACTGGGTTGATGCTTCTAATGACCTGTATCAGGGCAGCCAACCCTGCAACCGCGAGCCACACGAGGCCGCCGCTGTTTTCACACAGAGCAGCCTGGAACCCTTCTTTCTCCTTAACATATCTCTGTTGACCCCGTATTTATTTTCAACTTTATTTTCACTGGCTTGAATGTCTTTTCTTACACTTAACAATGCATACCATATTGTACACATGCATAAACATGGAGAAAAAAAACACGTATGGCTTAAATTAACAAAAGGCGAAGAAATATAACTCAAAAAGGAAAAAAACTTAAACACTTTCTTTAGATTTTAGTCATGTACATATCTCGAACAGGGTTAGAGATGAGTGAATGATTAAGGAAATTAATATTACAATAGTTAAATTATACATGCAATAATCAGCATTATCAAACATTTTTTAAGTGTGCAAAATCTACAAAGAACCTTAAAGAAAAAGTGCGATATCTCAGTACACACTAAAGCTCAATTTATGATCTAACCAATGTATTAATATAAACTCATTTCAGCGTAAATATTTTTTTCCCCTTCAAGCTATGTGTTACGTAGTGTTGTTGCGTTGTATTAAAAACTGTATACCATAGCTTAATACGTGTATTCAAGATTACTTTTACGTTTGTTTCCTGCGAAGTTGTCTACGGAACAGCTTGCGGCTTTTTGCAATAAAATAGGCTCGTCTAGGCAGTAGTGAAGATTTTGACAGTTGTGGTGTGAATATTCAGTTTGACTTGGGGGCCGCAGTGACCCGGCGGCTAGAGCGTTCGCCTCTCACCAAGGCGAGGCGGATTCATTTCTCGGCGGGGTCGCTTCCGAATTTTCGCACATGAGAACCGCGCCGGACGATGCCAATGGTCGGCGGGTTTTCTCGAGGATCTCCTGTTTCCCACAGCCATGCATTCCGTTAATACTACACATACCTACGTCGCTTAACTCTCATTGGCTCTCATAACCCTGCTAAGAGCAGCCGAAATCTCTCTACTCCACTTTGTTTGGTTTGGAATAAGACATAGTTCTGCTGCAATACTACTTTGATCTGTAATGATATTATGTTAATATGCTCAAGGATATTTAACTATATAAAGCCGTTCACGATAAAGTGAGCACTTTTGAAGCCCTAGTTACTTTTTGCTTTTAACCAATTTATATCCTTCCACCACTTGTTAATGTAAATCCTGCCATGTGAGTAATAAACACAGTGTATACATTCACCATACCTAAAAATAAATGTCCGAGGCCATAATTAAATGTATTTATTGGTTATTATGTCTGATGAAACAGCTTCAGAAAGTGCTCACTTAACCGTGAACGACCTTTAGAAATGTAACGTGGCGTTAAATGCAAGGGAAAATAATATTGGGCGTATTGTGGGTGGTTTTCTCGTAAGAAAAATAATAGGTTCGAATTTTGTAGTGCCAGACGCTTTAAGATCCGTATATCTCAGTATATTCATAGGAAACTTAAATCTGGCGATAAAAATAGTGTGGAAGTACTATGCTGTAAAAAGATGGAGCTATTCGGCAGGGCCATCAAGTTTCGTAGCAAGTTTTCCCTCATTAATATCGGAGATGCAGTATCGGTCGCTCTGCAAGGTGTTTGTGCATTGTCATACATCATTTCAGTGAGGGTTTTCATGCACCTGCAAATATTGATACTATTATAATGAATGCAGGAGACAAATATGCTGTGATGTTCTTGCGGTATAAAGTTAGAATATAAATCACTCGAAAGCGTTTAAAAATATTGTCACATGCGCCCGGTCATTGGCACGTTCTTGGGGGATGGGGGTTTTAACAAAATTGTATTTCTTAATTTATTCACAATTGTACCAAAAATAATTTACGCATATTTTCGTCTAGTATCTGCTACCGTTTCGTCAGTAACAATCCTCTGTGAAACCAGTAACTACTAACGGGTATCAATTTGCATTTATCAATTTTATAAATTATTACACCAGTTAATATAAACTATGTAGTGTAATTCTCTGAATCAGTCCACTTACTCTATTTCTGGTATCTTTAGATTTCTCATATCTGCTCCGACGTCTGGTTCGACCACAAACGCCGCCGTACTCGTCCACGAGAATGTCAGTCTCCACGCACACTCCGCGACTCCAGGTCACCGTCCGCGCATACGCAACAACCCGGCAAGCTTTCTGGATATTCCCGCTCATAAAATGCACCCCCCTCCCCCCGGTGACCCAGTTCAGTGTCCAGAGCTTTCTTGGTAATCCCAGACTTTCTGGAAGGAGTTTGCCCCGCCGCCATGCGCGAAACGTTAATCACTGGAGCGTCGCAGCTTCCTTGCCCGCGCAACCGGTGCTGTACCTGGAGAACGTCCAGCAGTCTGCAGGCTGGCGATAGGAGGGCGAGGAAGAACGGACCGCCGACTTGCAACAGTATTTTTTAAGTCAATGGGCTGAGTCATTTTCTTCAAGGGATGGCCGTTTTAATGAAATAAGATTAAATAAGATTTAATAATAATTTCCTCATTGATTTACAAACATAGCAACGAAAATACTCCCAACTTAAGGGGGACTATGTAGCTGCGCATCCATGGTCCGGGAGCGAGGGAGCTATACGGATGACAGTAACACATACGCCTAGGGCCTCATCGCTCCTACGCGCAAGGCGTGCTGTTTCCGTCGTAACGTTGTACTGTGCAAATTAGATTTGTAACATAGAAGTATTATTGCACGTGATGAACGTATACAGATTAAATTACGTCCGTATATTTGGACTTCTCTCTTGCCGTTTGAGGAAACTGCATAAGGAAGTTTTAAAAATGCGATATTTGACCATTTTCACGAATTTTCTTCTCCAAGAATACACTTAATATAGCAATAGTAAAAAAAAAGACCATAGATTTTTTTTTTTTTTTAAAAGCTTTTCTGGCAAAAAGTCGTTTTTCCAGAACGAGATACGCGTTTACGCGCAAACTACGATAACTACGATTTCACAGAAAACGTTTCAGTACATAACTCTTTTAACATCTCGCAATAAACGGCTATCACGTGCTATCAGAAACTAATATTTACGTTACTGTCCATCACCTCAAATAAATTGATATAATCAAATAACTAGTACCAGTCCCAATAAACAGTGTATCAACACCATTTGAACTATTTTATAATATTATATATGCACACTTGGCAGTTCCAATATTTACAATAAAGTGTGTATCACATGTTCACAGTCCCACCTTAACTCGGTCCATATTGCATCAGTCCGGAATGTTATGGAGCGATCAGAGTGCGCCCATGCACAGTAGTCCTCTCCTATATTTGTCGTGCACACACTCGTCTGCCGTGGTCCATCCTCTCCTCTGATATCTAACCCCAGATTGCTGCTCTTCAGCCAGATGTCGAACACAAAAACTGCTCATTCTCGGGCTGCGGGTGTATTTATTGCGTCATTATCCCTAGCCCAGAAACTTCATTACATGTCGTGGGTCGCCGTGGAAGGAGGCCTGATAGAAGTTTCATTCAATAGCCCGCCACCTCCTAAGTCAGAAGAGGGATGGGGTATGGTGACGTCAGTCCAGGTAGCTGTCAGTCATCCTGCCCGACGTACGGGCGGCCGGGGCCCTATTTCATAAAACATGACAGGTGTGACATATGACAATTATGTCAAATTCGATCAATTTGTTTGTCATGACAATGTTATGTTACAAAAATAATACAAGTTCCCCATGATTGACAAGTAAAATAGTGTAAATTGTCAGCTTTAAAATAACAGTATCATAAACGCGACAATTATATGTCAAACCTTAAGTTTCATTTATTACGCGCTAGATAGCTCTCTAGTGCGCTTACGATAATCGATCGCAGCCTTATAGGCTGTTCACTGTAAAGTGAGCACTTTCTGAAGACCTCGCATTTGAAATAATAGTCGATAAATATATTTTAGTGTAGCCTAAAAAGTTAATATTCGAGCCCGGCGAAATATTCACATTATGTTAATTAATTAGACACCAATATTTATTTTAAAAAGTGTTGTAAGGATAAAAAATTGCAGATAAGAAAAAAGTAACTAGGGCCTCAAAAGTGCTCACTTTACTGTGAACAGTCTATATATGCGATTCATGAACAGTCGATTCCTACCACAAATAATTAAGCGGTAAATAATAATTCCACTCGCATAACTTTGTTCACTCTAGCAGCAGAATGTCGAGTAATTTGGATAATATTTCTATATTAAAACTGAACCGAGAGGAAAATGTGATATTTGGCAAGCAATGTTAATCCACACAATATTGAAACACAATTGCACGGCCATGTTATATAAACATTACAAATTAATGGTTACATAGGAAAGCTTGTCTGTCACTTCTGCCGTGACAATTCTACAAATTTGTAGATTATATCACAGAGTGATTATACTTATCTGTTTCATAACGCAGTATGAAACAGCCCTTTTGTGAAACAACTATTTGTCAAATTGTCATACACGTTTACAAATTTGCCATAGCAAATTTGTAAACTTGTCAGCTTTTATGAAACACTCATTTGTCGGATTGTAAACCTGTCTGAAAATTTATTGTCACCTGTCGAATTGTAACTTTAATGAAATAGGTCCCAGGTGGTGGTGACCTCCTACCCCCCCCCCCCCCCCACCCGGCGGCAGGACGACTGCACGCATCCCCTTACCAGACGCCGGGATCCGAGCAAAACAATATTGCTACAGGAGATTCAGCGACGGTACTCAACCACCTACAGATTTCATAGAAGGTACTTATCTTCAAAATGGAGAACTTTAGTGTTACGTACGGCAGTTTTTGAACTGTAAGTATTCACATGTTATGGAATGTAGCGTCACTATGAATTATGGTTATGCATAGTCACTCAGGTTCCCCAAGTCTTGCCGAAAGTTTGGTGAATTAATTTTTGCGAAGAAGAGATTCTACGGCTAAGGCTTCGTTAACCTCGTCGTGGAAGTAATATGATTAGTTATACGCTCAACTTGTTTGATTCGCCAACCACGAAGCTTCTTAATTTTTGGGCAGGTTTAATTAATCGACGTGAATCGTAAGTTTCGTGCTTGAGATCTTAATTATCGAAGCTTGTTACAGTTCCGCCACAGGCTTATTGTGAACTAATAGGCACTTTTATCGCTGTGGCTTGTGTTTGAAGCAATAATTAGTTGTGGTTGGTTGTGATGCAGGAGGGGGGTGGGTGGGGTGAGTGAGTTAAGAGATTTCGGCGGCTCGTAACATCGAGGTCTTGAGAGCCGATGAAGGTGAACCGAGGTGAGGGTGGAGCAGTGCCGGTATGAAGGGGCGGGGGAAACGGGAGATGCGAAAATCCGGGAGTGACCCTGCCGGGAATCGAACCCGGTTCGGCTAGGTGGGAGGTAATTAGTCTGATCATTATACCACCGCGGGCCCGAGAGTGGGGAGAAAAATATGGTTTTCATCACGGGGTATCTCGGTCGGGCCATCGTCCAAACTAATCCTCTGTTGGCGAGGAGAAAAAAGCAGGGATGGAGGTGTCGTCGTACTTGCGACTTGCACACTGCCAGGACTATATAATGTCTCGCGTACGTGTGCATTTTTACGTCAGTTCTGAAAGTACACTAGTGCACAGTTATTTTCGTGGCAAAATATTGTCTGTTGACATACTGGGCAGGTTGACAGTCAGCTGGAAGTGTTTATAAACATAACTTGGGTCGGAGTGAGAAGGACCCCACTGTAGCCATGTAAACAGGACTGCTGCCTCCAGAACAGTCTAGAAAGTTCACTCGTTCGTGAGACACAGTATATCGCTGTAAAAAAATTATGTAATTTTTACTAAGAAATCGTTCGTAATTTTACAAACAGTTTTTAACTGTACAAATTTTATTTTGTAATATTTGTGACTGGTTGTCACATTGCCCTCATGTACTATGTGCAAATATTAATCGACCGTTTGAAATGTACGCCGATGTAACATACCTGGTGATGCCGTAGAAATGGGGCACGTCGTTGGAGCATCGGGCGTCACAGTCAACTGGACAGCTGGGCGGTCGAAGACGGGTACGTGCCGAGTTGAAGTGGCGCGGCGGTCGCCCCCCCCCCCCTCTCTTTCTCTCTCATGCACGCACGCGCGACCACACACCATTTCCAGCAGACGACTTTCGGCCGCGCGGCGCAGCGTGGTCTTTGAACTGACCAGGGAAAAGGCATAGAAGAAACAAGTGCATCGACCAGAAGTCCAAACATAAATCAAGATAACTTAGAACAGGCATTAAGGAGGAAGTATCCTCATTTTTAATAATTAATCATTGGGGCAGAGTAATCGTCGAGAAAAGTTATGTAGTTTTTGTAACAAACGTACCTAGCATTTTAATGAATTCTGTTTTGATCGTGTTTTATTGAAATTTTGTGATTGGAAATTTTTGACAAAGATAAATTGATTTAAGATTTTTCCATGATAGATCAGTGTTAATATTTCGTGATAACTGTGTTGGTCGTATATAAAACTTCCTAAAGAAAGTTTCTTAAACGTATTTTTATTTTATTTTTTTTGGATCTTAGTGTTTTGCTAATCGCCTCCTGACATTTTATTTTTACGTATAGCAGAGAAAAAACAAAGTTTTTTGGTAACTCAAATACTATAGGGATTGAAGGAGTGTCGCGTGGCCATCCGTTGCAAATTTTAAAAGTAGTTTTTGTAATAGACCTTTAAAAAAATCTGTACTGAACTGACCCGTTTCCACAAGCTCAAGACAAAATAACTGATACTGGACAACCTCAATCAGTATATAGCTGTTTGTGCAAAAACTAGGGGTGATGTAAAATGGAGCTGCGTGAAAGAAAAACGTACCAAAAATTTAAATATCGTAAAACTCTTTATATATATATATATATATATATATATATATATATATATATATATATATATATATATATTCCGAATAAAACAATGAAGGCAATTTTAATGCACGTTACGTCATTACACATTAACTATTATTCCCACTATTTAATATCTACATAGAACTGAAATAAGTGCGTTCTTTTTAACCGAACAACTATACTATTATTTTATATGTATTAAATGGTAATAACTGTTGTCTCGATGCACGTTTTTAAAACACTATTTTCTGCTACTCTAGAATTGTAACTGTGCAAATGTGCAGTCTGCCTGCAGAAATTTAATGACATTATGAAGCGCAGCGATTCTCTAATTCGGTAGCCTCAGTATTTTTGTTCTCCGTGCTTAGTCAGAACCTCAGTGAATTCAACCCAAAAATAATTTAAAGCTCTTAAGTTAGTAGTGTGGTTGAAGGTGAAGGATATAGTAACGCATGGGGCGTTGGTTCGAGTCCCCGTGCAATTAAGGTGGCAATTTTTTTTTTTTTTTTTCGTGAATTAAATTTCAAAAAATCCTTTTTCTGTCTTCTTTCCTAATAACTCATCCAATTTTCTTTCTAGAACAAAATAAGACAGTTTTACATCCACTTCCCATATCTAGTCGATGCACAAGCTTATCGTTTGTAATATTAGGGACAGCGGTGGCGCAGTGGCTAGGGCGCTCGCCTCCCACCGCGGCGATCCGGGTTCGATACCCGGCGGGTTCACTCCCGAATCCTCTCCTGTGGGAATCGTGCTGGACGATGCCGCTTGCCGGCGGGTTTTCTCAGGTTACTGCAGCTTCCCCCGCCCCTGCATTCCAGCGCCGCTCCATCCTAGGATATCATTTCATGTCGTGTCCGGGGATGACGGGCACCTACGGAAAGTCCGTCACTCGGTGTGTTGCTTCGCCACTCGAGTTTTTTACTTGTAATATTGCAAACTTGTTTGGTAGATTTTGCAAGAAAACTTCTCGTAGTTCTACAAAATATTTGATTGGTAACTGGGTTTACAAGTATTTTTCTTGTATAAGAGTAAAAAATGTTAACAAGCACAGAGCAGCGGTCTCGGGGAGGGGGGCTGCTGCTCTCGGGGTTCGGGTAGGGGGGCTGCTGCTCTCGGGGTTGGTTGGTTGGTTTGTTCTGCCGAGACAACGGGGGCGGCCTCAGGAGGAGTCTTGAGGTTCAATCAGAACTTGCTGATAGCTTTCCTGTGTGGTCAGCCGCATCCCCCCCCCCCCCAATTGCCAGCATCTCGGACCGTCAACTGCAGGCGAAGCATCTGGGCTTGAGACTGGGTGAGGGAGTTGGATGAGATTGAGTTCGATCGCGTGTTCGTGTAATCGTCGGCGGGGATCTCGTCGACACAGAAAAGGGCCCGTCTCTCGAATACAGGCACTCGTCTCTCAGCTATTTGTTCTCGAGTCATCAAATTCCTGTAAGCAGAAAATTATAAAACAACAGTTGTGTCTGTGCGAGTGCATGCAAGTGTTGGGGGGTTTCACGCGTTAACGAAATTTGAGCGGAAACTGCGATACGGCCACCTTCTTACAGTTGTACGCCTTAGACAATTTTTGTTTATGTAACGGTTGATTATACACACTTCTGATTTATGACAGTGTGCTCTTCGGAGCCTTGTTTATCAACGAAACGATTGTGTAAAGATGTACATCTAAACTTGAGTATGGAAGTGGCAAGCATGGTCGCGTATGGGATTTATTAATACACAGTTGAAATAGGAGATCCAACAGACTCTGCAGGACCACGAAAATAAATTAACGTAGTAACCTCCCATTGCAGCGGGTCAACGTATCGATAACTACAACTGGTATCTATTATAAGAATTAAATTTCGTTACCAACACTTTTCCATAAAAAAATTACCATGGAAGTGATTTCCCTGATTGTAATACGTTCGTATCCCTCAGCTAAGAAATAGTACACTGTATAAAGAAATGTACAAACGTACTCGTGTGCTGTACACGAAACACAGTTTCGGAGGAATAAAGATGCGGTTGCGATAGCCCTGTGGTAGCACATCCAAGTATAGGCCAACAAACACAATTTCTTGATTTGGAAAGTGCTAATTTCACCCTTATGTTCATGAAAATTCAAGACCATGAAAATGAGACTCTAGTTATTAGCTGAGCCGTACGAACATAAAAACACTTCAGGCGCTTTAAATCTCCGGCCTCCGGTAATCAAGTCTACTTGTCGAATTTTTTCGGGCGGACCCCAAATCCCGCCACGCTAGCGTGAGCCCTTACTATTACACAGTATTGTGGGTCCTCAGACATGCATGTTAGAGTATTCTCCCGGTTTATTCACACATTTTGAGTCAAACCTTTGAAAAATCACTCCATGTATGACGTGTTTGTTTGTTTCCTAAGTATGCCATGTATCACTAGTGTTTTATACTTATGTTAACATAAATATACCATATTTGTGGTTAAATTGAAAGTTTATTTATATATTATTTATATATTATAATATTTCATTTAGATTTAATATGAATAAAGAAATAGTGAGAAAATAGATGTATTGGTGAATGAGTGAAGATATTTGAGCGGCCCTTAACAGCGAGGTTTTGAGAGCCGACGAGGGTGACTGAAGTGAATATAGAGCAGCGCCGTAATGAAGGGACGAGGGAAACGGGAGATCCCCGAGAAAACCCGCCGACCAACGGCATCGTCCGGCACGATTCTCACTTGCGAAAATCCGGTGACCCGGCCGGGGATTGAACCCGGTTCGCCTTGGTGGGAAGGTGTGTTGGTATTGCATAGTAATAAATAGTTCTTATTCAAAATATTATTACACTGAGTGCGCACGAAAGCGGTGCGTTGTCCCTTTGGTGTAATTGTCTATACTCGGTTAAGCTTTGTTTGCATGAGGGGTAGAAATTTCCTCTAAATAGAATCTTAATAAGGCTTCAGAAAGTTGGAAGTAACCGCGAATGGTCTAGAATACATTACTCTACAGGCCGACCAGTAGGGAATATTTTCGCGGTGTACAACCAAGGGTTGACCTAGCCTGTGGGTGTACATGATAAAATTATGAAGCCTGTCGGCCATGTTGTGACATCCGAAACATTGGAAGCCTAACCCATCAAAATTAAAATGAAACTTCTGTATCAGTGCATGTTGATATTTAGCCTGAAAGTGTCGCTTAATTTGTTGGTATTTGTTCAAAATCTTCCACGTTTTATATGCATTAAATACAAAAACCTGCCTCAATATTTCCGGTGTTTTGGGTGCCACACTATGATAATGGATGAAAATACAGTTTCAAGGACGTTGTAGCATGACATCCCATGTTATTCGTATCTACATGTGTACAACAGCTTGTCCGTTTTCAGAGCTTCCTGCAGCCGATAAGCGACTGGCTGCGCACACGTGGACACTTGGAAGTAACCAGCAAGTAACCAGCACGTACAAGTATTCGAATATAAAATATTCGATTCTGCCCATCGCTCCCATCTCGTATACACACTCCCTGGCGACTAGGCGGGCGCCCTTCTGTCGCGCCCGTGGGCGCATGGCCCCCCCCCCCCCCCCCCGACCGCGAGCCGGATGACTGATGCGCGTGACGTCACAGCTGTCGAGAGCACCCTGCGCGATCACCCTTACAGAATTCTCCCCCCTCAAGTGCAGTCCTTGTTTTTCCTCAGCCTGCGTTGTTCTGCAGCGCGCCTGCTGTGTCCGTGACAGCGAAGGACAGTTGTTAGCGCCATCATTTCTGAATCACCCGCCGCTATTAACGCATTCCACGTCGCAGATCGTCACTGCTGTCTAAATATAACACTGTAAGCCAACTTCTAGCAAGTAGGAAGGTCTAAGTCGTACATACTCAAATAATATTCCAAATAGTCGCTATAGATAGCAACGTGTGTGTGTGTGTTATATATATATATATATATATATATATATATATATATATATATATATATATATATATATATATATTAGTCCATTCCCGATCGGAAGCGACTTATGAAAATCAACCTTTGAAAAAACACTCTACGCATAACATGTCAGCCTGTTTTTTTCAATAACATGTGTTCCACTAATATATATAACTGTAGTTAACTTTAGAGTATTGTATTATTGAATAAATGAAACTTTACCTTAATATCTTCTATAACTTGTAATATTTCTTTCTTTTGTAAATATGAATTAACAATAGCGAGTGAGGCGACGTGTTGACAACGACCGGTAAGAAATAGTTCACAGTTAAAATATTATTTTAAACTCGTTTTTCAGTATACTATTTGTAAATTAGACGGCGCGTATCGAAATATTTAAGTAGCCCTGATGGCAACATCTCATTTTTACAGTTTAAAATAACAGCGGAAAATATCGTGAGTAGGCCGTAATGGTATGGTATTGTTTTATCGAGCGAGAAAGCAATTGAAAAACTGTCTGCTGGCGAGGCATGTCGCGCCCTCTTTCTTTCTTCGTGTCTGTCACACTAGGGAAATTTCACTTCTCTAGTAAGAAAGGAAATTATACACGTTTTCAATTGTAACATATGTCATACTTATTACAGCAAAATAATGATATTTGAATTTTTAGTTTACATCTGTAAAGAGATTTTAATTTTTGAATACCCATTTTCATATATTTAGATATGATGGTGGGTGAAGTTGGCAGACGTGGCGAGCCATGACATGGCGTGTTGCTTTTTGTCAGACGAAACGTAAATTATTCTTACTCCGAAGAATACCTCGAATTAATACATCATGTCTGTAGACGTGTTGTTTTTTTTTAACCTACCTAGGCAAGTTACGGTGTTGTGATAAATCTGTGTTTCCACGGCAGTAATAAATATACTGTGACGTGTGTTTCGTTAATCATTGCGTCTGTGAAATGGCGTGCCTTTGTGCATTGTGGTCGATACGCTGGCCGTGTGCGCGTGATTTCAAATATTTGATAAGCACTAATTATACGTTTTAAATGTGAACTGTTTTTATGGCAAAGTTATTTATTTACATCCACGTCTGCTTATTTATCACAACGTTGTACCTTTGCCCTGAGGGGTTTGAAACACAGTCGTGT
This sequence comes from Dryococelus australis, assembly GCA_029891345.1. Classification (NCBI taxonomy): domain Eukaryota; kingdom Metazoa; phylum Arthropoda; class Insecta; order Phasmatodea; family Phasmatidae; genus Dryococelus; species Dryococelus australis. Next base: position 301,540,495 of record CM056995.1, on the reverse strand, counting down.
AACGTAATTTGCCACAATCCCAGAAGAAAAATACTAAGTCTAGCCCGATAAATTTCAATAAACTTAATAAACAGTAAGCAGCAATACATAGAAAATTGAGCGAAATAAAAGTTATCGTAGGCTTATTTGTGTGCATGTTCACTATTATCTTTTAAAGTTTGTATGACAAAAATTAGCAAAACGAGTTCCGTACTTGAATTAAATGTGCCTTTTTCACTGGTTGTTCCTTCGTTTTAATATTTATTCCAACTGAGGCCGTCCTTTTAGAGAAATTATCCAACACATGTCAATAACAAAAGGATAATTACAATTAGTACAGCCATTTACCTCGCAGTTGTAACAGTGTTAAACACAGTCGCGGCAAAATACTAACGTGCTTTAAATGTATACGTCTATATATATATATATATATATATATATATATATATGTCTACGTCGTGGAAAACAAATATGTTAATGTAACGTAACCGAAAGAACAATCGTTAATTCAGGCATTTTTAAAACGTCATAAAGCTGACCTAAATAATGTTAAAGGCCTAAACTGTGAATATTCGTACGAAATGGTTTTTGAAATAGACCTAAGACAGAATTCTTTGAAAAGCGGTAAACAGCAAACAACACATTTTACAGGTATAAAAGTAGAAGTCACATTTCAATGTTTATTTTTAGGTTTAGCGAAAGTATACGAGCATATGTACACACACAATGGAATGTAAACATTGATTTTGACAGATGCTGCATGGCAGTCACATGGCAATGTTTGTTTACATTTGGCGGAATGATATGAAACGGGCCTGCAAGTAAATATTTAGCAGGGCTCCTATAAAGTTGCTTCCAATGGGGAATGGACTATAGTTATGCATATACAGAATGGTCTGCCTTGCATGGACACACCCAACATTTCCAGAACTGTTGCAGTTCACGAAATGCTGTTTCGCTAAATGAAATTACGTACGGGGGCAAGTCATTTGTCGCAAAGGGACTATTTGTAGCACGTGTATGGACAGAGATAATTAAACGACATATGATTTTCCCTAGGTAACATACATTATTTTTTCAACGTCATCTGAAAGTGCGTGCAAGGAGGAATTAAATGATATAACATATGTAATAGAAAGCAACACAGAAACGCCAAGAAATAATGTGCAAATATAATAAAGCTGGGTGGGCCGGTAGCATAGGGCAGTGCACCTGTACTCAAGGGTGACTCTTCCTAGTGGGACAGCTTCATTATAGCAGCGTAGCGCTTACTTTAATGTGGCAAGGGGCACGGCATGCGATATTGGACAAAGAGTGCTGCAGCGGAGGGCAGACGGGCAATGTGAGTGCAAGTTTGATATCAATACATTGTTTTTATTCAGATACAAACGTAATACAGGATATTTGTTTCCTAGTGATTAACTGTACTGAGTAACGAGTGAGTACAGGTACACGACAAAAAAAAAACACACCAACCTTGGGAGAAATACAATAGCATCCGTATGCACAGTACAAAAGAGCACAGTTATGGTTGAAAACGCTTCACATTAGGTCATTTCACTACATGTGCTCGATGTGATTACCATAGACAACAATACATATCTGTAAACGCACATGTAGTGAGCGACGAGCGGCCTGAAGTGTTTCTGGAGCAATGCCTCTGCCACAGTGCGTTCCTGTACGTCTTCTGGCGTCGTAGGAACCGTGTTGTACACACTATCTTTCCGTGTTCCCCACAGAATAAAATCGAAAGGTGTCAGGTCGGTGGAGCGAGTTGGCCATCTTACAATACCACCACCACCACGCCTTAACCACCGATTTGGGAATGTTTCATTTTCCACGTGCCTCGCCACTAAAGTAAAATGCGCAGGAAAACTATGAAGCTGAAAACACACCGCGACGTATGTTGAGCGGTATGTCTTCCAGAAGTGCTCGTAAGGTCTCTCTGCGGAAATCGGCGTACGTACAGCCGTTCACTGTCTCTTGAATGAAGTATGGCCCTGTGGTGTAGTCTCCAACGATTCCATAACATATGTTCAATTCCCACTGTCGCAGGTACTTCACTTGCTGGACCCAACGCGGATTCTCCGTCGCCCGGCAGTGCACATTTCGTAAATTTAACCGCCCGTGGTTTGTGAAGTTCGCTTCATCAGTAATTAGTATGTTCTTCGGAAAATTGCTGTCATCCCTTGCAGGCATCAGAACAAACCTATATATCTGAACACGTTGCTTGAAATCACTTCATGTATAGTGCAGGAATATTAGCCAAATGAGGACAAGAATCTCGGAATGAGAGATAGTCAGCTATAAACTTGTACAGACCTTTATTTTGACACCCTAAAACTTGTCTCAAAACCTACCTATCGTAGGGTGTCCGCGACCACAGATATTTCAAGGTCAAAGGTCAAAAAATCGATTTTTTTACACATTTCTTGCAAATATCTCGTTTCCTATGGGTTTTATGCTATTTGTATTTATTATAAATATTGTAGAGGATTAAATTCTCTACAACTTTTGTTTAAACATTTTTTTTGTATCTTGAACCATTTTCGAAATAGAGGGCAGAGCGTGCGAAGTGTTTAACTATCTCGAGTATCATTCGAGGTCAACCTGTAGTGCCGATTAAAAACACGCCGTATAAAGTTTATAAATTATTGATAAATATATAATTCTAAATAATTTGCATTTTTTATTAACTATTACGTTATAATTAATAATTTTTTTCAATAATTCAGTATCTATTCATTTAATAATACTTACCTACTCGTGTACTTATAAAGTTATTAAGGGAAATACTTTAATTACATTTTAAGTATAAAATAATTAAGTACATCTATATTGAAATCCGTAAACTTATAGATTCTTTTAAAACGTTAAAAATTATACCTGGGACAACGGACCTCTATTGTATAGTACGAACCTTTCTATTTATAGCCAGAAAGGACAGATGTTCAACTGCTTACTTACAACCGGTTTCTTTTTCAAGGAACCACTGTTATCGTTAGTTTTGAATCGTATCTTGGTAACTACGGACGTACAATTTTAAGAGTGATGGATAATTTGTGTTTTATATGTAAAAAGTCAGATTCGGAAGGTGAATCATTAGTGAATCTAGTGCGTGGTATAAAAACTCTGAGAACTGCAAGTATCGAACGAAACGACGGTCTTATTGATTATTTAAAAACCGTAACCTCTGTAAAAGTGCATGAAAAGTGCCGAACTGTTTACATTCGCAAAAATTGTATATTAGCAGCAAAACGGCGACTATAACAAGATGAAACTACAGCTTCTCCAACTGTACCGCATAAAAGACTAAGTGAAGTGTTCGATTTCAAGAAGCAGTGTTTATTTTGTGGTGAAATAGCTGACGAGGCCGCAGAGACAAAGAAAAAAGAAAAGTATAGACGCAAGATAAGTGCAGTGAGTACTCTTGAGTTTAAAGACAATGTTATGAAAAAAGCAGAAGAACGTGGTGATACTTTCGGAGAATTGGTGAAAAATCGTATATTTTTTCAATATGATTTAGTTGCTGCTGAAGCTAAATACCATGCTGTTTGTTATACGAATTTCTTCACAATTAAAGTACCATCGTCTCATCCGAAACTTCAAGATAATCAAGTTTCAGAAGCTATGATAGAGATTTTCAATTACATAGAAAATAATAACGATTCACAATTTACACTAAAAGAGCTTAAATATGTCTTGACAGGGTATGTACCAGATGATAAAACTATTATTTCAAGGCTACAACAAAAGTACTTAACCAATATAATAATTACGAAAAAAGTAGGAGCTTTTACGATCATTTCTTTTCGTGATTCACACGCTAATATTTTATCAAAAGCTTGGTACGATAATAAAAACTTAAATCCTCAAGCAGAAAGACTAAGAACTGTAGAAGAGAACACGGAGGAATTTGAAATTTTACAGCGACTGGAAGACGATGATGAAGAAGAAGAAAATTGAAATTAGAACTTGTAGTTCTTATTATTATTCAATTTTTTTAATTTCAACGTTCATAAATGTATGAAATGGTATTTTTCAATAAAAACATTAAAATTAAAAATTTAATTCTTTTCTTTTTATTTAGTTAGGAAGTAATTAGTATAAATAAGATTAGAATTAAAAAATAATTAAAGTATTTCCCTTAGTAACTTTATAAGTACACGAGTAGGTAAGTATTATTAAATGAATAGATACTGAATTATTGAAAAAAATTATTAATTATAACGTAATAGTTAATAAAAAATGCAAATTATTTAGAATTATATATTTATCAATAATTTATAAACTTTATACGGCGTGTTTTTAATCGGGACTACAGGTTGACCTCGAATGATACTCTAAATAGTTAAACACTGCGCGCGCTCTGCCCTCTATTTCGAAAATGGTTCAAGATATAAAAAAAATGTCTAAACAAAAGCTGTAGAGAATTTAATCCTCTACAATATTTATAATAAATACAAATAGCATAAAACCCATAGGAAACGAGATATTTGCAATACATGTGTAAAAAAATCGATTTTTTGACCTTTGACCTTGAAATATCTGTGGTCGCGGACACCCTACGATAGGTAGGTTTTGAGACAAGTTTTAGGGTGTCAAAATAAAGGTTTATACAAGTTTATAGCTGACTATCTCTCATTCCGAGGTGAAACCCCTAATATTCCTGGACAAAATGCCTGATGAGCCACGTGTTATGGATGGAATTTCCGTTGGCTCAGTATACGTAACACACTTGTTTTACTTTATCCTACGAACCTGGAAAGTTCTCGCATACCCATATGGAAGTTTGCATCGACACGTGCCAACACATCGTGTTGATGCGACTCGATTGCCTGTTGACAAGAAACGTGTGCACATTCTTAGTTTCGTTTGCCGTGAGATGGGCGTACGTATGTATGTATGTATGCTATGTATGTGTACGTACGTATGTGCATATGTACTTGTACATGCTTGTCGATTACTTCTGTATGTATATAATGCTTATATTATGATATAAAGCTCTTTAGAAAACAAAAAAGCAGTTTTTAACACTATTGAAGTGCTTTGAAATGGTGTTTCTAATGGGCGTCATGTCTTGAAAGTAAACGACAAGTGTAGTCTGAAGTGTGCGTTCTTTTCTATTACGGCACATTGAACGCATGTTAAATAGTTTTGTAAAAAGTTGGTTTTCAAACACTTCATCGCAGTTGGAGCGCCAGGCAGGCGGGCCCCGTAAGTACATGCGGCAATAGACACAAGAGTTTCTACGGAATTCGTAGTATGATCGATTGCATGTTTCAGACTTCCGTAAAATCCAGTAGTCAGAGAACATATCGATACCTAACTATTACAAACGAGCCAAATATTCTTATTTCAGTCACCTTTTTTTTTTCACTGATATAGCCCTTTGTTAAGAGATAGAGACCCGCCCCGACCACGCTCGGGCGCGATGTACAGACATAGCGTTGTTTAGTTTTTCAGCAAGTATATACACTAAATGCTTAAGGTAACTAATATATGATTAATAATACTGTGTTGTTTAAAATGTCTTCTTAAGTGAACCCCTATTTTTAGAGAGAAAAATGGTTATGGGGGGTGGGGGAGGTGGTCCATCCTTAAAAGATAAACATATGCTGTTGCGGACTTTTTGTAGAAATTTTTGAGATCTACAATTCTGTAGTACATTAATTTTGTGTTTACCTTATGGTTTAGTCTGTGTAAGTCTTGTATGCGCCCGAAAAGCGACTTTTTCCAACTTGATTAGAATACGTCAGCATTTCTCTATTATCCTTACATTAAATATTAATGTATATGCACCTAAACCTTCCTCAAAAAATTCTCTAAATGATGGTGAAAACCGTATCGAAATCCATCAAGCAGTTTAGAAGCCTTATCCGAATACACAGATACACTCGGCTAGGCGACTTGGTTTTATATTATGTATAGATATATTCAGTTTTGTTTATTTTTTATCTGGAGTATTGTTATGCAACTATCTTTGTACTAATGAACTTTTAGGCTTTATCCTTTATCGCTGATATTTTTGGGGAAATTATATTGTTTCAATACGCCAGAGGCGTTTTTAAGTTCGTGAGGGATAGAGATTTTAAAATAAAACTACTTAATATAATTTTATATTTATTTGTGATTTTATACAAATACACACATTATTTACGTTGTTAATCTATGTATCTCCACTATTACCTGTTTTCATCGGTGAGCGCAATGTTTAATGGCAATCTCAATGCTAATTAAATTAAATATCGCCATCTCTATATTGTTTACAGTCACTTAATTCACTCATTATTTACACATGTTCAATTTCTCTCTCACGCATCCGCGTCAATAGTTTCGACCTTCAGTGTCTGTCTGTATGTATGTATGTATGTATGTATGTATGTATGTATGTATGTATGTATGTCTCTCTCCACTGTACCGATGTTCGCAGTCCGCAGACTTCGCCCTCGGTGGTCACTATCGTCGCCACTCGTAGCTTCGCTGGTTCGTCGCGTCGCTGTCTTCGTACACCTAGCTCACACTCGTAGGCGTTTACAATGCTCCTGACTCTAGACTGTCATATCGGATACCCATCGTGGTTTAAATAGACACGTTGGCGCTATCCAAAAGGTTACCCATACCCCGAGTCTCTCAGAGAGGCCAGGACAATGACCAGAACGTTCTAGTGACGATAACCCCAGAAATCCTATCCGTCCAAAGATGGGGGCGCACAACTCCCGATAGCCTTACCGGGCACACGAGGTTGTTCGCCTTTGTAAATCTCCGCGCATTCATAGGGTTATCGCTAACACCCTTAATTGACGCCCAGCTACCCATTCTCGAGTGTGGCGGCACAAGAGGGAGAACAAGAGACATGTAACACTACTATTGCAAAGTGAACCTGCACATCAATTTTAATGTTGAATGGTCAGGCAGACCCTTCAATGCGGGAGAAACGTGCCACAACGTATAATTTTTTTTTATTCCCTTATAAAAAAACTTGGAAATTTAGGGACCTGAAAATCTCGCGAGTTCAACGACTTCCAGGCTACACTCCACGGTCTTAATGCGCAATCGTGCAGATATCAATTGCCCATTAGTTGCTTGCTGTCACAGAGGAGGACGATGACTGGACGTGAATTTCGTTGTATGTTTTTCATTGGCCCAGGATTCTCCAGGAGGTGTCAAATAACGCGTGGACCAATGGCAAAGATGACATGAACGTAAGAGTTTTCCAATTCTAGTTCGTCCCAAAATTATTCCGCAAAATTTGCAGGTCCCCCTACCTATCTTCATTGGCTGAATTACTTTTTGACATGTGTTGATGGTGAGTTCGCAGTTCCCTTCTCTTGCCTGTACTGCAGTGTAAGGCCAATATATAGTTGGGTATAGGGGTACTTTCGGAATTTTCTTTTTTAAAAATGTAAGCTAGATAAACGGAGAACCCAGTAAAGCGGGGGAAGGTTCTCCTTAACGATTTAATTGTTTGGTTACAGAACTGCACAATTCTGTAATTTTCTTCTGCAGAAAACTACTCGCGACCGTCAAGGGTCTGCTGACGAACTTAATTATAGAGCCTAAAAGCAAAATTGCAAAAAAAATGTTATATCCACGTTTGTGAAAAATTGAGGTTGTCGTCTATATGTACAGTTTAGAACCACATACAACTTGTACAGTTACGTACGCTGCAAAAAAGTTATATTCTATAATACTGTTTTTGTATTACAGAGAGAGCGTTTTAGACGTTCGCGCATTATCTGATTACTAAAATCTTAATGGTTAGTTTGTAGGTTAATGTGAGCGACTGATTTGTTTTGTACAATCTGTGATATTGCAGTGTAAACATTATTCACGGAATACTTTGGTGATTGACATGTGACGGAAGTTTGTACACATTTATTTCATTTTAATGTACAAATATTCTCGCAAACTCAAAATATGACATTGTGTAATCGTTTTCCATGCAAAATATTCACTTCGAAATAAGTTATATCCTATGTTATTGCTCTGTTCAAAGCAAGTTACATTCAACTTTTTCCTGCAAAATAAGTCCCAAAATGTTTTGATCAATACCTAGTATTTTTATCCCGATTCCAGACTCTTAATATTACGTAAACAAGTTTGTATGGTAGTGCATATTCAGACAAATTATAAAGACACTATGTTAGAACAATACTCTGGTGGTGGTTTTTGCCCATTTCTCCCATTTTAGTAATAAGGATACAATCTGATTTGCAGTTCTGCCCATCCTTTGTCGTGGCGAGCTGCTGGCCCGGGTTGCAGCTCGATATTTGTGAAAACCGCCGTGCGCGTGTGCTCGTGTCGCGTGTTAATCGTATGCGATGTCGTGACAGGAGACTGCGTGAAAGTGTAACGGCTGCAACCACGCCCCACAAGTCATCTGGGGTGAAGGGCTGTCGCGAACCTACGAAAGCAGCGTGTTCAATCGGAGCGAGCGCCATGGATACGACACACTCGTACCTTTCCGTGTGTTGCTGTTTTTCACTCGTATTTACGACTGACTTGAAACTGATTTAATTTGCATACATAGTTATATTGGTAATGAAGTGTGAGAAATTAGAAACCTGTGTTACGTTCACTTTCAGAGGCCATGTTAACAATTACAACTATTGTTTGCTGTCGGGTTACCACGATAAGTGTGCAATATCCACCCGCTAAGCGGTTCTCTTCCGAAAGAACGTTCAAATGAGTAGCGTCATCTGTACAACCTCTCGCATTATACTAAAAATAAGAGTTGATTTATTATCAACATTAATACTTTAATATGCGTGTACTTGTGCTCCGTGTAAATATGATCGTTTTAGTCTTAGCCTATCGTTCTGATAGCAATAAGGATAATGCCACGCACTCTTTGATCGACTACACTGTAACAAAAATGTACAAATTGTTTCTAAATACTCGGTGCAGGGGTGTCAAATGTTGTTGGTAGTAGAGAAACCAAATCTAGAGCCTTTTTTTTTTGTTAAAACGTACTTCCTATTTTTTGTTAGTTTGCCCATTGACCAAAGTTAAATTAGTGCTTCACCCTTGGTTCTCAATAAAAATTAGTGTATAAATATAAGTTTATCAAAATTCAATGAAAAGGCTTATTGTTCGGCCTCACACGCCATGTTGAATTAATCCTATTTGTTTACTGCATATTTCAGTTTTCTACGGATATTTATGTTGAAACTACAACTAGTATACCTCTTTGGCAATGTACGCTGTAGAACAAACGTAATTTCCGAAATGGTGCTGTAATGATAATCATTTCGTTAAAAATAGTACAAAAATGGCGGCAGTGCTAGGACAGTTTTGTATCATCTTTGGGAAAAAAGTGAAAAATGGAGAGGAAGTAATTGCGTGTGACAGTTCGTGTAGATCTTGGTTCCACAAGAATTGTATGAAAATGACAACTCAAGCATATGAAACATATACAACCAACAAAACGAAGAAATGGTCATGTGGTAGGGAAGACTGTGAGGTTAGGGGTCTACAAAACAGTGTCTGGTGCACTGGCTAAAATGGAATAACATCTGGTAAGGCTAGGGGACTTGATTAAAACCACCACACAAGAAAATTAAGCAATCCAGAAATCACTAGAGCCTTTAATGAAGAGTTTGTAGATATTGGGAAAGATGTCCAAATGACAAAAAAAAAAAAAAACACTCTGCAGTGTATGCCTGAAGTAAAAAAAAACTAGACAGATGTGGAAGAACTGAAGTAATATCACAGAAAAAAACAACATAGAAATACATGGCATACCACAAAAAAAGACGAGAATGTGTACAAGATAATACTGAACCTTAGTAAAGAACTTAAGGTACCACCCACTCAGGATGACATTGACATCGCACATAGGTTGCCATCAGCAAAAACAGGTAATTCTCGCCCCATCATCTTGAAGGTGTAAATGGAAAAAAGAAGAGATCTGAAAGCCAAAAGATGTGTGCAAAATCTTGATAGTCACGGTGTTAATGGCTTTCCCAACAGGAAGATATACCTGAATGACAATCTGACACCCTACAACAAGCTGCTTCACAAAAAAAGCAAGGGATTTATGCCCGCAAATAAAATTTGTGTGGGTTAAGGACAGCAGAATATTTATTAGAAAGTCCGAAAATGATTCGGCAGTATGGATCAAGAGCGAAGAGGATTTAAATGACGCCAAGAAATCATTGACATGAAACCAGTATTAGTGAAAGCGGAGTCACAACAGGATTAACCAAATGGCTTTAAATGGATGCTGATCCTGACAAATTGGAAAAAGACTACACTTCTGCTATAGCCTATCTAGAAACTTCGTTATGGCGGCCCTGTTGATCAGTTGCAAAAATTTCAAAGGTATCATACGATCTGTCGTTACGGGTGCTAAGTCATATCAGAAGTATAAGGAATAAATTTAATGATCTAGAAATACAATTGCATAAAAATAAAGAAATTGACGTATTAGTGTTAGGGTTAATATGGATTAACACTAACGAAGCAGTGTTTTCAGTTTTCTGAATACACTGCCACATTTATTTGCAGAAAGGGAAAGCTGGGAGGTTGGGTAGCTATATACACTCATCAAAGTTGGCCTGTTAGGGTAATTAACTCTATTGATAATGCCCATAGTATATTCTATGTAGAAATAAAATACAAACAAAAAGGTATATAGTAGTAGGCATGTATAGACCGAGAGAGGACAATGTGCATAATCTGTTACATGACATGGACAACATCATTAAACAATTTAAGTCTGGTAATATTATTTGTGGGGACAGAAATGCAAACATAAAAAAAAAAAAAACCAAGCTGTTTGTAAGATCTTACAAAGAATTTGTCCTGTCCTATGTTCTGTATAGTTGTAACAATCATTTACCAACCAGAGTAACAGAAAACTGCGGTACCCTAATTTATCATAATTTTGTAAACAATGTTTAAAGTAAATATAATATTAGCAATGTTGTAAATGATACAAGTGATCATAACATTTTGGTTTTAGATATATTTGATAGTAAAGATGATCATACACACAAAATAGTCCCAACATACACCCATGAAGTAATGATAACTGATTACAAAAACTTAAACTATTTAGAGCAAAATTACTTTGTAAGTAATGAGAATTATATAGACATAATTCCAAGATATGATACATTTTATTCAAAAAAGTGTAGAAAAGTGTTCAGTTAAACACAGGCATAGTAAGAACATAAAACTAAATAAGAATAATTATAATGTAAAGTGGATGACAAAATCATTAGAGAAACTTATCCAAAAAGAATTCTTTATTTGCCTCCACTAAAAAATATCCCCAAAACAGTAACCTAAGAGAAGAGTAAAGTTGAGAAATATAGTTTATGCTGAAAAATAAAACTAAAGATAAAGTATTATAGGAAAGAAATTGAACAGAACTTCAGTGACGGAAAAGAAATATGGCAAACAATAAGTGAGATAATTACAAACACCAGGGAAACAACTATTCGATTAATGAAGTGTGTGTAAATGGAACACCAACATATGATATGAAACAAATCGTAAACAACTTTAATCAATATTTTGTGAATGTTGGGTCAAACCTTGCCGCACAAATACAGCCAGTCGAAATCCAGAAAACTGTGAATAATAATTATACTGGAAACACTTTTTTCTTATCTCCCGTTAAACCAGAAGAAATCACAACTATCATAAAAACGCTAAAGAAAAAGGGATGATCAAACAAGAGATATGCTGCCAAATTCTCTGTTGATAAAATGTAAACATACCATAAGCAAAGCAAACATCTTTCCAAATTTATTAACCTATCGTTTAGTCTGTCAGCAGTTCCGTCTGGCTGTAAAGTAGCAAGAATTGTCCCAATACTTAAGAAAGGAGATAAAACCAATTAAAAAAAACTATAACAATCTCAATATTACCTGCAATAGCTAAAATATTAGAAAAATGTATGCAAATTAGACTGGTTACTTTCCTGGAGAAATACACAATACCGTATGAATATCAGTATGATTAAAACAAAACACTAGTACACTAAATGCAGCAGTGCATATTGTTCTGCAACTTGGGAAAGCCCTGGACAAAAGGATTAAAGAATATATTTAGTTGAGTGAGGACTGCCAAGATATCGCGCGCGGAGTAGAAGGGGGGGGGGGGGGGCACCGCAATTTTGAGTTCGTTTCGCCGTGTCTCATAACTTCCACGTAGTGTATAACTTTTGACCAGGAGTAGCTACGACGCTCATGTAAGTTTCAATCGACAGCTCTCGTCAAGATCAATCGATTTCGTGATAACTGAACATTTGGACTATAGTAAACAAAATTGTTACATTTCCACAGTATCAAAAACCAATTAACAGAAAAATTAAATTATAGTACGTCTTACTATCGTGAATAAACAATCATAAGTTACATACTTACATAGCAAGCTTAAATACACATGTAACATTACTAAAGTAATAATATATAACCAAGAGTCCTGTTAGTTTGCAACTGTGCATAACATAATTGCATGTATTGAAAACTGACATTTAGATTCTTACTAATTAGTCAATAGTTTCGTAGGAACTGGTCTCAGAATAAACGGATTCAACGGAAAGGAGAGAGTCCGTTGGAGATGTGGTCTGGCCAGCTGCTGTACTGTGGTGTGCAGAATTAAATGGTTCCTGCATAGTCAAAGGTGCATATTGGGATTCGTAGGAGGGATAGAACGTATAACGTGACTGAGTGTGAGCGATTGTTAGAAACCGCATGTCAACCACCCAACATACTGTCGGATGTTTTGAAAGTATTAGAGAGTCATTAATTTACATTCTTATCTCTCGTCCTCATTAAGTTGTTTGAAGTCAAGAAGAAGGGACAGTAAGAAGGATTTATCTGCGTCCTCTTCCTGCCATAGTCTCATTTTAACAGTTATCGGTGAAACTGTATTAGGGTGGACTCGCCATGTGGTGAGTTTGTGGTACTTTACGCAATGGCCGTTTGCAAGCAACATCCCCATTGACGATGTCTTTCGATGTAATCACTTCATCGGATTTATCTCATACCGTATCATCCTCCACATTTTCTTCATGTCGCCTGAAATCCTGGGCTCCTAAGCAATGCGTACTTTCCTTCCCGCCGCCTTTTTAAATGACCATACAGAACAGCATAAAGAGTAATCACCCCTGCCAAGACAAACTAACAAATAATCAGTGAAATAATTTTAACATTAACATTGTTTACTAAATGTAAAAAGTAAGCATTAGTAATATTGTGCTTACGTATTGTTTACTCATTGTTTATATTGTTGACGTTCAGAAATAGACGATTGTAAATATATATGCGTTTCTTTCATAAAACTTTTATTCTTGGCACATTAGGTAATATTGTTTTACATTAATGTATTTTCTTACTTACCGTTCTCATCTCTCGCTCTCAATTCCAATTCCAGCCATCGTACATACGTTCCCCAATTTTGATCCACGCTTTTTATCGGCACTGTTTATATGCAAACTATTTCGCACTCTTGTCCCACAATCTGGCTTCTCATGTATGTGTTCAATAAATTTATCAGTATCAAACATTATTACAAATTATGAATATGTATATGAAAGTGATAGAACACCAAACACTCGGCACTACCGCACTGTGGGGACATCTCTCATTTAACTGAAGGTGTTTCGCATCCCACCCTGTCGTCAGGCTATCCCGTCTTGCCGCAGCACAATGCGGTTACGTTCGCTCGGTGCGTCAACGCAGCACAAGTGACACCTCTCATTTACAACGTGTCGTGTCTATCCCGTCAAACCGGAGCGTTTTAGCCGCAGCGGCAAAAACGCATAGTGTCACACCGGCCTAATGAACTTTGCTTAAGGCTGTTCACGATAAAGTGAGCACTTTTGAAATAAATTTTAGAAAAAGTCACTGCTCCTACCTGCATACATTTTAACGGGCGCACTGATTGACTTGCGCCCAGTAAAACTTGTAACCGTGGATGGGAAGTAGTTAGTATATTAACGACGAATAAAAGGTGTTAAGTAACTATTTGTGATAATTTAAATTATTTCTTTCGCTTTCTGTTATTTTTAATGCATCGAAGTCTAAAAATGAGGGATTTCTAAATTAATTACTTTTCTAATAATTTCACCGTTTCACTTGACCGACGTATGAATAAAGTGATTAGACCCATGGCAATGTTAATCTTACACAAGGTGGAAGCATACACAACGTGTATACAAGTAGATCTTAAGTAGGGCTTTCAAAACGGCTCACTTTACTGCGAACAGCGTGTACAAATTTTGCACCAATAAAATAGTCACCGCTGAAAGTCTTATAGGTACACGCTGCACGACGAGATTACCGCCGTGTGTTCAGAGCTTTGCGCTTAGTGGCGATAGCGCACTTGATGTGCGTGACAGTATCGCTCTTATCGTTCTCACTCTTCTCTGCGTCAAACGCGGAAGACAGGTAGGCGGGAGCGTCAAGAAGCGTTTCGCGACCAAAGACAAATTTTAAGTTCTTGTTTCAACTTCAAGGATTTTAGATGCTACATTTTCTATTCGGAAACTTGTTGACACGCATCATTATTATATCATTATTAGCGTAACATTTTTCGCCGCTTTGTCACGCAGTCAAGTTGTCAACGGAAAGACAGCAAGCAGGCCAGTGAGCGTCTTGGCGCGTAGAGGCGACAGTGAAGTGGCGAGGGAATAAGAGTCAACCTTAGAGCTCACGTGTTTCGAGGCCTTGGACGCACCAGATAGTCTATTCGCAATTTCTTCACACTTTTTGAATCAAACCTTCGAAAAATCGCCGCACGTAACATGTGTTTGGTTGTTGTTATGTACATTCTATGTGTATTTTGTGTGTGTGTGTGAAACCTTTTTTTGTTATTCTTATTGTGCGAGGACATGCCTCTGATCTGCGATCTGCTGCCGAGTGCAAATGAAAACATCTCCCGCCTGGGCAGCACTCTTGTCAGTATGCGACAAGATGGCGTCATGATAAGTAGGTTGAATGCTCATGTCTCGGGATAAAACCCTGGTCCTCTGATAGAGACAAGAAAAGAGTTACTTAATCAAACAGTTATCTAAACATGTCGTGTATCACAAGTGTTTTATACTTTTGTTGACATAAAACTTCGGCATTTCAGGTTAAATTGAAATTTTATTTATATTTTACATATAAATCACACTTAAGTATTTAATTTGTAATTAATATGAATAAAAACATAGAAAGAATTGGTGTGTTGGTAATTCCTAGTAAGAAATATTTCGCATGCGAAATATTATTAAAGTGATTGCGCATGAAAGCGTTGGGCAACCCCTGATGTAATTTTCTAGACTTGGTTAACGTTACTTCTACTACAGGTTGGCCAGATCAGTGTTAAAATAGTGTCGCATGTGTGAAATATATTTTCTAAGTTAAAGAGGATTACTGCAATAATTATAGATCAGATATGAAATAACTCCGTACGTAAGTAAAATGTTGTCTCTTTTTCATAATTCACGTAGCTTAAAACGTTAATTAAAAGATGTCTTTTGGAACAAAGCGCACTTAGCGGCGGAAATGTTCCCAATTCTAAACTCTCCGATAGTAAATCTTGTTTTGCTCCCAACCTGAGTAGCATAAACCCTAACTCGGTTAAGCTTTGTTTGCATGAGGCGGAGGAATATTCTAGAAATATAACTTGGGCAGGGCTTCAGAAAAGTTGAAAGTATACTACATTAACGGTTACTTTAAACTTTTCTGAAGTCCTGCCAAAGTTCTACTTCCAGGATATTCCTCCGCCTCGTGCAAACTAAGCTAACTTAAATAAATACCCATGCCTTAACCGGAATTCGAACCCAGATCCTACCGGAACCCAGATCGGTAATGCACCAACCAGCTGCGCCATGAGAGGTCAGCACTTAGGAAATAACCACACACACAATTCTTGGGGTGGTTTTTCAAAGATTGTATTCAAATAGTGTGGAGAAACTGCGAATATACCATAACCTAGAATGGGCTGTAGCTGCAGACACTTAGGGAGCTGTAACGCTGACAACACACAGTGCGAGGGGTGGTTGGGGAGCGACACTACCACCACCGCTAACCCAGATCAATTAGGTTACGTCACGGCCAAGAAGGACGAGTGATGGATTGGTTTTAGATATCGATTCGCCTTCGCGTCCTCTTCTCTTCGTCGCGACCCTGTTGAGGCCGCGGCAAGGCCGCAGGGGAAGATTCAGTCCTAAGCGGTCTGCCGTTATCACGCGAGGCCTGCAGAAACAGCTGTTCTTTCCTCCTGTACGCGTGTCCACAATTGCTCTGTCCGAACACAGACTAAAGATGAGGTAAACCGCTTATTCGTCTTCTGCGCATTGCTGTGGCCTGTCCTGAGGATGAATCAGGCCACGCAAGGAAGGGGGAATCGGTGACTACGTGATAGAGCACACTCGTGTATAAAATACTATATTTTATTCACTCACAGCTTTACATTAAATATTATACAAAATTTACTCTTCTTTACTATACATTAATCAGTTACTTGAGTAGATCCTGCCGACCTGTAGCAATGAAGTATATGATACGTGCTCACGACTTTAGGAGTCTTAATAGTTAGGACGAAGACCTTAACGTTGCACAACCTCAGGCGTCCTACTGGGATTACAATTACCCTGTGGCTGTCGTGTCGGCGTCGTCGAGGGAGACCTCCTCGACAGTGGCAGTGCTGAACGTCGAAGTGGAGACCACGGCCTGGTGGTCCTCCTCGCTGGCATCTCGTCGGTCCCACGGCAGCAAGATGGCCGCGATCCACCATCGTTCCAACCTTATATACCATTCCGTCTAGCCTCTCGGCCTTAATAACAGCCGGGCTGGCTCGTGATCGCACCGTTCCAGGTGCTCGAGCGTCGCTTGCCAGCCCCAGCTAATACTGCTTGCAGCAGCATGTACCCAACATTCACCTATCCCCAAACCAACACAACTGTCAAAGTCGCATGGTCAACAGTGATGAACGTGTATCTTTATTTCTTAACTCCCAAAAGGCAAGTACTTTTATATAAGTAAAATACTTTCACCAATTAGAATTTGATCTAACTGCATTCAAAATTGATTAGATGGAGTATACAAACATCTCGAATAACGTGTTTACTAAACAGTGTTATTACCTTAAATTCAATCCACGCCATTTTTGCTTGTCGTATTGGCACAAAAGCAGCTCAATGTTGGGACACGTAGATTGGTCGTGTGCAGCCGGCGAGATCGGTCTACCTTCGTCTTGAGTCTGTGTGTCCGAAGGTCTCTCTTAGGACAGAAATACGACGCCGATTGGTGCACGTGACCTTGTGATGTCCGGGCGCTGACTGAAGCTCGCGTATCCGAAGACAAGCTGTGCCCTAATACAAGTATTCATCGACTGAACTTTTCGCTCCAAGTTGCTCCCAACATTGCAGAAATAGAGGAAAGTATTTAATTATTTACGAGTTTTCGCACGAAAATAGCAATACTTAAGATATAAACATTGAAAACTGCTGTCGACGAATTAGTATATAAATTCATATTATAATTCAGTATACATACTAATAATAGTTAACAACTTATATTATTTTATTAAATTGAATATAAAATACTAAAGCAGGCTAAGACAACATCGACGTCGTTCACTGCACTGAAACAGTGTACAAATATAAACTTAATTTTAAAATTATATTTCGCATAACACGCAAATCGATAAATATTACTATTTAATAACAAAATATGTAGAACGGAAAAAAAAAAAAAAAAAAAAAAAAAAAGAAACCAGTTAAATTCGCCATATTTACGCTTACTGCGTTGAAGTGGCCAGTCTGAGAAAGCTCATTTCCGGACATTGCAATTGTAGACCATATTGGGACTGCGTCGATGTGACGTCACTAGACGTCGAGATTGGGACACCCCTACGCCCAAGGTTAACGTCAATTGTTTTAGAAGGACGCCGTCTTGCATTTATATATTGTTTGCCGTCGCTTATTTTTGAGAAAAATAAAAATGACTAACAGGGTATAAAATATTATTTAAACACTTATAATTCACTTCCTGTTCTACAGTCGCCTATGTAGTCATTCTTAGGGTAATTAGTAATTCTCATTTATTCTATATGGTAAACAGAGGTATAGGCTGTTGACGGTAAAGTGAGCACTTTTGAGGCCCCAGTTACTTTTTATTTTCAGCCGTATTTGATCTTTTAACCACCTTTTTATATATACATTGCCATGTAAGTAATAAACACAATGTGTGTATTCCACCGCACCCGGTAGTTAACGTCTAAGCCGAACCCTCATACGCCACCGAATGGCCTGTGCGTCACGAGACCGGGAGCCTAGACTCCCATAACTCACAGGGTGTTTGTAAAGGCAAAATGCACCCCGACATGTGCTCAAATCATTGGGTAAGGCGGCGGGGCGCCGTACAGCTGTAGTTTCTTGGGCTCCGGACCCGTGTTAAGGCTGTTTAATTTGTTGCCTATTTGTAAATTAAGTTACGTGTGGTTGTATTCGGCAGGGAAGTGAGGCTCCCCTCCAGCCTCTCGGCTGGAGTGAATGTTAATGCTGTGATGTCTGTCTAATATGTTGGTATGTTGTTTGCAAGTTTTGTGTTGGGGAGTCCCTAGTTTCCCGGGGCAGCCCACAGGGTACGTTCCATCGTTTCAAAGTGTAGTGTAGGAGAGAAAGTAGAATAAAAAGAAAAAGTTAATATTTTATATTTATTTTATTAATTTAATAATAAAATTTATATATACACACACACACACACACACTTATGGCACACATTTTATTCCGATTTGTGTGCTGAAGGCACTTTTATTATTTATCGATGGGAGATGGGAGCAAAGCTGATTTCAAATTAATATTTGTTTTATTTCATTCTTATCATTAATTTTTTGATATATTAAAAATGTGTGCCATATTGATCTCATTCTGGAAACTTGGAATTTTTTCTCTGGGGGGGGGGGGGGGGGGGATTTTGTTGAAGATTTAGAATTTGATTTTCCTGAGCACTGAATGTGCAAAAACCTGTGGGAAGGTAAATAAAAATTATTAATGAGTACGTTAGAGGGGCCCTTGGCATCGCAATCCAGTCGGATTGTGGTAAAATCAGGGCTTCCTCTGTGTGCTTCATCTTCTTCCCGACCAGAAAACAGACTATCAAGTCGATGCGTCATTATGAGTACATGTTTGCATAAATATTTCGTATTGTTTTCGTATTTTATTTTTTAATTTAATTTATTTTATATTTTACTTTTTTTATGGGTTTTATGTTGATTATTTTTATTACTACCCATTTTCCCGGTACTTCCTGATACTTCATTTTTATTACATTTATATAAAATTATGTTAATGACACATTATGCCTTGTCAAAGAAAAAATGTCGATAATGAATGCTTAATATATTTTGTGGTTCGAAAACTGGTAACACGTGCATTACCTGTGGTGGGGCAGTGTGTCGATGGAACTGTGGTTGGGGTTGGTTTCAGCAAGTAGTGGCCATTGTGAAAAAAAGGGGGGGGGGGGGTTGAAGTGCCTTTTCATCAGGCTGGTGGCAGTGGGCGTGGCATCGTGATCGCTGGATATCGTAAATGAAGTGTCGCGTGAGAGAGATATCGCATCGCCCTACACCTAGCCAGCCACCAGCTTACCTCGTTGGTCACATGGTTCTCTCGGCCTTGTTCCTCCTTTCTTTTCTCACTTTTCCTTTGCTTTCTCGGCACCGCCTTCTTTTTTTTCCCCTCTTTTTTTTTGCTTAACCATTTTCCTTGTATTTTCTGTTTCTCTCCTCTTCAATTTTCCTTTGTACCTTTCACTGCCTTACTCACCAGAGTACAGTTGCATTGCGGGAGGATGGAGGGTATGCCGGCCTTCGGGCCGTAAAATCTGTACCTTTCACTCTATTTCCTTCTCTGTTTATTCTAATTAATTTTATTTCCTTCCCGTGATGGCATATATTGGTATTGCGCCATTGTAACGTATTCCCTCTGTTTGTTATATTATTTAAACTCCACATTACAAACCACACGTTAGCAGGCGTGGAATTTTCCAGGCGTTTCACCTCTCACTAAGTATAATGGAGTTCTCTAAATTCTAATGTGGCGTCAGAGTGAAGAGTGTTTTTTCCACCCCTCAAGGTACTCCTATTTCCTTCTCCGTTCATTTCCACCCTTGCTACATCGCCGCTGTATCAACTCTTCAAGCTACAAGGAATGACAACGCTGTTCTAGGCACAGAACCTACATACATGCTTAATTTTCGCTATCATTATTATTACCGGTTATGTACCTCCCCTACTCATGGCTCTATCAAGTGCCGCCCAAACGACATGGGACGGTGACGCAAATTAACGTCAGATGATATCGCACGCAGAACTTACGCTTCAGTTTGTTTGTCACGTATAGCGTGGGATAATAGTTACAAGCTGTTAAATTGGTCCTTTAGAGAAAATTTCGATTGGGTATCTTTCAACAAGTTTACCTACGAATGTTGGAACGGCAGACAATGCTATACGTAGGGCAAGTGAAATTGAATCTTAGAATGCAAGAATTTGACAAATCAAGTAAGAGCACTCATGAAAATAAGTAGTTATAACACTGCATTGCAGAAAATAAATATTAATTTTGCGCAATGTAAATAAAGAAACCCATTGTTTAGAGTTTTAAAATGTGTATTTTGCACACTCAAATGTAGTTAGACATATAGGGAAATATATAAATACAAGCATTCAAAATAAGTAATACAGAATTATAACTACAACTGCGTTTTTGCACTGTGAAAAAAATTATTCATGCGACAAAACATAATACAGTAACAGTCAAAAACTGTGTTGATACTTTGTGTGCATACCCCTCTTATGTGTAACTTCTCTCAACCTCTTTGGCATGGGATTGACCAGTTTTATTGTAGTTTCGGATATAATACCTGGCCATTCTCGAGACAGGTGCTCTTTCTGACTCTTGTTTTAGAGTTCAGTCCATGGGTGCTCGATGGGTTTAAGGTCCGGACTCTGTGTTGGAGTGTTGATGTTGAGAATATGAGGAGTGTTGCACATCAACCACAAACGGGCCATTTCTCCTGTATGTTTCGGATCATTGTCTTGTTGAAAGTAATATCTCTGGAACGATGTAAGTCATTTACACTTTTCTGTAAGTTCTCTTTGAGAATCTTCAAATACAAGCAAAAATCTGTCCATGTTACCTTCAATAAACACAAGTTTCCTGACACCAGAGGCTGCCACACCACGACTCCACCACCTCAATGCTTCACCTTTACTTGAATGTTTTCAGGGTCTAGTTCTGTATTCGGTCTCACCCAGATCACAATTCTACCATCATTTAGAAAAATGTTAAATTTACTTTCATCAGTAAACAAAACCTTATTGCAGAAATCTATTGTCTTGGTTACATACTGTTGCGCAAATTCAAATCTTCATTTCTAGAATTTTTACTGATGAACTTTCTTCTCGGTACCCTGGTTCTATAACCGGGATAGTTTAGGATTTTGCAGTGCCCTTGGAGTAATGACCTTTCCAAATTTGTCACACATACGCTGATAGTTCTAAGCAGCCAATTTAGGGTTATTCTGGATCATTCTTAGTAGTATTGTAGCCTGTCTTGTACTAAGCTTCTACGGACGACCTCTTCTTTCACCGTCGATTGTTTTTCTGTCATTGTACCGCTTAATGATAGACTGTACAGTTAACACACCGAGAAAGTAAAACCTTTTTATACAGTGCAATTAGCATAGTCACGGCGAAAGTGGTATGCAGCTACATATTAAATTAGCATGACTACACAGTGTGAAAAAGAAGTTACTCAGAAGGGCAAAGTACGGTGGCATTAATGACAGATGCATTGCTATGAATGTTGAAGCATAGGCCTACGTGAAATGTGTAGTTAAACAAGGTCTCTCTCCTATCTATTGTTCTTACAAAATACGTTAGGTAGTGATCGCAGGTATTTCCAAGACTAGTAGGCGAGACTAGACCTTCCAAGCCTTTTTAGGCACTATTAAGGTTCATTTAGGTTCCCTGTTAAAAAAGTGCCACATTCGATTTCATGAAATTAGAGTTAAAAATCTAAAACCTTGGAAGTTGGTTGCAAGTTTATCACATTTAACTTCGCACAAATTAGCTATTTGTCATTAGTATCTTCTGTGGCATTCTTGTGCCTGGAAGCTCTTACATAAAACTCGACTGGTGTAAAGAAAGAAGGCTGTTAAATCGAACTCTTAAATTCCTTTCAATGGTAACATATTACTCATAACATAGTTTTGTTTCTAGTGGGGTTTAACCAATATAGATTATTAGCATCTTTAATAAGTTTAATTTGTATGATTTGGAGTGGCTGCAGTACACTTTTATTTGCATATCAGCATCAGGGATTTGTACTGAAGACGACTTTTTACAAATTAGCGTACATAAGTGGTTTATAGTGTGTTTGTGCATCACTCTAAATAATACACTTGCAGGTGGGGACATTTTTAGTATTAATATAAAGTACTCGCTTAATTTATCATCTTGCACGAGCGTTGTTAACTGAGGGGGATCAAGTGTTTGCATATAATACGGTAATCTCATACTGCTTAAACAGATTAGGCTTGTATTTCAATTTTAAACTATCAGTATCGATTGTGTGAACCAAGAATAGTAGGGTCCTAGTACTCTGCCTTGTAATTCTCCAGAATTAATACGCTGCATTGAGCTAGCAACATTGCCTATTTGTCCAAATAGAAATATTAGCTTCTGAAAAGTGTTAACGCTTTACCTTCGATTTCATATTTTTCTAGATTTTCAGAAGTATTCGTATCTTACCATGTCAAAAGTTTTACATAAATCTGTACAAATAGTAGCAGCTGTTTATTATCTATTGATGCTCTAATACCATCACTCAAGTATGTACTGTAGCTGGATACAGTGTTTGTGGTAAACCTAATGCCAACGTGGCCATACATCCCTCCAGGAAATCCAGTAGCCTAGTTTTAATAGCGATTTAAAATCATTTGTTTCAAACCTACATAGTGTAGTTGTTCAGCTAAAGATTTCTAGATTGCAGCAATGGTATAACCTTACGTACGTTTAGGAATATCCAGTTAAACACCCTCCTGCAGCATTTGATTTATTGCTTTTTCTGGGACAGGCACCAGCTCACTTTTATTACAAAACTGTAACACTTTGAAAAAATACCAGGGCGTTGACTACCGATTCGTATTTCATCAGTGATATGGTTTTATATGAATAGTTACCACAGAGCAATTGTTTGTATTTGAAAACTTTTTTTTCTTTCGGAAATATTACTCTGTAAGACGACTGTAAAGCAATGTCCCACATAATTTGAATAGCTTTTTAACAATATTTGCAGTTTTCCTGCAAATTGCATTCCCTTTCATATCTGTCCTTCCTCAACCTCTTTAAAATATTATTCGGCTCCATATACTACCGGAAAATACGAACAAACGAAACGTAATTTTCGGGAAGAGAGTTTCATGTTACGCTTTAAGGAATTCGTCGAACCTTACTCCCGGGGGAGTTACGTCCCCGAAACTCAACTTCCTTCCTGTTGGCGGTACAAACACGCAGCGAGAGGAACAACTTGGGACCGTCGTTCCACGCAGTGTGTGCGCGAGTGGCGGGCAAGTTCCCCGTACGCAACGCTTACATGTGCCCGCCCTAGCGAATTGCTTGTATCACGACAAACACTACTGCACCGGCTAAACAAACAAGCCTCCTCCCACTTCTCCTCCCCCTCTTCTCAAACCTTAACCTCCTCCACGACAAGTTTAGTGTGTTTGCGTGTATAGGCTGTTAACGTTCAAATGAGCACTTTTGAAAGCCCTGCTTCAGATCTACTTGTATGCACGTTGTGTATTCTTCCGACTTATGTAAAATTAACTTTGTCATGGGTTCATCACTTTATTCATACGTCGGTCATGTGAAATTCTGAAATTATTAGAAGAAATATAATTTTACATATTTGGTCATTTTTATATTCCGAAGCAGTAAAAAAAAAACCGAAAGCGAAAGAAATAATTTAAATTATCGCAAATGGTTACCTAACACTTTTTATTTGACAGTAAGATACGGAACTACTTTCTGTTCATCGTTACCAACTGTCCTGGCCGCATGCCACTCAGTGCGCCCGTTAATATATATGCAAGCAGGGGAAGTAACATTTTTCTAAGGTTGATTTCAAAAGTGCTCACTTTACCGTGAACAGCCTATACCGGATAGCTGCATGTTAAGGGACACGCCTACCTGGTGCTAGAGTTGCGTTGCAGTGTGTTTGAAATCCCGGTGATTTTTTCTTTTTTACGAAATTGTTAAACGGGCGTCTAATGTACTGAACCAAGGATACACTTCTGACTGCGCCTGCCGATTACTTCAAGACACCACGCACATTAGAAACACTATTTCCGAGTACTCCAACCTAGTTACACAGCTTTTTCAAAGTGCTGTAGCTCAAAATATATACGATGTTCACGGTGAAGTGAGCACTATTGAAATCCCTGTCATTTAGAATAATAGTCCATAAATACGTGTTATTTTAGCCTTGGACTTTAACTTACGAGTGCGGTGGAATATACACACACTGCTTATTACTTACATGGAAATATTTATTTAAAAAGGTGATAAAAGGATAAGAAATGGCTGACAGGATAAAGTAATTAGGGCCTCAAAAGTGCTTACTTGACCACGAACAGCCTATACGCGTATGTACGTACAGAAATACTCGAGGTGGCACACATTGAATCTTGCCGCAGACTTCGCACCGTAAAATGACGGGGTCACCGCACGAGAACACTACATGCCAGTTCAGAGCCATGCGCTTAGCGGCGATGGCGCACTTGATGAGCGTAGCATTGTAGTCCTTATCGCTCCCTCCGTTCTGGGCCTCAAACGCGCTAACCACCTCAAAGTAGGCCGCGCCTTTGAGATGAATAGAAATTTTTGACTCAGAATAGCAGTATATGGTGTCTGTAAAATAAAGCTCATTTACCAGTATTTACTACTAAGGTTATATCTTATGTCGTCACTATACAGTAATTTACTCTTATTCAGCATCCAGAATTACAGCTTATATTAATACAGGCTTATTTCTAGTTAATACGTTCTTCTCTGGACTGAATATTCTCTGAAAATGGAGAGTTATAAGACAATTTATTGTATACATTTCATTACCGTAATAAATAAATAAATATCGTTTGGCAACGCATATTTTTCTCTCTTCTAGAGAGGGGCCACCCCTGCAAGAGCTACGTGAAGGAAGCCCTAGGCTACATTGGTATGGACTGTTCACGGTAAAGTGAGCACTTTTGAGGACCTAGTTACTTTTTTCTTTCAGCCATTTCTATCCTTTATCCGCCTTTTAAAATAAATGTTGCCATGCAAGTACCTAGTTAACGGAGTGTGTATATTCCACCTTATTCCGCATGAGAGGGCTTTCAAAAGTGCGCTCTTTACCATGAGTATCTTATAAAGAAAATGGGAGTGCTTTTAGAAATCCCAGGGGCCGTCAGCAATGTCTGTTATGTTTTACACTTGTGAATGAAAAGTTTCAACTCGAGCAGCCGGGATCGCCGCCGTTACGGTAGGCTGGCGTTCTAACTGTACAACCTTTAATGATAGTATTGAAGCTGTTGCTATATCAGATGCCGCTCATTCTGCACACAACATTCTTGATAGTTATTTATTTAAAAAATTAATTAATTAATCTTTATGATGTAGGCATATTTCGTAGGTTGATAAAATATGGCGATCCGGTGATTTCTTTATTTGGTAAACTAGTGTTGAGTGAATCCAGTTACGTACAAAAAAAACTGAACAGTAAATTCCAAATAACTCATAATTTTAGTATACTAAATTGGTACACGTGAGATTTGTAGTAGACTATAAGTACCGATTCGAACAGAATGGGAATTTCTATCCAAAAAGAAATCGCGACAGTATGTGGCGAATAAATTTGATCACACAAGTTGGGGTTGTGCTTTCGAACAGTCTTGCTGAGCGCCGTAGTTTGTAGGGCACGTGCATGATTCCCGGGAGTAGCGAGGTGTTGTCCTCGGCGCGGGTTCTCTCACTGCCTTGAATATCCTCGTGAGGCACGATGTTCTCCCGACATAGTAGCCTATCTATAGAGGGAGTACGAGGTAGAGTGCGCATACCAGCTGCACAGTAAACAACTTCGGGGTGCCAACGTTGAACTACTTTGGTCCCATTATAACTGTCGAAACCACGTACCTTTAAGAAATGTTATCACACTGTTTACGGAATTACGTACTTGGATATTTTTTTGAAATGCTAATACGCTTCTTCGACTAAGTTTTAATGCGTTAAAACTATATTCAAGCTACGCTAAATATTTTATTATAAAAACAAGAGCCCTGTAAAAAAAAAAAAAAAACACAAACTTGCACGTAGTTTTTTTAGGAACGTGATCTTGACATTGCTTTTAGCAAATCGTGAGCCACTGTTAGGGGACTTGCGCGCGAGGACGAAAAACCCGTCTTTAGTCAGGGTGTCCATCAAGAGACATTAGAGAAAATAGGGAAAAGTCAGGGAATTTTCACCTAGGTCAGGGAAAATGTAAGTAATTGCTACTCTGCAAAAATCCTTAGTTGTGTGAATACAGGATATGTAATCTAGCATATGCGTTTTAAGATTTTTTTATTCGTGAACTGTCTATATTACGCCTTTGACAAACGACAGTGATACGTACGAAATAATGTATTTGTGCATTTGTAATGGGGAATTCATGTGAAATCAGTAGCACGTATCGCGAGAAATATCGATGGTCTCAATCCTGAAGAACAGGGAAAATTGTGGGAATTCCAAAATTGAATTTTAGTGGACATCCTGTAAGTAATGTATGTCTATGGTCTTAACATTGGTTATTCGTGCATACTTAATTTTGTATTCGCTTCTAACACTTCATATCTCATGGGTATTGTAATGTCATGTTCAATGTTTTGTTTTGTTGTTTCGTTGTGCTTGTATCTCGGCCACATCTCACAAACCATAAACGAGAGTAAAAATTTATACATGTCTTAGAAACTATCCTCGTCTTCAGCCTCAGCAGTTCAACAACAAATTTTAAGAAAATATAGTTACGAAAACAATATGTTGCAGCACTAAAAATTTTCTCGAAACCATGAGTATTTTCGGATGCTTATTTACCTTCACATTCCGTTTTAGAAGCGGTGCACTTCTGCTCTAAGGCAAAACGTTTCGTTTACGATAGAGTATTTCTTTTCTACAGCCCCGAAAGTATTGGACATAACTGGGAGAGAAAAAAAAAAAAAACCATTACTTGTGTCCCGAACGCCATTCTGGTGTAATAGTTTTTTCATTAGTTTTAACCATTGATTTTTTTCGTCCCAGTTTTATGCAGTATGATTAATTTGCGAATTGCTTTCATTCTATATTAACTTGTTTCTGAATGTGAGACGTGGATATATTTTACCAGGGTTATCCAGGGATTCGAACCCGGATCCTTTTGGCACCTTAGCCATTTCGGCTACGAAAGTCGCATCAAATTATTTAATACGATCCAGTCATAGTCAGTTATTTTTCTATTCACGACTTACTGAACTTGACAGCACGTGTACGAACACTCAAGACGTAAGGTTTGATGCCAGCCTCCATATTAGAGTCTGATGTCCTGCTGATTCAGTTTCTAGATGGTTCAAAGATGCTGTTTCTTTTAGTGTTTTGTCTAACAGAAGCAAGACATAACAATCTCATACACTGACGTGTGACACCTCCACAATTGAAAACCCGTCCACGAGTGCTTTCGCAAGATTACTTGCAGTAACGTAAAAAATATTGAACGGCAGTGTGCGGTGACCGTAAATTTCCTTGGAACGGTATGACCTGAAAATCTAATGTCCCATCACTGGAGGAGATATTTCGATTAGATTTATTGATGTGACGTTGGTCCTTTTAGTGTTCCGCCCAACGTGTGCAAAAGATGCATATGCGTACAAATAAAATTGGAAAATTACCATGTCTGGAAACTTGTTTAATTTTTATGTTACTGTTCCTGTTTAGTATTTCTTTTTTAATGGAAAGGAGTAAAACCTTTGTTTTCACAATCATTTGTAAGTGCGGTACTGGAAAGTAGTAGAGGGACGTGCCACACACATGTATCTTACTTATTACAGAGTCAGTGCTGCAAGTTCCGTAGAGGCTACAGTGTTATCAAAATTTTCCTTCATTTTACGGAAAAGTGCTGGCAAAAATTTATCCAGAAGTGTCCATAAACTCTCCGTAAAATTACGGACACGTTGATTTTCAGAAACGGACTTTCCGTAAATTTCACGGAACCTCTCCGTTAATTTCCAAGTTAGTTTTCTATACCTTCCGTTTAAAATAAAAACAGATAATGAAAATGTCTTTAATTTTCGTTATGTGAGTGTTCTACAGTGTATAAAAATGATATTAAAAAAGTTAAAATATTTTGTACATAAGCGAGGTTTGAACCCAACTCTCACCATTCACCTACAACTTTCACTGGAGTTTTGTGGTATAACTTATATATTTGTATTCAAAAGACAAGATGAAAAATTCAGTTTCTATAAAATTTAGTGTATTTTTAGTGTTCCCAAATATTACAGACGCATGATGCTATTTTTTAATGTTTGAAATAATAGGTCATAGTCTCGTGGATAACCTTAACTGCCGCAGAAACGATAATTTTCTTGTTATAGTGGCGAAGAAAGCTTCGTGTATAATTGACATTGTTCGTCCCCGTAACTCGAAGCCAAAGGGAATATGGAGACTTTCCGTATTTTGTATTTACCGACGTAACTCATTTTTTCGTCATTACGGATTGTCTTTCCGTATGTACACTGTACATTTCCGTAAAACATTCCGTAAATATACGTAAATTTTTAACAGTGTACTTGTTGACGGATATACTGCATTCTTGCGAGCAGAAGCTGTGCTGAGACATGCTTGGGTCGCCCTTAGCGCTCCCGCGCTTTTTAAGTAACCGGACACGCATAAGACTTTCTGGCAGGTGATACCCCTTACACAAAAAAAATAGGAGCCATAAAATGTTTTGTTGGCATACTCACCATGCCAAATTATTTTGGCGGTGGACACATAATTATTTAGCTGTAATCACTATACTATATTGTTACAATTTTCTCTCTCTCTCTCTCTCTCTCTCTCTCTCTCTCTCTCTCTCTCCCTCTCTTTTTCTCTCTCTCTCTCTCTCCAGTGGACTAAACTAAATTTATAATTACTATAAAGAAATCGATGAAATTAAATAATTAAAGATCTGTCTCAATAGACAGGGTATCAACCTATTCAATTATTTTATAAATTGTGTCCATATTTGACAGTTCCAATATTTACAGTGAAATCTGTATTACGTGTCGATTCAGTCCCACCTCAGTTTAGTCTATGCCCCGCCAGTCCGCAATGTTCTAGAATTCTCCGAGCACCCTCACGCACAGTAGGCTTCAATCGCCGGGTTTCACGCCCTTGCGTCCATTCACATCAAGAACACTCGTCCGCCACCGTCGTCTCTGAACCTAATTTCGCTCGCGCACTGACCAGATGGCCTCCGACAAAGACTGCCCGCAGTACCGCTGTGACTTGTATTTATATGCCGTAGGCAGTCATCCAGTAATTTCACTAATTCCCTAGTTGCGTAGTGTGTCCTAATACCCAGAATATTCCTGCGCCTCCTGTCTGCTTCAGCGAAGGGAGGAGGGGCTGTGACGCAAGTAAGTCTCGCCGCTGTCAGTTATTCACGGACTTTCCAAAAGCGCAGCAACCAGGCAGTGACCGCGTCGTTCCAGGAAGAGGAGAGGATCGAGGCGAGTCACCTCCACAGCGCCGGACAGCCTCTCGGCGCCAGGTGCCCCGCGTAACAATACGTTGACAGCCACTGAAAATTATTTTGAGAGGATGACTTCCCTATGAAATATGATTCCTACGAAATATGATTCTGCATGTAAAGCAATAGTTTCCTGCTGGAAGGATTATAGTTGATACGAGGTAGGAACACTGTCACAAACTAAGATAAACGTAGCTTACAATGTTTCACGTATTCAGGAACCTGAACTCAGAACCCCCATAGAACCGCCTTTGCTTTCTATACACCAAAACTTGGCGTTTCAGTCATTTCTTTCCTCACATAACTAGGGGGCTTATTCTAAGTTATTCGCTAATTTTTCGTTTTCGTTAAGTTTCGAAAGCTCTTGAAACGAATAAAATCTTCGAGAAAGGCAATTTGGTATTCTAAGTCATAATTCGTTACAGCCCTCCGAGACTTCGGCAATGTTCGGTTTTTCGTAGCGAATGTAGGGTGGCAACACTATGCACATAACCCTTAACTATTTTATGTAACTTTGCATGTAAATTATCAATAATTAAGATTGGAAACATTAATAAAACAAAGCGGTAGCGTGCTTAAAATATTTTATTTGCTTTTGGCGTGTTTTAAATATTGGTATTAAATACATCGTGTGTTATAGGAAAAAGGAATATTTCGTTCGTCAAGTGTGTCAAATTTGCAACCATCATACTATTATCCAACTCGGCAGGACGTGTGATGTGTTACACATATGTTTTAATTTCGTTTGCACTAAGTTGAAACATACTCGCATGTACGCTGTTAAGAGAGAGCAGACAGAGCTTTGGTTGTTACTTGCCCAAAGATTTTTCTAAATGACCGTTTTGCTGTTTGGTTGCAAACTATTTACGAACAAGGATTTTCCTCTGTTATTTATAATACCAAGATTATCAAATAAGCGATGGACAATAAACTAGACGCGGTAGTGTTTCTTGTGGATTGTATCATTATCAATATATGAATTTCACTCAATTATTTTCAAAATAAAGTATTTTGGTTGTAAATCACCAAAAATTATTTACAGTGTAGCACTGCCTACCACGTTATTTACTAACTACATTGTTCAAAGCTAATTTTTTAGAATAAAACAGTGTTTATGATCTCTTATTTCATTATAAACAACTGTAATCTAATAAATTCCCTCGCAATAACCATAGCCTACACTGATACTTAGACAGTTCGCAAATTAAAACAGAAAGGTCAATTGGTACTTTTAAAATATTTTTTCTGTAATGCATGAAAGCACATTACATCAGATTCTCTTCTTTCACAGTCCCAAAAAAACAATCTGTTACACACACCAGCCAAGTTTTTATAATAAAACTCGGCAACAAAGGCCCGAAGGGCTTCGTTTTCGTTTAGAGTTTCTTTACGAACATAGTGACGTCAAACGAATACTAGAAATAGCTCCTTTCGTTAGTAACCGAAAACTCGAGTATTAACGAATAATTTTGTCGGGAGGAAACGAACCTAATAACGTATAATAAGCCCCCAGGAGTGGCCAATCGAAAAATGTACTTCAAGAGTAGTAATTTTTTAAGAATTCGTAAAGTATATGTGCGCTTGCGTGTGTAAATAATAGCCCAGAAGCTATTCTGAACGTCGTTCCTGCGACCCGGCTTTCTTCTGAAAATAGCGAGTGACCGTGCGGACTGCGTGAATTTGAATGGCCTGATTAATAGCTTCCTGGACAGCGACCCCCTCTCAACTCGCGGCTAGTTCCACGAGATTACGTCCACGCATACACACGCCAACACAATTCACGCTCTGCCTCTCTGGTCAAAGGTCGGTCGTGCGCCTAGCTCTCCGCATCTCGCTACAGCTGCAATTCTAATTCCATTCCCGGCGGACTCGTGTATCGTTTCTCTGCATTCGGGTAACATAGTGAACGTTACTGTATGCAGTTCGCAGTAAACTGAGCACTTCTAAAAATCCCTGATTAAGATCTACCTGTATGCACATTGTGTATTCTTCCAAAATACTCCAAATTAATACTGCCATGAGTCTGATCATGTCATTCATGCCCCAGTCAAGTAAAAGTGTGAAATAGTTTAAAAAAAAAGGAAATATTTTACATATTTGCTCTTTTTTACACTTGCACGCATTAAGAAAATCGAAATAAATAATTAGACCATTGGCAAGTGTCTGTTCATGGTAAAGTGAGCACTTTTTGAGGCAGTATCGTCAGATATAATAACCAATAAATACATTTCATTGTGACCTTGAACTTTTTATTTTCATTATGGTGAAGTGTATACTCTCTGTTAGTTGCTCACGTAGCACTGTTGACATTAACAAGTGGTGGACGGATATAAATTGGCTGAAAGAAAAATAACCAGGGCTTCGAAAGTGCTCACTTTACCTTGAACGGCCTATACCTAACAATTTTAATTCGACGTTAAGACATTGTTTTCCCTCTGCCGTTGCCAACTTCACTGGGCGTATGTCACAGCGTACACGTTAAAATTAATGCAGTTAAATAGGGCAGTGACATTTTTCAAAGGTTGATTTCAAAAGTGCTCCATTAACAGCTTATAGTGGTGTTATTACGGCAACTCGGCCACACGTATTACAACGTACACAATATACAAGATGCATTTATTTTAACGGAGTACCCTTAGTACTAGGCTCATATGGGCGAAGGATGAAGAAATTCTCACTCGGAGCTGAATTCCTCCAGCTCGCGCGACGGCCGACCAGACAACAAAGCTCTAACCTGGTCAGTTTACGCATTCGAGCTCTCCCCTCTTGTTGAGCAGGCCGGAGTGCTATAGTTACCTCCACTGTGTGACCAGGAACCGTGTCCAAAAACTAAGACCTGTCCTCCAACGCCAGTTTCATTACGAGTAGATAACAGATACAACTTGCAAAACACACATCATTGTGATTGGTTGTATGCTAACCAATTCTGGCTGTTAACCACTTAACTCAAGCTGTGATCGCTGGTTAAGTTTCGTTCCAGGATGCAGAAAGAAGTTCGCTTTTGGAATCCACAAGTTTAGATTTTCCCTTGTCGGTGAATTTGATGTTTCCTCCCGATCGCAATATACAGCAAACAGGCAAATATAATTTACATAATTAAACTGCTCTGGTAACAT
Organism: Dryococelus australis; assembly: GCA_029891345.1. Classification (NCBI taxonomy): domain Eukaryota; kingdom Metazoa; phylum Arthropoda; class Insecta; order Phasmatodea; family Phasmatidae; genus Dryococelus; species Dryococelus australis. Next base: position 301,507,606 of record CM056995.1, on the reverse strand, counting down.
AAGAGAAATGCCTGGACATGACGAAACACACACATTTCCTTAACACTGTTTACACTTCTGCCCGTCATTTTTCCTGGTAACAAAGTAGAGACGCAGGTCTCTATGTAAAACTTTTTTTTTTTTTTTTCCAAAATAATTAATAAGGACGCTTATGTGTCGGTAGAGGAGCTATAAATTAATTCACTGTGGAATTCTGACATTATTGACATTTTAAATATATTTAAGCAAACTCTCCATACCTGTAGGCTCGTAAGACTATACGAACATACTGGTAGATACCGTACATGCCATCTAGCTTTATTTATTTCTCACTCAAAACCCACAATTTTTGCTCTGACGCATGTTCATACAAATAAACAGCCCACATTGAAACACATTACTAATACAGTTCAGTGATGGTTCAATTTAGCGGAACGAAAGAAACTGTAGCTTATCACAACTTCTCTGCCTAACTGAACCACAGATAGGACATGCGTACTATGCTCACGCAAAAAAAAAAAAAAGGTGGCTTATGCCTGGTGTCCCAGACTGGGACAGGTTGGCTGGAGTAGCTAGTCGACACGAAACTTCACATCCGTGCCCAACCTTATGATGACTCTTATTGTGCTTACCTAGTGTTTGATGTGCGCCTTCCGCTACGTGGCGTTCTTCGATTGGTCATCTATCCAAGTTGTGATACCACTACACCCTCTTGAACAATGGTTAACTGAAGATCACTAAGGCCCTGTTTCTTAAACGTGTCAGGTGTGACATATACGACAATTTTGTCAATATGCCATGACAGTGTAATGTTACACAAATAATAAAAGTTCGCGTTATTTGACAAGTAAAAATGTGTAAATTGTCAGCCTTAAAATATCAGTTTCGTAAACACTACAATTATATGTCAAACCGTAAGTTTAATTTATTACACGCTACATAGCTCTCAAGTGCGCTTACGATAATCGATCGCACCTTATATGCGATTCGTGGACAGTCTATTCATACCACAGATAATATTTCCACCCACATAACAGCAGCATGTCGAGTAATGTGGATAAGATTACTATATTAAACCTGATCCGAGAGGAAAAGGTTGTGCTATTTGGCAAGCAATGTTTTAATTCACACAATATTGAAACCCAATTGCACTGTCGTGTTGTTATACAAACATTACAGATTACTGGTTACACAGGAAAGCTTGCCTGTCACTTCTGCAGTGGCAATTCTACAAATTTGTAGATATGTCACCGAGTGATTATACTTATTTGTTTTATAAAACAGTCGTCTGTAGTGTAATATTTGACACATTTGTCGGATCTTTACCTGTCAGCTCAAAACTTTTGTGAAACAACTATTTGTCAAATTGTCATTACAATTCTGCAAATTTGTCATGGCAAACCTGTAAACTTGTTAGTTTTTATGAAACTTACGTTTTTCGGGTTTTAAACTGACAATTTCGTGTCACCTGTCCCCTTTTATGAAATAGACCGCAGGTTACCAGAGTGGTATGACCATCGGCAAGCCTTACGCAGCCATCACCTGCGCATATTTATTATACTCCCTCCAACAACATGAATCAACACAATAAACCCCTCTACACTCCACGCCCCAACCCATAAGGCAGCCGTCCGCTTGTCGCGCTACTTGTCACGCACTGCGGCAAATGCAGAAATTAATTAAGCGATTCAGTGGAATGGTACTTTACAGGCCGCATACTGCAGGTTTTTGTAGACATATTTACATAAAAGTCAAATAAATACCTGACATTTTAACAGTTAAAACGTTTAATATGTATCGTTATGTTTGGGGGAGGAGGGGTTATAACTCCTATTGCTCCTTTCCTTTTTCACAACCTCCCTGTTCGAAAGGTCGTTGGGCGATGTCAACCTCGGTAAGTTCCCTGCAACATATCGAGCAAATTTACGTAACAAATCGGAATGAGTGAAATTACTCGTACTGCAAACTTAAGTCAATGAGCTGTTGCCTACTTGCGAATCGTCGATTGCACGAAGGTTTTATTGCCAAGCTAGTGTAATTCTTTAGGAATCGGTAGCAACCACTATTAAATTAGCTAGTACCAGCAACTAAAATGTAAAGGAGAATTCTCTACTGATCCCGTTTGAGCAGTTTTAACTGGGCGTTTATTCTAAGTTTCTGGGGAAATCTATCGGCAGGTGTCTATGTCGATATCGACAGTCAGCTTCCTGCCGATCGGAAGAAGCCTTTTGAAACGATCTGGAGCAAAATGTGCCCAAATAGTTATTCTAAGGGCAGTATCGTTTCGGGACCTCTCGCCTTCGGCAGTCCTCAGGTTTTACCGACTCCCCACCACAACTCGCTTCCCCTCCCATCTGTGTGTTCAGGCAGGCAACGTGACGAATACAAACACACGCTGTGCCTGTAATAATTGTATGATTAAACTAGAGCTATTCTTACAAACTGTGCATTTTAAGTGCACATACGTATATCTAATACATATGTATATATACATTGTCTTATATAAAACACATTCTATTCCATTTATTAAAGCGTAACGCGGGATATTTAGGCTGGTTAATGTGTTGTAAACACAGGCTGGCTGTTAAAAATATTACTCATTTTAAAGGAACATGCTGTTTCACGTATAAAAACGACTGTTAAAATGTGAGAGAATTCGTTAGGTAGTATTCCCTCCAACAGTCCTTCTGACTGCACCAAAAGCAGAGTGCGCAGTCTTTCTGACCTTGCTGCGTCCTAAACCAAACCAAGGGCGTGGCAAGGCAGGTTTTTGCATAAACCCTAGCAAAAACCAATCAGAACACTAAGAATGGCAAAAGCCAAGTTAAATGTTTGCAACGACGTGTAATAGAAACAAAGAAAGGTGGTAATGTTAATTTTTTTTTTAAAGTTTCTTTCAATTTTTTTCTTTCATTTACATTTCTTGCACAAAATATTTTACATGATAAACTTCTTCGGTTAGATTCCTTGCATTTCAGATTAACGGGGAACATTCTTTTCCTTTCCCATATACGACAATTTTATCTTTAAAATACGTTTACATAAAACCACGGTTGCCACAGTATAGAATAAAATGCAACTAAATCCAGACACCAATACTTTCGCTGGTATTCAGCTAATACTTATACAGCTTATGTTTATGCTCCTTACTGGCCATATTAAAAGGTAAATACAAACTGCAAAAGGCCATCACAAAAATGTATTGAGCAGGTGATTTACATTAACCTTAATTACAAACGGCTGCTATATTTCTGTCGCACATACATTTGCCATTGAAATTATTAAATCTGACGCTAGGAATTAAAAACCCCATTTTTGGTAACACATTAATGGTCATCAAACAATATTTAAGGTTTAATTTACTCGCAATCCCAAGTGGATGGGAGCAACTGCTAAGCAACGCCAGCGCCACGAGTAAATTGAGTTTTTCGATAAGCCCTAAACTTCGTAAAGTTTCTTCTTAAAAGTCATAAAAACAAGGAGTTTCGTATAGCTCCTGTTTAATAGCAGAGACTGAGACCATAATCAACGATTATTGACAAGCGTTTATAAAAAAAATTACAACCGTTTCCCTAGGTTTGCAATAGTTTACAAATGTTTATCAGTGGTTTCTACTGGTTACCACCACGTTATGTTTTGGTGACGACATAGCCGCTAAAACTTGGTTAAAAAAAAAGTAATAGTATTGGATTTTGGGCTAAAAGGCCAACATTTCCCAAATTTTTAAAACTTTAAATTATTTTACGGCCATCGTGGCCCCTGCCTACCGTCAATGTGACGTAAGTGACCTGTTCGCTTTAGGAGCCTACATTGGTGATTTCATATAAAGTCTACTTATCTCATGGTATAAACTTCCCCCCCCCCCCGGCCCCCCGAGGTCGCTGAAATGACCCCGAGAGCAACGCGAGCTGGCATTAAATACACTGCACAGCCCTCTTGCGCTACCAATCAATTTAATTTTTCCCTTCAAGAACAGTTTTTCCAAAAAATCGAGGGGCTTTCAATTACTCCTAGGGGGGATACAAGCAATGTGCAGCCAATGGCAGAAAATATTACCATTTATGGCGACTGACGCAGCGGACACCAATTTCCCTTAGGGGGTATACCACAATGAAATTCAAAACATCCAATCAGGTTGCAATTATGCTCTCAACTTCCGTCCTCTTGACCAGGATGTCGGAAGTAACGAAACGTCACGTTTTTGTCGGCACACGCATCATCCCAAGCTGTTTACCAAGATGGTTGCTGACTGTGCTGCGCTCCTACGACAAATAATCACTGAAACATTACTCCGGTACACACTCCTTTGCCAGGCCTCGGTGTTGCTGCACGCGAAAATTAGGCACTGTCGTATTCGGTTATTTTCCGGTACCTCAGATATTTTTGAAGTGTTTGGTAGTGACGTGAAGCTATCACGAACACCACAGTTCTACTTTATTAGTGTTTTAATCTACGTCGAAAAGTTTTGAACCTCAAAACAACATGTGTGAAAGTTCGTGCGTACCGGGTTGTAAGCTGCACAATTCAAAATGTTACAAGGCACACTCAGAAAGTACTTTTTTCCGAGGGAAATGTCGACGTGGCCCGACCCACTAATTAATTTTTAAGAGTGTGTTTATTCATTGTCAAGGTGTAAATAATTCACAGACGTGTAGTGACGGCATTTCCGTCACATCCTTTTAAATAACGGTTCACTGTGACTGTAACGAAATATAAAGAAGACGATACGTAAAATGTTGTTTTACTAAATACAAATATAAAGTTTGCTTAGAAAGTACGTTAGGCCTAAACAACTAATCTTGCATATTAAAGTGTTTAGTTGATTTGTTGTAGGATCGCACGAATTCCCGTTACCACTAGTGAAGTAACCTGCTTCGTACACAGAAACTGTGTAGCCTATATAGTTATTCATAAAATGACAGAAGCCGGCCATTTAGTTAGTTATAATATAACATACATAGGTATAACTTTGTTTGTTTTATTATTATAAGTACAAAAAAAGTGAAAAGGAGGGAGGGAGGGGGCTTTAGTTCCAAGTCTTTCGCGAGACATTGTTTTGATGCTCTTACCAATGTGTGGCATTTTGAGTTGCATATTGTTTTGATGGAGCAGTGATACATTTTGCTCGTATGGAAATAACATTTACATTATTGTAACTTCGAAAATTTTAACATTAATGAAAAAACAAAACGCGATACGTACGTCGCTGTTCGTATTCGTACAGATGCAGCAATATCACACGCACACTATGACCGAAGTTAATCTTACACTCGTATTTACGATATAGACAAATATTATTCACGCACTACAAAAGAGTTGAAAGTGCGCCTTTTTCAGGCCCCGTGCTTATTAAAAAACGCGCACACTTACTGTATTTTAAACTCCGCAACCTCTTGATCACACGTTATTCTATGGTATTTCTTGCACGTTTACTTAACTAAAATCACGATTGTTCGTCGCTAGCATTAAATAAATTATTTGTAGAATCATTCAGTAAAATCAACACTGCGCACGTTTCCTGAAACAAAAAAATGTAACTACGTAAATTATATTCGCCGCTCACTGCGGACGGCTTTAAGACAAAGGCGGCACGAACACAATTTTCAAATGCGTAAACATGTGCCGATTAATATTACACATTTTACTCAATAATTATTTTATGTGCTTTCTTCAAGCATAGTTTGTCGTAGTGTTTTGTTAACTACCGATTAATTATTCCAACAACGCCAACAAGATGCTCGTATAAACATACAACCTCTCGGCCATTGCTACACTATTAACTCACGATACAGAAATATAACTCCACACTCCCGAACATGAGTGGATACAACTAGATGCATATAATAATGTTCCACATGTATTATATCCTTCTGTATGTCATATATTACGTTTCAGAAGTACGAAACCATAAGATTTATGCCAGTTTGCAATAAATACGGCCACCACGTTTCTCACCCGCGATGTTGAATTTCCGCTTCCCGATCGTGAATTCTGCTTTCGACAACACATTAGCTGTCGAGTGCTCTCAATCGTTTTCTCACGAGAATCGAGAAGCCATCTTTAACTTAGAATACCAAACACTGGAAATATGACGTAAATCGTTATTTCACGATCGGAAGCTCCGTTTCGACAAACTTAGAATAAACGCCCTGATCTGTACTCAAATGCATTGTAGATGTTTTAAAAATTCTGATTTTAGAAAGTACGAAATGTTGACCCGTAGACGTTACGTGTCATTGTCGAATATAACTATAGACATGTCGCACAGCCGTAGTGTAATCTATTCGCGGTTTCTTCGCACTTTTTGAATCAAACCTTTGAAAAATCACCCTATGAATGACGTATTTAGTTTCCTAAATTAGCGTATATTACAGGCGTTTAGTACTTCTCTCAACATAAAAGTATCTTGATTTTCCTTAAATTGGACGTGTTTATGGTTAATAAAAATAAAAACAGGAAGAAAATAGCTGTCGGTGATGCCAATAAATAGTTCTCATGCAAAGTATTATTCCAATGAGTGCTCACGAATGCGGTGTGTTGTCACTTTGGTGTAAATTTTGTAGACTCGGTTAAGCTTTGTTTGCGTGAGGCGGCGAATATTTTGGAAGTAGAACTTCAGCAGGAGTGTTCAGAAATGTTGGAAGTAACCGTGCATGGAATATGGCACCGTGCCCGGCAGTAGAGCGCAAAGATGGCTTCGAAATGCGCAAGATTCCTGTCGCCTGTGTTTGCGTTGGCATTCCCTTTGTAAAGACCACACTTTTCTGTCGCGAACTTGCCACATCTTGGCAAGCTACCATCCACGTTTCTGGCTGCTTCAAAATATAGCCAAGGACAGTGCGACAAGAGGAGCTTCTGTTCCTTGTCAGCTGCTACGGAGAATATAATTTCGTAACGAATTTACTCGCGGGCTACTCTAAATACACAATTAACGTGACTAAGTCCCAGGACACTGCACGCTTACTCATCGAATGTGTAATCTACGTGTCTGTTCCTAGAGAGGGATTTTGGTGGGATTGTTCATCTGCAAAAGAAAAATAATACTCCCAAACTGTTTTTAAATGAATGCAAAATTATTGTTTTGCAATTTAAAGAAAATAGCTTTATTATTGCAAAATAATATTACAACGACAAGCCATTGGGTAGCAACTAGAGTAACAACTGCAGTTAAATACAATATCGAAATTAAATACGATCATGCATAAAAAGAAATTGTTTATATCCCATTCAACTGTGCTTACTGGCTTACACACAAGTCGATCTCCATGGAGGAGGTGGTAAAAGCGTTGGCTTTGGATTATGAAGTTCCACTTGCTCATTGTCTTTTGCATTTACTACTTTGTTATTCTGCAAGCTTTCTAAATTTCCCTTAAAGTGTAAAACTTGACTCACGTTCAGTTTCGTGTAGGAGGCCTCAGTGTGAGAACGTGCACGCGTGAGAAAGGAAGTGTTGTTCGTAATGAATGCACTCTACTTGTTTTTGGTAAAGTAGTGATTTTCTAAGTAATCAACGTAGTCCAGATATATATATATATATATTAAATGTGTTAAGCAAAATAAATACCGACGAAATTGTCACTCCTATTATAACGTCAAAATAAAACGGTAATTTCTTCCTCTTTCCGTCAATCCTATTGGCTGAACGTCTTGGGCGCACAACACGAAATAAAATACCGAAAATTCGAACACTTCTACACGTTAGATACCTCCTACACGACACGTAACACCTTGGAGTGTGGACAGTATTCGAGGAATGGACGCGTACATTTTCATAAGCTGTCTTTTTTCCCTGTGACTTGGATATATGTTTCACTTCCAAGTTTCCGTAAATACATTGTATATTAGAAAAAAATAGCACGTTGTGCTTAGTGCTGAGTTTCAATTTGTCGCAGCTATACACTGAAAAAAAAATAAGTTTGCAGTGACCAAAAAATTTTGTTGGCGACTACAAAATTCTTTTGTCGATATAGACATGACAAAATATTCACTGGTACTAACAAAACTGTTTTGTCATTCCAGTATTTAGTGTCGGCGTGTTACCATTACGCTAACTTGCTCAACGTCAAAGCGTTGTCTTCATCATTTATGTACTAAAAATCTAGTGAGTGGCGCACACAAGTCTTACACTCTATACCTCGTGGAAAATTAATTTTATGGAATCATTTACATATAACATTTACTTACTTGGCATAAAGGAATAATATAATCCATTTATAAGTACTTAAGAAAATCCCACATGTTTTAATTCGTAACCTGATGTAAACAACTGAACACAGACATATATGGCGTCGTGGCCAGACAGATGCGGCCACTTCGAATATGCCTGAGCGCATGCGCAGAATATAACGGATGTAGTTTTAGCAGTCGCAGCAAAATGTTTTACTGTGGATAACATGAATGCCGTTGCTTCCAACTAAATTTTCGTGGCAGCCAATAAACATTGTTTCAATAAACAAATATGTTAGGCAGCACTAAATAGATTTAGTATTAGTCAATCTACATGTTAATGGGTACCACATTACCATGTTCTGTTTTCTTACAGACAACAAAATTTTGCGTTGGAGAACATCAGCCAGACTGTTTTTATAACCACTAACAAGTTTTTTTTTTTTTCCCCAGTGTTGGCGACGTAATTAAGAACAGAAACATAATGGTGCGGTAATGTCTGATTCACACGTATACGTATCACGCCGAACAGACAGCGGAAAGTTGCAACGGCCAATCAGAACTCTCTCTAGTTTTCCGCACGAGCCACGCCGAAATTTCTGCCTATGGTGGAAGAAATTACTTCACCGATATCCGGTTTCATATGTTTTATTCCAAGAGTTACGTGGATTGCATTAACGTATACGCAGTAAAACAGCGTGGGATAGTTTTGGAAATACGCAGACATCTCTAGCGCCTAGTTCGTCATCCTACACGTAACGCAGAACTCTTTGTATTTAACGAGTAAATAACAAACAGGTGTAGGCCTACCTACTCATGTTATGCCTCTTAAATATGTTCAGCGTGATATTGACGTGAATATGAAACGGACTTAGTCTCAGAAATGCGTCTGCAAGTGTAAGCAAGGTTAACTTACCAGTGCATGCCGTCTCTTATTGACATCTGCCGTGTATTTTCATAGAGCCGCCGCGGGCTGTGCATAGTAATCCATCATTTATAGGCCTTGATAGTTATCCTGGAAGCACATTCCAGGATAACTATCTGGCGTTCGAAGTGCGTTACAGAGCTCTCGAAAAACTTGTTCACTTCCTTACATCATTATAATTGTTATTTTCTGTTTGATGAGAGACTTAGTAAACGTGTCCTCACTACCTGCGGAAAAATCACAATCATTCAAGTCTCCGCACCCAATTACGAACAGTGTTTTATTAGAGTCCTCCAACTTTACTGTAAAGAATGGAACCTTTTCATGCCGCTGCATGTCGAAATATACCAACCGAATACATGCAAAACTAAGGGTAGGACTAGCAGTGAAGTTTCCTACAGACTTCCCACCAATACAATTTTACAGGATGATCCTGAAATACTGGTACGAACACAGCGAGGTGTTTCCCTGTGCAAAATGAGAGAGAAAACGTGCAATACATCTAAGACAGTAATTCGTAACGGAGGTAGATGCCCTTGCAAATCGATATTTCATATGGCTGCAATTAAAAATAATAAACACTGCTTAAGATAAAGGAACACTTCCGTGAATACTGTTGTCATGAATCGAGTTCTGAAATCTGAAAATGGCTGTAGGGTTATATCTCTCCCATTCGTTGAGAAAATGGGAGTGTCGTGTGAGTAATCATTGAGTGTGTATCGCTTTTAATGACCCTATGTTTACATTCGTCTGCAAAAGATACTGCCTTGGTGTAACTCTCCGACGAACGTTTGTCGAGGAAACAGTTCGTAAGGGTACAATTAGTTGCCTACTAGGCACCCTTACAAACTTTTTCTGTTTCTTCGACAACCATTCTCCCGAAAGTTTTTTTTTGTACACTAATGTACACATGATTATTAGTTCTTTGAAAACGATAAACACTATAGGGGTTATACACATTTGTTGAATAACAATATGACACCCCCTATTTTTTTATTTTTTCGAAGAATGGGGCGATATCACCCAACAACCGTTCGCAGATTTCATTTCTCGACTAAAGACAACATTGTTCACGGAATTGTTCTTTCATCTCAAGTAGGTTTTATTATTTTTAACTGCAGCCATGTGAAATATCGATTTTCAAGGCACCTGTTCCCCTTACGGATTATTGTTTAGCGTTTTCTCCCTCATTTAGCTTAGGGAACTGCTTAGTCGCGTAGTGATTACTTTGCGGGAAAGACTGCACGTCAGTTTATAACATTGCGGACTGGTGGGATTTGGACCAAACTGAGGTGGAACTGTATGAACATTTGATACGGACTTTATTGTAACTCTCATATATGGACATGGCATAAAGTAATTCACTAGGTTTTGATAAACTGCGTATTGTGACTGATTTTAGTTATTTAATTACATTAATTTCGTTAAGGTAATTGTAAGTTGTATTGATTTAATTTATTAACTGTAAACAGCAAGTGGGTTTCAATTTATTGTGAGATATTGAGACAAGAGTATATTCTTTGTAATTATTTTTAATAATTTAGGAAATTGTAATCAATCATTTTATTTAATTAGGACCTCTATCCCTCAATGAACCTGATTTAGCCCACTGACTTATGAGAAATTGTAACTGTATGTTATTTGTTTGCAACAATTTTACCGTGGCACGTGATGGACACGTGTATACTAGAGATACAGTCCAAGTATATGTTAATTTTCGCATGCAACAGAGAGAGGAGACGCTATGAACCGCCCCCCACCCCCCATTGGAGAGGGGTGTAGGGGGACAGGACATTTCTTATGACTGTGTTGTCCCTCTGCTCTAACTTCAGCAAGCTGACCCGACAGTGTTGTTCTGCGTACCTAGCTGTGTCCAGGAACGGATTTCTCTTTCGCATCTGTCGTTTGACGCCAGACCAGTTACGTTAGCGTGGTTTATCGCTTGTGGCTGAAGTATTTTGTATTCAGGGTAGGTGGTTTCGCGGTTCAGCGTGCCTCGCTACGCTGGCTGGTTTAACAGTCTATTACGCGACTCGCTTCGTTCGACACTATCTTCGCTGGCGGATCAGGAAGTAGCTGTGCTAGCCTGTTCCACATAGCGGATATGACTGGCGAATTCGAAAACATGCGGTATTATCCAATGTAAACATGACAGTGATATGACGGGCAGACCATCATGTAACTGAAACCGCAGTAATTTTTGTGCGAGGCGTCTGCGTTTACTGTGGTCGTAATCGACCTAAATGTAACATTCATCTCTGTAAACAGGCACGTGTATGGTGCTATAAATAATGCTGTTGTGTACCGTTCCTATATGATTCTCTAAATTTCAAGTACAAATACTGGTGATTACTAGGCAGGCATATAATTAACTCTGAAAATGTTCCATTAATAGTTTAACAGCTATCACATTGTAAACGTACATTATTCATGTAATTGCAAAAACGTAATTACTACAATAGTGGTACACCTTAAATTATTTATAGGTACCTAGAGACGTGCATACATAAGATGTCCAACTAACAGTTTTGTATGATCTTCGTAGTTTGACACTCCAAAAATTATCCCTATACTTAGAGCATATTTAAAATAAAACACTCCGTAATTAACAAATATGCCTGTACCGAATTATATGTTAAGTGTTACCATGTAGTGTAAACGTTTACATTATTTTCGTATATTGTAGAGACTGTTACGGGGAATAAGTATAGTTTCAGATTGTTTGCCAGTATTTCGCCTATTACCAAGCTATACAAGAGATAAGAAAAAACACACAATCACCGATCGTGTTTTGAATATTTTTCGTCGGCTGGTGTTTTGTATTTTACAAATCGTAGTGTCTCGTTGATCTTGTTGAAAGGTTGTATGGCAGTGTGTATGTCTTGCTTCCTAAGTAAGCGGGCCAGTCGGTAGATGGTTTCGTTTACATTACGTAGCACGCCCAAGTTCTTGAGATTGAATTTATTTTATTTTTTCCTCTTTCGTTTTTTTTGGAGTTATTATTGATTTTTTGGTATCCCTTTCGTGAGTAATGATCACTTCTTAAACACCAGTAAGCCGTTTCATTTTTACTGTAAGATGTTGATCATCGCTGAGGTTTTTGCCTTACACTGATGAAGGCAGGCATAGCACACAGTTCCTTGTACTCGTAGGGAAGTGTACATAGGTCTCACTGGCAGGAAAATAAAAATCAGATTAATAGAACACATTAGGGTCCACACATATATGAAAAAAGAAGCGTTCGGGAATATTAGAATACTCCATGGAAACCAAACACAGTGCATCGATTTCGACAAGTTCAGCACAATAGCGAGTATTGAAACGACTCGTTAATTACAAAAAGAGGCATCAGAAATAATAAAACATCCCAAAAACGTGAACTTAAATGATGGTTGCAAATAAAGTAAAGCAAAATATTTTATTCGGCTAGAAAATAAGTGATTTAGGAGGTGACAATAGTCACCAGGATTGACGAACCAACTTAACCTATGAGGAGCGAGGCAGCTTGCACCTGGCCAGCCAGCCCAGTTAATCAGAATCTCCCCAAACCCCCCTCCCCAATCCCGAGTAAGGCCTTGAATTTTCGGCTGAGCTCTGTTTAGAAGCGGCTGAAGTCCAGAAGCCCAGTGCTAGGGTATAATATAAACAGCCGCGAAAGCGTGCAATCGATTTTAAGTACACAGGATGAGGCATACGTCTCCTTACTAATGGTGACCAAAGCATATTTTTCATGTCAGGTTGGTGGACGAGGCCAAGCGAAATGCCACTAACGAAGTCTGAGCATATTGACATAATACTGTTGGCTGTAGTGATACCACCCGTCATGTAGCGCAATCATTCAAGAGACTCACAGGACGCAAATCACCCATGAAACTGTTGCCAAACTGAGCCAGAAATTCAAGAAGATGGGTTCCAACTGGATGACCGAAGACCGCAACAGACGAAAGGCACATCAACGATGGTGCTTACAGCAACGGTGAAGAGTCCGGAAAAGGGAACCCGTTGCCCCGCTGCGGAAATCGGAATCAGCAAAAGGTTTCCTTTGCATTTTGTATGCTATCAAGTGGCACCCGTCCAAGATGCAGATGCTGCAACATCTGATAGAGGACGATCCTGATCGCAGGGCGGAGTTTAGTGAATGGGTATTGAACATGCACAGGAATGACCCGAATTTTGTTACTTCCACCCATTTCTCAGATGAAGTAAACCATTACGTTAATGGGGAGGTCAATAGTTAGAATCTGAGGTACTGGTGTGATACCAATCCACATTGTATGTCGGATAGCAGAAATCAAAGTGCAGCGAAAATCATGGTGTGATGCGGGGTGTAGGGTAACAGGTTTGTTGGTCATCAAAGGAAACATGAACGCAGATGTGTAGCTGTAGCTGGATTATGTTGCAAAATCAAATCTTTATGTCAATCCTGAACGAGAATGGGGGCATCCTTGCTTTCTTCCAACAAGACGGGGCACAACCGCACTACGGTGTCAGTGTGTGAATGGCTGGACCAGCAGTTTCCTTTCCATTGGCTCGGCCGACATGGTCCAATTGAATGGCCGCCCAGGTCACCAAACCTCAATACCATGGATTTTTATATGTGGTGGCATTCGATGACCATTGTTATCAGAAGAAGATTCGTAATGTCAACCATCTGGTGAGACGAATCCCAGTAGCGTGCCAACGTAACGGGATATACCTTGTCACATGCTCGCCATGATTGGTTGAAGCGTCTGCCACTTTGTTTGGACATATACAGGATAGACATATTGAAAATATTCCGTACATGTACACAGCATTAAAGGATATGTGTATCTAGTGTAGAGTAAATGTATCGCCACTTGTATGGAGACTTATGCCTCACCCTTCACTGGACGCTTAATGCAGTGAAACGTGACGTACATAAATTAAATGGTGGGCTCTGTGCTTGTAGTGGATGCCAGCGAGCTCGCTAAGCTGCTTGGCGCGGCCCCAAAGCCTACAAGCTATCGGGCCTCTAGGGCAATGTTTCTCAATGTCGTCCGTGACCAGGTCATAAGTGGGCCACGAAACTTTTTGAACTTGCAGTGAAGTAGCTCGAATGATACGAGACAACTACTTCTATCTTGATAATGTGGTTTGTTCCATTCTTTTTGAATTTGTGTTCAGTCGTGTTATTTTGTGCTTGAAATTATAATGAAGTAGCAATGATTTATATTAATTTATTGTTTATAATTTTAGAATGTATATATAATATATGTATGTATGTATATATATATATGATGGCAATACATTTTAGAGAGTTAATATATCACTATGCATGCATTTTAGTGCATTAACGAAAGAGTTTTCGAGGTGAGTGGCTTGCATTGGATTGACATTGTGTACTGAAGTGGTTCGCGATAAAGGAAAGTCTCAACTGATAATACCCACTCCGCGTAATCAGCACTCGAGCTCGGTTGCAGTGAGTATGTAATAAAGGTCTTTTAAAACAGACTATTTCATGAGCGCGCAATCGGTTTGCGCACAAAAAGAAATAACATTTCAAACTAGGCTCGAATATAACTTTCAATAGACCTCAGTGATTGTAAACATTAATTGTAAACACATGTTCAACACGGCCAAGAACGACAGTTTTAGAATATTTTCGGTGAATTCCTGGGAAACTAGTATAGGGCCCCGCATTGATCTACACCACAGACTTACCACCAATAATATTGAAGGGTCACCGCAATAGTTGATACGTATACGTAGCAGGTCGAGAACACTGCACGCCAGTTCAGAGCCTTGCGCCGAGTGCTGATGACGCACGCTATCCGCGTGGTAGTTGCACTCTAGATATGTACACACTATAGAGCATTTCCCCGTAACGTAACGCCGAACCGAACAGAGGATTGTTCGTTTCGGTGTTAGGGCCATATTATTGTCGCTCCATTTTCTGACCCGAGCGGAACAGGCATGCGTACAAAACAAGCGAATCATGAGTGAACAGTAGTCGTATTGGGCTGAGGGTGAGACGCGGGAGTTCGTAAAGCTGTACTCTGACATGGATTCGAAGGTAGCTGCAGCAATAACGTGGCTTTAAGGAAGAAGAGAAAAACGAGATGGTGGTGGCAGACCGGCTTTTTCAGTTGGGCTAACAGTATGGTGGGATCAACTTTAATGGCAGACTCGAGATTCCAAGGTTTCGTTTTTTAGAATACTCCACGACACACCAGGAACGCAGACACAGCACAGTATACTCTCCTAAATTCGGAATACAACTAGCAGGATGGAATTACAAGTATGACGTTGGTGTTCGTTTCACCGCTCGGACAGCTGTTACGTATGTCTTCCGCACTGACAGATCCCGAGTCGAACCTCGACACGAGCATTTCTTTGGTGTTTCGTCGCCAGACCGCCTCTGGAGGGAACGGCCTATGAACCGAACCCCAAGCGGATTTTGTTGGGTTCGGTGTTACGGGGTACCGTACACACTACTGAACATTATACGGTGTTCGGCTCGCGACGCTCCTACGTTACGGAAAACGCTCGCTAGTGTGTACATGCCTTTATATGTCCCGCGCTTCTCCACCTCAAACATAGGAGATAGTTCCAGGTAGATGAGATGGGCCCTTTGAAGCAGGGATTGCTGTTTTAGTGGTGTCCTAGTGGGCCGTAGTACGACAATCGCCCTTGGACGATATTCATTTTCTATATAATTTCGAAAAACGTTCACCGTATCTTTATCGGTGCGATATTATGCTTCCATAAGTGATTGAAAATCGGTGTCGATATATCACAAATACCGGCATCGCACGTACAGTTAGTACCGACATTTCAAACATCGTAATCCGGATATACGTATGTGTGAAAGGAAGTGTCCTCAGTCACTGACTAATCAGTGCACAGCAGTATCTATAATATCGCAACATTGCATATCGCTTGTATCGCCATATGCGATATATTGTTGTAAGTTGCTAACCCTATAGCAGTTGCGATATTTCAGTAATATTGTTTCACGATCGATATGTTCCCAAATCGCACAGTTCTAGCTCCTGGTCTCTATGGGGAGCACTGCGATTGTATGCTTGCCTTGCGAGTTCGACCACTGTAATAATAAGAAATAGCGATTCCTATATATTCTAAGGCTGTCGGGACTGAACATAGATTTTAAGCCTACGTTGACGTTCCTTAGCAATTTGTAACTTTTTGAGCGAGTATGTGGTGTTCGTACAAGAATTTGGGATGCCTTCGCACCACAACATGTTTTGTAAGGCCAGAGTGTAAAATGTTAATGCAGTTGATATTTCAAATGCTTTTTAAAACTCGTGTCTGCTTTGCGCACTGACAAGCCATAAATACGCGAATAGCATGCGTATTGCAATTTCCACGCATTTTAAACATAAACTGGCAAAAATTATAAAGAGCAACGGTACAAAACACTCAACAGGCAAGCATTTAATTAATGCTGTGAATTAATTTATGCTGTTATTTGAGCCCTGGAATTGTAGTTTGAAGTGCGGCGCGCAAATGTACACGAGCAGTATAGAAGTCTGAGCAAAGAATTACTTCAACAGAAATGTGTGAATTAGTGTTCTAGATTGCTTGTTGAGAGAATATGTAACAATTCTTTCGATTGGCAGTATGGACATAGTAGCTGTATCTAATCGTGTACTATGGCCTCTTCAAAAAATGAAAGTTACCGCAATGGATTTTAATATTTGTTCCCTCAAATTTATATCACATTTATATGCGAGAACTTAATTCTTTAAGGCATACGGCAAACATTTGTATTGATTGTAAGACTTTTCTGTTTTAGCTGTAGTCCGTCTTAGAAAGTAATATTGTATATGACTGCTTAAATGACTGGTAACGGTTTATTGTAGATGTATTGTTTTCCCCGCACTTTTGCCGGTGTGAGCCACGCAGAGCTCTCTCAAATATTCTTTAGATGTTATTTTTGTGTGTGCCGTCCACGAGTTGTGCTGAGTGTCACGTGGTTGTTTCAGGCGGCTGTGGTTGGCGCGGAGGTGTCGAGTTGTACTGCTGTCGCCCGCTCAGAAGTTGTGCGTGGCTGTGTTGCAGAAGGGGTAAGTCCACTTAGTCCATTGAATGCAAGGAATATCATAGAACTACGAATGCCCTGCCTGTCTCACCTTCCTGTGCATTTCTTTAGCAAAGAAAATCCAAATTTCAACTCGTTGGCTGGTCGACGAAAGAGTGGAATGGAAACCTCAGTTCCGAAACATTCTCTAGCGCATTGAAATATTAACATCGAACAAACACAATGTTAAGTGTTTGGTGTTGGGGGGGGGGGGGTATTTATGGCATTGATTTTCGAAGTGGGGGAGCATCTCCCCCCCCCCCCCCAAGGGAGGCGTGACACCATTCTAAGGGGGGAACGGACGCCAAAGTATAGAAGCAAACTCGATAATGCCAGTGATTTACGTTGTGCAATTTCTTCTAATCAACCAATAACTGTGAATCTTGTTAAAAATATGCAAGCTCATCCGTCTCATTGATTGATTTGATCACCACCATTTGTGTTCAATAAGCATTAACATTTAAGGATTAAATAAAACGTTTGGAAGTTTTATTCGTTTTTGTTGTACCCTTATAATAATGAATTTGTATCACGAGGGGAGGGGGAAGCATAATTTTATTTTGCAGAAGGGAGGCGTGATAAACTAAAGTTTGGGAACCCCTGGCCTATGGCGTTGATAGCTGTTCTAAGCACTCCTGTACAACTATAAAAGTTCTGAATCGTATCTATATTGGAATCTTAAAAATTCCACAAAATTTGTGCCTGAAGTTCAGGATGATTTTGTTTTTTCGTGTTTTATCTTCGCAAGGAATTAGCTGGCGTTGCTCGGACGCACTGTGTAGGCTACAGATGTGCCGCGCAATGTCTCTCAGACGGAAGTGCGTGCCTGTTCGGGGGCGATGCGCCAGTGTCTCGGCTGTTACAAGTTACCCCACCCACGACGAGAAGAGCGGCCGCCCTGAAATAGACGCGCCGAGCGGCTGTAAATCAGTCGCCGTTACTTCCTGTGCCTGCCGTCTTGGGGAGCCAGCCTTCTAGTCTAAACAGTTCTCTTCTGAAGACGACGTGATGTTCCCCACGTGAACTGTGCACGCCGTGGATTGACACGTGAACCAAATACCGCCACTACGCTCCCTCATTCTTTATATACGTCATTCACGGTAAAGTGAGCACTTTTGAAAGCCCTCTCATTTGGAATAGCAGCCAATAACTGTATTTTATTCTATCTTTAGACGTTATCTTCCGAGTGTGGTGGAATATACACACTGTGTTTATTACTTACGTGGCAATATTTATTTTAAAATGTGGTTAAAGGATAAAAAATTGCTGAAAGAAAAAAAGTAACTAGGGCCACAAAAAGTGCACACTTTACCGTCAACAGCGCGTAGCAGATCGTTACATAAAAGATTATTTACGTGTACAAACGTGCCTTTCGTATTTCTTCCGACAGAAAATTAACTTCTTCTATTTGGTATTTAAAAATGAAATATTTTCTGAAACCGAGCGAGGTGGCGAAGTGGAAAACTGAACTGTCATTGGGGGGGATTGGGTTCGAATAACCGGCTCGGCCATTCTGATTTACATTTCCTGAAAACACACCACACGAATCCTGGGTTCGTTCCTAGCTACGGGCCATGACATATTCCTTCCCCGTTCCTGCTAGTTTGTAACTTGTTCCATCTTCAATGACTGTCGACGAGGCATTGATGCACAACTATCTAGGCCAACCTCTCTCTTGAAAGCTGAAATTGGATTAATTATAGGTACAGTAAAAAATCTTGAGCGTTTCTTTAGCAAGAAAATGCCAAATATAATGTGTATATTTCCTTGCTATAAGTGCGTGTGTGTGTGTACATAGTTAACAATTCGTTTCCGTATGGTAACACACTAGTGCAATTTGGAAATGAGATGGCCTTGATAATTGCAGCTGTGGCTCGTATGGCACAGAACGTATTGAGACGACAGTGCCGTTGGGAACAGTTTTGCTATCCTATATCAGCAAGACAACCTCTCGGATCCTTACGCATTTCCGCGTATTTACTATTTTATTCACGCCCCAGTTCGCTAATTCCGTGCGTATAAATTAACTTGTGTGTCCCAATAACGCAAGTGAATATTAAGTTCGATGCCGTACTACAGGAGTTTCTCATGTGACGTGAAGTGAGGCTACAGGGAAGAGCGGAAGCGTCCTATAGATAATTATAGTTACAGCTTTGTCTGCGTGGTTGTAGGCCTACGTATGAATGCACAAGTGGGTGTGTGTATATACGAACTCCGTGGAGTAAAAACTTCCGAACTTGAAGTGAATTACGTTTTATATTTTAGTTCTTCCCAAAAAATCAGTAAAATTGCGGAAGAAGGGGGGGGGGGGGAGACCAAATTTAGAGAAAATAGTTGCATGAAAAGTAAAAACAGTATAAAATTACAAGGAAAGGATATTTTAGTGCTAAGCAACATCCTTGGTTAACGATTGTCTGTAAAGCGATAGTTGTAGGGACAAAATCCTGCTAGTAAAGGCTGTTCACGGTAAAGTGAGCACTTTAGAATCAGCCTTCGAAAAAAGTCACTGCGCCCTTGCCTATGCATATATTGTAACTGGTGCACTGAGGGACATGTGCCCAGTTAAGTTGGTAACGATGGTTGAAAAGTAGTTCGTTCTAAATCTTAACGTAGAATAAAAAGAGTTGGGTAACCATTTGTGATAACTTAAATTAATTTTTATTGCTTTCTGGTTTTTTTTTAATGCATCGAAGTGTAAAATTGACCAGATTTGTAAATAATTTACTTTTCTAATAATTTAACATTTTCACTTGGCAGATGTATGAATAAAGTGATGAGGCCCATGGCAATGTTAATTTTACATAGGGTGTAAGAATACACAACGTGCGTACAAGAACTAAGCAGGGTTTTCAAAAGTGCTCATTTTACCGTGAACAGCCTATAGTATTCAGTTCCACTGTAAGCAGAATTTTAGCGAATGTCTTATTTTCCAGACTGCATTTTTTATTAATAGACTAGTCGATACAGTATGTTAAAAGGAACGTGTCAATGATTTCTTACAAGCATGCAGGATGTACATAATCGTATCTTTAGATTTGTTACTGATAAACACAGTTTGTAAATGGATCTTAATTCGCCTTCTTTGAGGATGATTGAAAACGATGTTGGGAGAGAAAAAAGCTCTAACCCCTTCGCAGCCTCCTAAAATAAAACCTTTTATCATCGGACACGCTCTTAGCGCCGAATGGAGCCCGGGCAGGAAATGTTCCGGTCGATTTAGTGGAGACCTATGCATGCAATGACATGCTGCATCTGTTTCCAGTGTCTCCCCCCCCCCCCCCACGGAGTCACTGTATAATACTCCACGTAAAGGCACAAAACGGGTATGGTGAGTTTCGGAGAAGATTATTGACCTCTTTCGGCAGCACGAGCAAGGTAGAGCGATGAAGGTCACCAACAGACGCCACGGTAAATTACTACTCCTTTTCTCCTCGGGCGAGGCTGCTGCCGCACGCAAACGAACACCATGCCTTTACGTATACTGCATCGATATATTTAGCCTGTGCAGTCACTGAAAGTATCGACCAAATGCGATATTGTTACAAGCCGTCGGTCCAACCTCCCGGCTGTCTTTAGCCGGTCAGTGGTCTGCGTGACTCCCGCCCCCGCAAGACCAAGCAGAGTTCATCATCCGATGACTAATGCCCGGTTGCACCATCGTGGTTCGAAACTCGATCTGAGATCGCGTCCAAGATCGACACAGAAAACTGTTGCACCATTAGAGTTCAGAACTGGATTGGAGCTTGAGATGTTCATTTAGAACCGCCGAAATTGGCGGTTCCAAAACTCGATCCGAGATCAGTCATAGTCGTCGACGAATGTAGTTTGAAAATACGCCAACAGATAGAACTACGGTCGATTGTTTTCTTGGGAAATTAAAACAACTTTATACACACTTGAATATTATTCAGTAAAGTTCGTACAACAATGATTCATCTAAAACAGATAAAACATCGCACATCTAGTTCTCTCTAGAGTGAAAAATACGCCTACTTCCATGAGATCATATGTTACGAACCATTAGCAAAATTTGTCTCATACTTTGGAACCAAAATCGAAGAATCGGAGATCCTAGAATCATGAAATTTCGTTGGTGCAACACTTTTACATTGGAACCTAGATGAAAGTGAATCCTGGTTCGGAACTAGGATCATTTGATCTCGGATCGGGGAAGATGTAGGTGCAACCGGTCAGATGTGAGGTTGCGGGTAGGAAAGATTTGGCGAGCCTGTGATTGACATCTCGCACCTAGCGGCGATCAACGCTTGCGTGAAGGTCGAGGGGTATGTCTTCCAGTGAAGAAACTAGTGGACGCTGAGTGGGTCATGCGTTTGTGCAGAAGCGCCCACAAAGGATGGACGCAAGTATAAATGCAACCCTGGCGCCGCCTGCGAGTGTTCTTGCGCATGTGTGTACGGCAGTGCGTGTGTCGTGTTCCCGCGGAGTGTGTGGAGGGGAAAGATTGGACGGCTCTCAATGAGGGTGAAGCGAGGTGGGTATAGAGCAGCGCTGGGATGTAAGGGCGAGAGAGACGGAAAAACCCCGAGGAATCCAGCCGACCAGCGGCATCGTCCGGCACGATGCCCACGTGCGAATGGTCCCGCCTTGGTGGGAGGCGAGTAGTCTGACCGCTACTCCAGTGTGCGGGGAGACATTGGCATTCTCGCGGACTTACAGAGGACTAGACTGCATTATTTAATTATTAGGCCCACTTATTTATTCTGGTTGATTAATATAATTAGATACTCAGTAGTAATTTATTGATTTAGCAGAGTATTGTAATGGCGAATTCCAGAAGGTAGTACAGGAAGACCTCTATGGGCTGTTTTTAGCGGAAAGATTCTACGACTCGTACTGGATAACGTTACATAATAAGCAATTTCGTGGTTGGATGATTTTAATTATCACGAGTCTGTGGTGTCTGCCAGCCAATCACGGGAGTTCTGTGCCAGAATACATTAATTCTGATAGGCCCATTCGAATAGAGATGTACCCTCGCACAGATTCCTGGCCAGTAGCCGAAGGATATCTGCTTGTGCGCACGAAGAATGTCAATGTCTATCATGCGCGCGAATCTTTTCGCGACAAATAGGTGACATGTATATGTTTTTTGTTTATTGTAGTTAAATACTTATTTCCTTCTTTATTGAAGTAACTCGAGTAACTCGAGTCTGTACAGGAGAGAGATGATTCCATTTAGTAGAGAGGGCCAGTTACGTTGATACGTAACAGAAATACGTGTAAAAACCAGGGAAAATTGTTTCAAACCTGTGTTACAAGCGTAGTTTCAGTAGCGTTTTATTTTAACGCTTAAATTTTTAATTTTATGAAGTACTGGCTGATTATATATATATATATATATATATATATATATATATATATATATATATATATATATATATATATATTATATAGCAGTGGCGTGATAACAGCATCATAGCTCAACTGTCGGAATGAATGTTGACACTCAAGTTTAGCTCTGGTTAGAACGTCTCCTATAACTAACTTGGAGATTTTCCATTTGCATGTCATGCTACATTCCGTAAGGTACATCTGTTTCCAGTGTTCTTCTATGTGGTGAAATGTATCAAGCTTGCGTAACGCTGGCATTCCATACAAAAGCAACCCAGTCGACACGCTACACAGTATGAACATGACAGCGGAAGGTGATCGATAACAAGTAAATGCAGCGTTTCCATAACTATGCTGATAAATCATGTTTTCATAATTTTAGAAGTGAGTAATATTTTTCCTAAGTGTTAGATGTGCTTGTTATATGCTGTAGTAATAATTGTTAGACAATTAAGCCTGTGAGCTTGTCACCTTGAACTACTCGCTGCAAATTGGTCGCAGCTAAGCAGTCCCTAAGTAGGCACTTTTATGCTGGACCCCTGCATTACATCGTCTCGTTCTTGGTTTGTGGTGGACCTCTGTGACTCAGACAACGCACTTTCTTGGTGTTGGCTTGGTCAATTTCGACTGTAGGCTGTCCCTTCACTCTAATAAATTATTCATAAACTTACCATACCATTGTATGCGCTTAGTGATAAAGCAGGAATGATAGATTTTTTTCCCTATACATTCATTGTAGCGTTCCTAAATTTGCTCAGGAAAAGGTCAAATGCGTATGGAAGTGCCGAACTTTGTATTGTAGCGACGCTAAACACTCCTATATCTGCAACTTGATGTGTGATATTATTTCCGTACAGTGTATATGTTAACGACTTCTATTACAGTTTAAGAAGTTTACCAGAAAACTCTTTACAGTGCTGTTATTTCAAATAAATTTCGGGTGAAAATATTTTCAGTGACAATAAGGTCGTGTGGGCCTAGTGACAAGGATTCGTGTGTCTGTAGTGGTATGGTAAAACTATTAAACATGTGTCGATATATTAAGTAATACGGTAAACTTATTAGACTCATGCTGTTACACAGATTCTTATTTGCAAATTTAGGAAAGGAAAACGGTCAGATTTGCTACTGATGGAAACCTATATAATGAAACTTTAAAAGAAGTGGCAGAGTTTTCCCGAACATGTTGCCAACCGTGGGGGTGGACAGGGTGTTCGAGGCAGCAAAAACAAATCTGTATAAAAAAGTTATTCATAATTATAACAAAAATTATTTTGTTAAAATTATATGGTTGATTTACACACTAACACTTAAGTTATTGGGGAATATTTGTGTAATGCACAGTATAAAGCATTTCGCAAAGTGTTTTCTGTAAGATTTCCGTAATTAATAATTTGTCCCCTTTTCTACGGGCATAGGAAAGATCTGCCCCTTCCCCGCCACACCGTGTCAGATGTTACTACTGCGGTTAGTATTTACTTTTAAAATGTACAGAACATAGACTAAAGATGAGGTAGAGCGATCTCGCTGGCTGCGCATGGCCAATCTCCGTGGCCCAACATTGAACTGCTTTTCTGGCATCACGTATAGCGAAAACGGCATTGTTTGGATTTTAGGTTAGAGAACTTTTGTAAAGAAGTGCTTAGAAATGTTTTTATACTTCCTGTAACCAATTTGTAATACAGTTTGACTAAATTCAGATTCATAAAAGTATTTTATTCATATAATAGTGCTTGTCATTTAAAAATTAAGATATAAACAAACAAGTTCATCACTGTTGACCATGTGACTGACAGTTGTGTATGATTGGGGTAGCTTAGTGTTGGGTACATGCGCAGAAGTCTATAGTACAGAACTACAGACTTTTATTTAAAAAATACCTCATTACAAAAATGCAGAGTTAGCGGCAGGCAAGTGTCACGCCGTTGCTGCCTCCGTGTAGAGGTGGGTCATAAGAGTATCAACCTGTCACTTTGTTACGGGTATTGTAAACGAATACACTGCCAAACTCACACACACATTTACTATAGGCTGTTCGCGGTAAAGTGAGCACTTTTAAAGCCCTTCCAGCAGGCATTAACCACTAATAAATGTATCTTATCGCAGCCTCAGGCTTTGAATTTTGAGGGTGATGAAATGTATTCACTGTGTTTATTTATCACATTTTTATGTTTATATTAAAAAGCAGCAGGAAGATGGAAATTGGACGAAAGGAAAAATTTAGAAGGGCCTTAAAAAGTGCTCATTTCACTGTAAACAACAGCCTAAGATCAGTTTATCATTCGAAGTGTGTTGCGTCTGCTGTTCCAGGTAATACTGATGCAGTTTTAGTTATAATTAAAATGTGCGATCAAGTTAAAATTAAATTTCTTGGTTTAGATTTGGCTAAATGCACAGATTTCGTTAAAAAAAAAATGGAAGAGGATAATTTATAACTGCTCTCGTCTATACAATTTACATACAGCATATTTATTTTCACTAACCTCTCTGAAAAATCTTCGCACAAATTGTTTTTTTTTTTTCCTGCCGTCGTTCTTTATTTTCCGTACATTATTTTGCTGTAAAAACCACACAGGACACTAACCATACACTTCGTACTTGACAATGCGCGTATTTCATAACTTGCTTACCTGATAACGTGTACCTGACAACATGCAAGGACAAGACTACACGACGGACTGGCGAAGTAGCGATGTACTCGGGGATTCCTGTGTCGGATACCGAAAGTATCGGATACCTCGTATGAGATACAGTTCTGTATTAGTTTACAAGAGGTATATAAAACAGCTGTAATGACTCATCTGTAGCATGGCGTGGCTGCGGGCGGCTGGCGTGACCCGCCTCTGACGTGCGCTGGAGAAAGCTGGGCCGGTCGTCGACTCCATGCGTCGCCTCGCGGATAATACAGAGAGAGAGAGAGAGAGAGAGAGGTCGATTTATAGCGCTGCGAGGGAGCGGCGAACCCTGCTGCTCTGACTACATCCAGTTGTTTTCAGTGCTCCGAGCCTTGAGGCAGGGAGGCGAAACTAGATATAGGTCGTTCACGGTAAAATGAGCACTTCTGAAAGCCCTACTTAAGATCTACTTGTATGCATGTTGTGTATTTTTTCGCCTTATGTAAAATTAACATTGCAGTGGACTTCATCACTTTATTCATGTGTCGGCCAGGAGAAACTGTGAAATTATTTGAAAAGATTTTACAAATCTGGTAATTTCTATACTTCGATGGATTAAAAACACAGAAAGCAAAAGAAATAATTTAATTGATCACAAATGGTTACCTAATACTTTTTATTCGAGGTTAAAATATGGAACTACTTTCTACCCACAGTTACCAACTTTACTGGGCACATGTCACTCAGTGCGCCCGTTAAAATATATGAAGTTAGGAGCAGTGACTTTTTTTCTAAGGTTGATTTCAAAAGTGCTCACTTTATAGTGAACAGCATTTACTACTTACTACGCAGGTCCCGCCAGACTAGTCGCACTGGCCCGCAGACAAAAAGATTTTACTAGTAATTTTTCCATATAAACATAACCACCTAAGTTTGTCAACTTTCGTAAAACTTGTAAAAAAAAAAAATTCATTTATTACATCATCACGTAAATAATCTACATATTACGAGAACCACAACTTAGTTAATAGCTAAGTGAGTGTGGCCAATCAAACATTGTAATTATTTGCAAGTGGCCCGATGAAAAATAATTTTATTGTGTGTACACCATCATAACATTCACATTGGCATGATTTATAAGTAAATTAATTTTTTGTTAAATATTCTTTTTTATTGTTTCGTTAATACTGGCTTCACTTGCCTGAGTTATTACTATCAAGAAAGTTGTAAGTTTATGAATCATGGTGTTGTAGTTCGTTATGGCGGTTATGGTTAAACTGGCTTGACCGTTACATGCCGTTATTCCATTTCGTGTTTTGGACACTGCTACTTCGCATTGAATGTAGCCGTTATAAGAGGTTCGTCCCAAGGAAGTACTCAAAAAAATCCTGTTTTTTTTTTTCATGTCTGCTTTCATTCCCATCACAACTACTACTTAACTGTGTCGTACTATTCACAATATATTAACTCTTTTAATATTTTATCAGCCTAGCGTATAGCGATGTTCTGCTGCAGGAACAAGAACAATTCCCTTTTGAAAATCAAATTATTCTTGGAAACCTAACTAGTAATATAATACATTCGAATGAAACCATAATATTTTCGTAGAGTTTTCTTTAACTGAGTGGTTAGTTAGCCTGCTCGCCTCCCACCAAGGCGATGCGGGTTCAATCCCCACCGGGTCACTCCCGGATTTTGGCAAGTGAGAATCGTGCCGGACGATGCTGTCTCTGGTTGGCCGGTTTTCGCGGGTATCTCCCGTTTCCGCCCTTGCATTCTGGCGCTGCTCCTTTCTTTCCTCAATTTCACCCTCATCGGCTCTCAAAATCTCTTCAAGAGCCGCACAAATATCTCAACTCCATGTATTCGGTAAACAGTACTGCGTTGTTCCAAAAAAAATAATTATCGTTAGTGGCCACAAATCCGTCCAACAAATAAAATTCGAAGTCTGATCTGGAAATGCCAATTCATTCTTATTTCACGCACCTTGTACTGAAGCAAGGTCGACACTCGAGTGCGCCAAATGCCTTCTGTGCTGGCACACTTGTCGCTTTGTGTCCTCTCTTCACTATCTTGAAATTTCTCTGCAAACATTTTCATACAGTTACTGCCAAACAATACGTTTTAGGAAGCACTTGATTTATATTTACATTCCGTAGAGAGGGCCACAAGGCTATGTGATAGGTATATCTGACATGCACCCTGTGCGCAAGTGTTTGTAAATCCGCACCTCGTTTCCGCCTTCAGACACGGCTACCAAACTAAGTGCCGCAGTGGTTAACTTGCTGGACACATAATCGGGATGACTAGAGTTCATTCCTGAACTAGTCATTCTGAACTGTTTCTCATGGTTTTCCGAAATCACTCTAGGCGAATGCCAGGGGGGTTTACTAATGCAGACAATTCCCAATTCTTTCCCTCCGTTCCTGCTTTACTGAACAGCTGGTTCCCAACTATATAGTCTATTCGCGGTTTCTTCACACTTTTTGAATCAAACCTTAGAAAAATTGCCCCATGTATGACGTGGTTGGTTGTTTTCTAAATATTTCGCTTATAAAAAGTATTTTTTACTTCTGTTATAAATTTTTTTTTGGGGGGGGGGGGTAAGATTGAACTATTACTTACATTTTATTTACAATATGTGTGTGGGTCATGTATAAAGGCTGTTCTCGATACAGTGAGCACTTTTGAAATCAACCTTAGAAAAAAGTCACTGCCCCGAACTGCATATACCTGCATTTTCAACGAGCGAACTGAGTGACATGCTCCCAGTAAAGTTTGTAACAATGGATGGGAAGTAGTTCCGCACCTTTATGTCAAATAAAAAGTATTAGGTAACCATTTCTGTTAGCTTCAATTATTTCTTTCTTTTTCTGTTTATTTTTTTATGCATCAATGTGAAAAATTAGTGGATTTTTTTGGATATTTACTTTTCTAATAATTTCACAGTTTCACGTGACCGACGCATGAATAAAGTGATGATGCCCACGACAATGTTAATTTTATTATAAGACGGAAGAATACACAACGTGCATACGAGTAGATTTTGAGTAGGGCTTTCAAAAGTGCTCTTTTCCGTGAATAGCCTATAATAAGAAATAGTCCTTATGCAAAATATAATTAAATAGTGCCTACAAATGCGGAGTTGTTCCTTTGGTGTATCTTTTAGCCTTAGTGAAGCTTTGTCTGCATGAGGCGGAGGAATAGCCAGGAAGTAGAACTTTAGCAAGGCTTCAGAAAAGTTGTAAATACCCGTGAACGGGATATAGAAGAGACATCCAACTGCAGAAGCTGTTCGCGAAGTTCCACCAGTCTCGGGACAGCTCTGCACGACACACATCCTCTAGCCACGTGCAAGTGCGTCATCGCCGTTAGAGGCTGTTCACGGTAAAGTAAGCACATTTTAAGGCCCTTTCAACAGTCATTAACTACTAATAAATATATTTTATTGCAGCTCCAGGCATTAACTTATGTTAGTGGTGAAATGTATACACTGTTTATTAGTCTGATGGCAAAATTGATATTAAAAAGTGGTAGGAAGATAGAAATTAAATGAAAAGAAAAATTCAGCAGGGTCTTAAAGTGCTCACTTTACCGTGAATCGCCTGTACGCGCAAGGTTCTCAACTGGGCTGCACTTCTAGAGCTGACACCGTCATTTTATTGGCGGAAGGTCTGTAGCAAAGTTCACTACAATTTCACTCGTTTTCGGGTGGTGCTTTAAGATGCAGTAGTGTGAAAGTCTTTTTCAACGATGTTGCGGGGGGGGGGGGGGGTGCACAAAATATTAATAGCGTGCGTGGTATCTCTGAAGTACTGTTCCGTCGTCGTCTGAGTTTTTTTCTTTTCGTGAGTAAACACGCGTCTATAATTTTCGCCAAACTCGTGAACCCATAGGTATTTCTAACATGCACTTTGTGTGTGTGACTGTGTGTGAGCGTGAGCGAGCAGCTGGCTTTGTTCGGATTAAATTAACAAAATGCTTCATTCAGAAGTGTCTTTAACTAATGATTACTTGTGGAAGCCCTGTTTTTAATTAAAGAACTAAATATGATTTACTGATTTTTCACAATTATAAAAATAATATACACGACAATCTTCCACAATTAAATGGAATTTCCTGGAAACTTGTGCCTAATTTATAGTAGATACAACAGTTTGCTCAGTGTCATGGCTGACTTGTACAAGGGTAGGGGACGACTCTGCTCAGGATGACTTTTCTTTCGGTAACATATTTCCGCTAAGCCACGTGACCATGCTGTTCAAACCCGCATGTTTGAACACTACAAACCATGGACGGTTAACCGACGACGAGCTTGGCACTCATTTTGGAAGAAAAATTCAACACCTGACTAAATTATGTCAGCTTATTTTCATCGAAATAACTGATACTCGAAATAAACGTAAACCAAGAAAATAGGTAAGTTAAAATGCGAAAACGATAATTTTCAGAAACGTCGTCGTGCCGTAGTATATACGACGCGCTAAGGATGCACGTTCTCACCCGCATGCTGAACCATCCGCCTGCGCAGGCTACCCTGCCATTCACGTTTACCTTCAACCTTTCTGAAGTTCTGCTTAAGGCTCGGACTCGCGCGCCATGTTGGATTATTGGTTATAGCTTATTTCAGTTGTATACCGACACTTATTACGAAACTGCTGCTATACAATCGTGTTACGCTGAAGTACAAACATAAATTCTGAAAATTCGTTAGTCATGCCGTATTTTTTTTTGAGAATTATGAACACATAAATGCCATTTTACAATCACCATTTCACATGTGGATGGTTTGACGACTAAATTTGAAGGGGATTGTGAATTGTGATAATGCTATAGTAACAAATATTTGGTTATTTCACTGAAAAGGAAGTCATGACATATAAATAGGAAATTCAACATGGTGGGTGAGGCCGAACCTAAGTTCTACGTCCAGGTTATTCATCCGCCTCACAAAGAAAGCGGTCAACGCACCACATTCGTGCGCACTCATTTTTATAATATTTTGCACAAAGACCATTTCTTTCTTAGCGTTACCAACACCCCTATTTTCTATGTCGTTATTCATGTTATTTATGAATGAAATATTATGTTTTATAGATAATATATTAATAAAAGTTAAGTCTAACCAAAAATAAGGTACTTTGATGTTGACACAAGTATAAAACGCTTGTGAT
The DNA here is from genome assembly GCA_029891345.1 of Dryococelus australis. Lineage (NCBI taxonomy): Eukaryota > Metazoa > Arthropoda > Insecta > Phasmatodea > Phasmatidae > Dryococelus > Dryococelus australis. The sequence continues at coordinate 301,477,333 of CM056995.1, read as the reverse complement.
ACGTGGAATATTTAAGAAACAGCCAAACGCGCCATACATGGGGTGTTTTTTCAAAGGTTTGATTCAGAAAGTCTGAAGAAACCGCGAATAGACTATACTATAACCGTGATCACGTGCCTCCACAGCGATTCGCCAGCAGCTGAGAACTTCCGTCAGCAGGTAGAGACCCGCGCTTCCAGCCACAGAGCCAGTAAGGAGACAAGAGCGAACACTTCCATGTTGTAACGACCTTCTTATTTTGAGGTCTTTTTCAGGGGGTGGTGGGTGGTAGATGCCTGGATTAATACCAACAGCAGACACGCATTACAAAAAAATAATCACCTAGTATAATAAAATAATAGTTTTTAATGATTATTTTTATAAACACACTTCATTGGAGTAGTTAATGATCACGTTGTGTTTAGTGTTTAATAAAATAGCTTATTTACAAAAAAGGAAATTTTATGTTTTTTTTATAGGCTTGCCGGGTAGCATTTACAGCATGTTTGTTTACAGCTTGCATTATTCTTGAGAGGTTCTAGAACGACGTTATAAAATTGCTTAATTAGAACCTACTTGACTAAACACCATTTAGTTGCCGAATGCTGTTTTCGGCAATAATTAAATATATACCGTGCTGTTTGTGTTAGCTCTGTCTTTGAAATATTTACGTAACCTCCAATTGTGACCAACAGAATAGAATAAATCTTGCAGAAGCAGTGCAAAAAACGGATTAAATATTTATAATAGTTTTAGTAAGTAACTAAATCAGCACCTGAAATATATGTGGTTAAATCAGTATGTTTGAGATGCAAAACACACGTAGTTTTGACTCAGAACAGATCTATTCCATAAAATCATTAATTCTAGTAGTAAAACGACTATGTTGGTGTTTCCACACGCACTTACTTCAAATAACGCGATTGTAAGCCCTATCGAGTGTCTCGCCCCTGCTTCCAGCCGCTATGACCGCCGGCCGTGTGCACCGCAGAGATCGTCACTGCTCTGCTATGGTATGTGGCATTCGAAATAATGGTACACAGGCACGAAATTATGGTACATTTTTAACAAACTCTTAAAATCGCAACTTTGTATGTTGTTTTACTTTCATCACACAACAGTTGTTGCAGTGTTACACTACTTACATCAAATAAAAATGAAATATTTGCAATAAAACAAATCATTGAAACATCATCTGGTTTATAAATCACAAAATAATAATTCCACCTTTATAACATTTGATGAACCCTCCCTGCACAGCTATGGAGTGTGCTAGCAAAAATAGGCCAAATTACCCGCGCAGAATATAGTACAACACAACCTGACTGAAAAAAAATAAACGACGAACTCACAAACTAAAAGGGAACAACGGAACATCGCCAGAAACTCGAAGAATTTTGATACAGTTCGATCTCGATATCTTGTTAATGAAACCTGGTTCAAACTCTCTTCACAGATAAATCATAGTGGTTCAGCTTTTGGCTTAAACCAAGCAGGTGACAACTGATTATTTTTATTATACTTTTTAGTCGTTAGCCGCATATTTTTATTGTGGTCAGATTATGGTTCATTTGCGTAGTATGAACACCTCGTCATTGTACATGGTTCACAGTCTAATTAAGAAACAAGTAAATTTCGATAAACCCTTTGGAAAACGACTTATATCGAAAATCGGTAAATATACTGCTTTGATACACTATTCCTTTTAACGAAAAACATTCAGAGGCAGTAAAACATCGAAGTGGTATAACTCGGCAACGCCAACAAAATATCTGGAAATAATACGGTCGAGGATCTTGACCTTGCTCAAGGGGAGAGAACGGTGGCGGGTAAGGTCTAACGAGCCAATCACAGGGAAAGTTACAGTGTCGCGGATACCTACTGTATAGTCTGCACGCATGTAAAACGAACTCGTCAGTCTTGCGGGAGGTATTCACTAAAGGGTACGTTATGGCATGTTCGATTAAAAAAGTCCTACTATTCACTGAGAAGTCTTTGAGAAATTATTGGTAATGCAATTGTGTTTTGTTTTATTACGAGAACGTTTATGCAAGACATACTTATCCCATTTAAAACGCCACGAAACGAGCAGCAGCTGCGATAGGGAGACCGGTGGCGAAAATATGTCAAATACGTACACCAGGGAAAAGATGAAAGCCGAGTAGCAGAAAAAAAGGTGTGAGAACTTCGATTTGTGCGTTGTTCGACACGCATTTCAAAACTTCCTTTACGGCCGCAGAAAAGATGCGCTACTGACTGTACTACAAAAATACAATATTGGCTCAAGGTAAACAATATAGCTTATGAATAAGAAATATATAACATTTTTGTACAAATAACATTTTTGTACAATTTTTAGGGATTTTTTAAAAATCGTATTTGCATGCATGGCAGTTTATGCATTTCAAAACAGCATAGTTAAAAAATAAAACTTGATAACAGGGGTTAAAAAATAGAGATTGTGTACTTTGAACGCAATTTATTGTTAATACAAGATTATTTTCACTGCGACTATTTTTTTTGTAAGTCCGTCCAATGAATTCAAATTAACGTTACTGTGCATACGTTTACTGATGCTTTAGATTTGTAGATTGTCTTATCTCGTAGTTATTGCTTAATATCAGGCAGATCTTTTATTGTCACTGCAACAAATCTATCTTTATTCACTACAAATTTACACCGCACTTTTGATATAATATTCTTATTCGCTTCGAAAGTACATTATAACAAATTCCACTGTGATGTGTCTGAATACTCTTGGAGCATTAAGCCACTGAACCCTCGTATGCCATACGATAAACGATAGGCAAATACACTAAAGGCTGTTTACGGTAAAGTGAGCACTTTTGAGGTCCTAGTTACTTTTTATTCCTTGACCACCTTCTTAAATATATGTTGTCATGTAAGTAATAAACACAGTGTGTATATTCCACCGCAGTGGGAAGTAAACATCTTAAACTAAAATATATTTACTGCCTATTGTTCTAAATGAGAGGGCTTTGAAAAGTGCTCACTTTACCTTGAATAGTCTATACCGTTTTTGATAAATCCCGAATGTGTCGCAGACAGTCCCTAGTAGTTTGTCTTGAGTGTACTTGTATTCACCGCCGCGCGTCGCGCGAGGAGTGGAAGAGCTCCACCTTCCCCTCACGTGGTCGTTTGTTAATTTGGTCGTGCAATAGTACTTTTATTTGAACATTAATTGCACTAGTATATATTACAATTTTTTTTTTTTTTTTTTTAAGTTACTATTTTTCCCCTCTTATTTCTGTATCTTAAAAAAAATTGTTTGACCACGTAATCACACAAAATAGCAGTAGAAAAAGTTGTGCGTAGATTATGTTACTCGTATGATCTACAGCTAGACAAGTGATTCGTAAATATATCTAACAACGGGGTGACGCGTGCTCAGTTTCATTCAAATCCGATGGGAAGCATTTTCTGTGCTTCGGAACGCTCGCTCCCCCCCCCCCCCCTTTTCTAATTCCTCGCTGTGTCGAGACCTGTGGAGCTCCACCGAAATCACGATTTCTCCATTTCCCCTTCCCTTTGACCAGAGATGCCTCGTCCTTGCCGCAATTAACCCCAATATTCTCGACGCTGGGTGATTTAAGGTCGAAGTTCACGGCCCGAGAGTGCTCGCGTGCAGTGGGCTATGTTACCACGTGTTCGCACCACACTGCCGTCCATTGAACAGTGCAGGTTAGATATGGTCAATCGCACTGTTAGCGATATCAGCAAACAAAGGGAATTTCCATAGACACGTACTGTTCAAGTGACCGCCTCTGTTGCCTTGGTAAAGGCTATTCGTGTTAGAGCAAGCACTTTTGAAACCGTTCAAAAAAGTCACTGTCCATGTACAACAATAACTATGCTACAGTATACACTGACATGTAGGCTCCCATTTACGTTCCGAAAAATTTCACATTTTCAAGTTGCCTGACACATGAATAGTGAGACGGTCCATCCATGGAAATGTTGAACGCTTACATATAGCGGATGGATACAAAACTAAAGGAAAAGTATATTTTTGCAGGTCTTACAAAAGTGCTTAACAACCTATAGTAGAGTTTTTGCCATTTCCCCGAACGATTTGGGTTAGATTCCCGGCGGCTCGCCCTTGGATTTCTTCAGACGTTAGGCTTGGCCCAACTACGATACTCCTATCGATAAGACGTAAGTCTATAAGCAAGTTCCAGTGCGATGCTCGTAGACGCGAAGCTGCATTATAAGCGTTGCTGATGTGACAATGAGGTCGAACATAGATAACGGACTGTATCTTCGGTACAACACAGTTTTTATTTAGTAGAATACATAGGTGGTTCGAGACGACTGTGCAACTGAAGCTGCCATTTATGCGCAACCGCACGAAGTAACTCCGTAACTTCAACTTTTGTAATTATAGCGCCTTAATGATGCGCTCCCCTCTCTCTCGTTGGACTCCCATCATAGGGATCGCGTTGGCGCGATGGTTAGACCATCCGCCCCTTCTGCTTTATCCCCACGGTGAATCTGATGCCTTTCCCGGAAGGACTGCACTCCGATTTCCGCATATGTGAAATGTGGCGAAAGTTTGTTGTCGACGGTGGGTTTTCTCGGGGCTCTCCTGTAACTCGTACTGATGCATCGCGTCGCTGATCCATGTTCACGCCGCTAAACACATCGGCTGTGTGGCACTGCACAAATTTCTCTCAAGCTGCCAATTAACCACTGGGCAGGATTATTATCAAAATTATCATTGCCAATATTATTACCCTAACTAACGACATTGTAATTATGGTCATCGATGTTATCATTATTACGCTACCGATATTATTATTATCGGTCATCACTGTCGTTATCGATATCATCACGGTCTTTATCGATAGTAGATCGTGATTGAGAAAGTGCTTCGCCCCGTTTTGTAGTGGGTGAATACCACCCACTCTCCTCCGGAGTGATCCGCACTCGATTGCCGTCATCGATTCTTAGGTAGATAATGCGTAACGTCCTTGGAAGTTTTAGTTGAGTGGTCAGGCTGGATCGTCTGATACAGCGGGAGGCAATGGTGACCCACCGTATATCGTTTCTCCGCGAGTTCGCTCACCGTGGCGTTGCCTGGGGCCACATAGCTTGCCATAAGCGCTGCGGATTACAATGCACAACCCGCCACCCCAGTGCCTTCTTAAAGGCAATCAGTGGGCGGAAGACATATTGGCGTCGTGCCCGGCAGACGCTGCACGACACCTCGCCGGAAGTCTGCGTCGCCTCTTGACTTCCGGCCGGGGGTCACTTGCCCCTCCCCAGCGGCGGGCTCCAAAATTTTGCAGAGTGGAGGGTAGTTTATCAGTGCTACTGAAGCCAACAGTCTTATCTACGTATAGCCGCTTCCTAAGTAATAGGACACATTCAAATTGCACCTTTCAAAGAAGTACCTACCCGTAAATACACTTACCGTTCGTTCACGGTTACGTCCAACTTTTCTGAAGCCCTGCTGAAGTTCTACTTTCGGAATATTCCTCCGCCTCATGCTAACAGACCTCAAGGACGCCTAGAAAAATTACTCCAAAAGAAAGTTTCATAATATTTTGCATGGGAACTGTTTCTTATCGTGCATTATCAATACACATTTTACTCCCTGTTATAATTCACAATAATTACAAATGAAATATAATTTATATAAAAATATATAAGTAAGTTATATTTAATGAACAATGAGATATATTCATGTTAACAGAAATATAAAACGCTTCTGATACATGGTATATGTAGGAAATAACTAAACAATTCATACATGGGGTGATTTTTTCAAAGGTTTGATTTAAAAAGTTTGACGTAACTGTAAATTGGTTGTACTGAAATGTGTAGGCTACACAGTATAAACAAATTTTACGTATACAAACAAAACATTGGAAAGTAGTTGTCAAAATAGTTCCATGGGACACTACGCGGTAAATGTTGCAGGTTGTAAAATTCGTTCACATTTCCTTCGAAAGATACGAAAAACCCGTGAAACTAAAAATTATTAGCAGAATGTTGTACGTTAACTGTAATTAGTTTTCAAAATTGGTAGTTTACGTAGCAAACTTGACGTAATAGCAAATATTTTCAGTGGTGATTTCACGGAATTGAAGTGTAATATATTAACGGTTTTGAGTTGTAGATAGTTTACTTTTTAATCAAAAGATTTATTCAGAATGGTGTTCTAAAGTGAAATGACAGACAAAAGATTACAGTACGCCAATCAGGTTTGTTCGAAGTATAATTTATTCCCCTTAGAAATGATAAAAAAAAAAAAAAAAATTTGCTAATAGGTATTTGGATAAAAACTTGTTACCACTCTAGGTAAGATGACGCACGTTTTATTAAAATGTTTTTTCAAAGTTTTCCGTATTAATTTTGTATCATTTGATAAGTTTCAGTCCCAGGTCGGATGGGTTTGTTCCTTGAAGTGCGTAGATGAATTAATCAAGGTAAGAGCGAATTTAGGAGATGATGCTACGAATATAAAACGCGTATGCAGTGGCGAATTGTGTTTGGGGGGGGGGGGGGTAGGTAATCCGCAGGGGCAATGATCCTTCTCACAAAAAATCGTATACTTCGTCTGAAGAAAAATATCGTAATAGTTAGTGTCCCTTGTTAGATGACATAATTTAAAATTAATTGGTGCAATATCCCGGCATACGCGGACCTGATAGTAACAAATGGCCAAAATCGTACCACTATTATGATCGTTAATCGGCATCAGCGATCAAAATTCACTTAACTGCCCCTCTTTTAGAAAAGTGAAGATCTGCAACTGCACGAGATCGATAACCCATCCCCTCCAGCACGCACCCATCCTCCTCTCGAATGTTGTCCGCCCTTGTTCGTAGGCACGCCATCTCGCGTGTTTGTATGAAAGTAACAAATAGCCTCTACAACGGAGAGTACATTGGACTCTGGAGTATCGTCGGTTTTGTTCAGAGCCATTGTCGGGCTTGCGGGAAGGAATATTACAGAAACTGCATGTGAATTAGTCTGGCGGGACAACGTAGATTGTACTTAAGGGTATAGAGGCATTTTAATACGATTTAACATTCAGTGAATTCAGTGTTTCGAATTCAGTAATTCGAAATGGGTACAGAAATAGATGCACATGTAGATCAGTTGCGAGTTGCGGAAGAAAAAAAAAAGCCTGTAAATAAGTGATAAATAAACACATGCAACCTAAACACCGCCCGCGGGACATTAATTTGTTAAACCAACACACGTTGTTTTTTCAATTTACATTTATTTTGTAGAGAGTATTATTCAATTAATTTTACACCATAAAATTGGCGTATTACCATACTACGGCTGCCGTCAATTATGATGAAATAATTCTGTTTGGAGTATGAAAAATTGAAATGAAGAAAATTTAGAACACGTTCTAAACTAACATTTTTGAAGGAATTTGAGATTTCAGATAAATTGAAATACAAAATGGCCACAGTTGTGACGCCCGTGTGACTTAATATATCATTCTATAAATTGATATCATTAAAACTTGGTCATTGGAAGGAAGCATCATATGATGGTGTGAAAAATACTTTAAACCGCTTCGGATCTATAGAAGAGACTGTCTGCGAACAGGATTGTTCGCTTCGTTGGAAGACTGCGAAGTCAAAGGAGCGAGCGTCAAAGAGGAAGCGGGACTGGGTGGGAGAGAACTCAAAATCTTAAACGCACCAAGAAACTGAATTATGTAAGAACAAGATACAGCTATTGTTTATTTTACTTGACGATTACTTATTAACGTTCCTACTTGTATGCCAGTAGGATATTTGGGAAGCAGATTGATGATTCTAACGCTTCTAAAAGTCTTCGCTAAAACGGAAAAATTTTGTCCGTAATTGCTCCAGAAACTCCATATAATATGCGTTTTTTTGGCACAAAAACCTCTTGACGGATGTTGGGGAATTATAGAAATTAACCAGCGAATAGCTGACGTAATTCATGCGAGAAAAACAAACCTAGGCGAAAACATCAAACATCTAGTGCACAAGAGAAATTTTACATGTTAGTCGCGTTTTTTATGCTCAAGAAGTATGGTAGGTAAATAGTTTTTACGAAAATGTGATATTGTGTATAGATTTCCCTCGATTTATTTTCGCTTTAATAACAAAACAGGAAACAATAAGATTAGCTTTGTTTGTGTTAATACATAGAAACGCAGTCAAGTAACTAAATAGTTTGCGCATGTTTCTCATAACTTCAACAAGTAATGTCGTGATAGCTAGCAAACTTAGCTTTTGTAACAATAGTTACGTCTGCGACATTTCTTAGGAATTTTGGAATGAAATGAAAGTAACGAAATTGATACTTGGATTTTACGCCTTAAATCGACCAATCTGGACGATATCTTTCGTTTGGTACGAGAATCAGTGTACTATGGCGTCGGGGTCACGATATAGGCCTACTGCCAGGAAATCCTCCCCCCCCCCCTTTTTTTCCATCTAGCGCAAATTCTTCGCCACAGGGCGCCACTTGCGTCTCGCACGTGCGTGCGTGGCGCCAGGGTAAGGTCGTGCTCGCACCTTAATGCGTGGCTATGCAAATGAAACCACCTTTATTTCAGTTGTGTTATTAGTCACGTAGTTAACAGCGTCGGAATGGACCACCCTACATACGCCACATCGCCGTTTCTGTTTCGGTACCCCATGTGTCGGTTGATTTTAGACGTATTTACGCTAAAACTGTGTAATTAAACTATTTTATACATAATCTATTCACGGTAAAGTGAGCACTTTTTAACGCCCTGCTAAATTTTTCCTTTCAATTAATTTCTTCTTTACCACCACTTCTTAATGTAAACATAAGTTATATTACTAATAAACAGTGTGTATACAATTCATCACTCTCAAAAGTTAACGCCTGAGACTGCAATAAAATGTATTTATTAGGGGTTAATTCCTTTTGCGAGGGCCTTAAAAAAGTGATCACTTTTCCGTGAACAGCCTATACCATAAATTCCTGCCTGAAAGTTACCATAAATTTCTGCCTGAAAGTTCCAGACATTAAATGAATAAAGAACCAAAAAAATGTAATACTAGGCTTATTATCTCCTGTGAATTGTGGGTTGGTTTACTTTAAACCGGTAGCGCAGGTTCATAAAAGCTGTAGTACAGCAGGTTGTATTGTCAGCATAGTTTCTGGGTTAAGTGGATGGTGTTCGTGGAACGGTAAATTTTCTTGATATCTTCTCTAGCGGGACCTTGGTGTTGCAAGGACCTCTGCTTCCTCCCCTGCCCATTGTTCAAGCATCAAATATTGTTCGGACGTCGCCTAATTTTTAACATGTACTAAATAAAACTGTTTTATATAGCTTTTCGTTTCCGTGGATTGTCTAAATTTTCTAGAAGAAATTCGACAATTTATATCTATACTAATTAATAAAATGAAAGTGTCTGTCTGTTATTTAAAAATTTATACCAATATCTAACCGTAATATGCTATTTAAACGATGTTAAAGCATAAATACTGTTTTTAAAATTTTTGTCTGTTTGGGTGTTTGTCCAGAATAGGCTCCGAAACGGCTGAATCGATTTTAATAATACTTTCAGAGATCATAGAGTTTATTTATATTTAAAATCTGATCTTTATTTCATATCGATATCTCAAACGGTTATGAAGTAAATTACCGGTAATTTTTTCATATAATTTTCTTTATGTTTCATGTCTTATTTTTTTGCAAAAGAATTATTGTCAAAAAAGCATTGTTTAAACAACAGCTTTTTAAATAATCATTTAAAATGTAAGATGCAACATAGAAAAATATACAATACTTTTTGGAAAAAAATAGTAAAATAACATATTAACAAATAACCAACACTAACGCGACGATAAAACTATTTCCGATAGTAAAGTAACAATTTTGAAAACAATTATATAGGTATGTATTTCAATAACTTCATAAAACCTAAGTGAAGCGAAATTTATATTTTTAAAATATGTACACAAATCCTAAATTCCACGCGAACGAAGTCGCAGCCACTGCATTAATTTCCATATACACATGAACATATATTTGTAAATTCTATTTGATTAATATTTAAAACTTTAAAATTTTTCTTTTGATTAAAGAAATAATGTATAAATTTCGATTGACACTATTCACGCCTTATTTCAGTTTTCTATTTCTATTTTCAAAATAAGTATACAATTCCCGAAGTCCACGCGAACGAAGTCGTGAGAACAGCTAGTGCGTATTTATTCTGCGTATTCTGGGGTTGGTCACTTCTTTTGGGGGGAAAAAAAATTGTGTGTTTTAAAATTCTGGCCTTTGGGTTTGTACCGTTACAAGGGTCCAATTAGTATTGTGGTGTAGTCCGGTGGAAATACAGTATTACGACAAGTTCTCCATGGACTGAGAGGATCGCCACCAAGTTGTCTCGTTGAGGTAAGCTGATGTGCACGCCAGTGTAATGTGCGGCACTTGGAGGCTACGGTGAGATATGTGATGCGCGTGTCAGGACCGACCTTGGCGTTCTCGCGATTCTATGCTCTGGGGACTCGGAGTACCGCCAAGCGGGCGGCTTTCTATGAAGTGCGTATCTTCCGGGGTGTCCCTCCCCAATTGAAGTTTGGCTTGTTCAGGGGGAGGACATGGGGCAGGGCGAACTGGAACATTAATTTGGGAGGTGCCATTCATCGCAACATTATGACCTAACAACTCTGATTGTTTTTGCAGGATATATACATTTTTTTTTGTTCTAATTTGTTTGTCTTCGGTTACGTTTGCGTCTATGGTGTTCTTTGGTGTTGTTGCAAAAAAATATCAAAAATGCATTTGTCATGTGTAACAGTTAGGTTACTATAAACGCAGAATTAATGTCGCACATTGGTTACTGCGTAGAGCAATAAGTCGGCGGGTAAGTAGAACCACGAAAAGTTCCCATCATAGGTTATGTACGTGACGTTTGAAAACAAACATGGCGACCGCCGCAAGTACATAAATGGACATGTATATACTTGAAGGGAATTGGGACCCGCCTAAGTTAGGCAATTGCTGGTAAACGGCGTGAGCTCTTTATGATATGTGTATGAAGTGGAATATTTGTTTTGTCTTAATGCAATTAATTTACACCTAATAGATGAGTGTCAGTTGAATCCCACCCGCACGGATTATAAAATTAAAAAAAAAAATTCGTATAGCTCTGAGAACGCAGGTAGAGAATCAACTAGATGTTACTTGACGCGAGAAATAAAATATCAGAATAAAGTTTGAAAAAGACGCACTTGCAGTTATTAAATTTTCATCCTATTGGATTCTTCTCGAAATGTTCTATACAGCACCAACCGAGCAAAGTAGTACGAAGCTAACACCAGAAAAATGGGAAAGTCTACACAAGCGTTCGGTTTGTTAAATTGTAACAGTAGACCAATTTTACATCCACCACTGAACATTCTGCCGATTTAGTTCGATTTTCTTCATTTAGTTTCGTTCGTTGTGTGCGCATGCGCCTTTCGAAACGAACATTTCTGCATCCGGCTGATTGCCTGGGTCGCGTAATTCGATTGGAGCGTACAATTCATCGGGAAGCGACCGTGAAACTTAATTAATTAACTTCCTAGCGATGGCCCGGGGAAATAAAATGGATTATCATCTTCAAAGGCAATTCCATTCGCCTTGACGTTGCGACGATTCATCTTCTGGTCGATATCGAAGAGGCTAAATGGATTTTTAGGTGCACAAAAACACAATAGGTATTTCGAGCGGAGGTATAATGTAATTTCAAAGCGCCATTTTTCGTAGGGCTGCCCCCTCTAATGGCCGAAAATCCGATGTTGTGATTTATACATTTTTCGCTTTGATTTCCATGTTATATTTCGCGTTCAGATTTCACGTGTGATCGTGAATAGTGCATGGAGCAAGTTAGATTTCCTTCCTGAATTTTAAAATGAGTCCGTTGGAAAAATCTTTGTCATCCTAATTAAAGGGGATGTTATGCATGAAACACATTAATTTAATTGGTGCACGCTAACGCACCTGAATTTTTACCTTACGTGTTCCCCGTTGAGATGTGAAACTGCATTTCCATTTGTGTAGTGCAGTTCATATAAGTTCACTAAATTTTGACAGACGGTGTGACCAACTTACACAGTATGCTCTCGTTCGCAGTGTTGTGTCTCCTGATGAGTTGTTGCGGGATGTATGTTGTTAGGTTGGCTATATAGATGACTATGGAAGAAAATGTTATTCCGAACTAAAAGTTACAATTCAAAACTTTAATTATAATTACAGCATTCGTGGTTTAAATTATGTTATTTAAGTAATATACAGTTTTGGCTTTCAGGGAATTGGCTTTAAAAACATGTTTAGGAACCATGATGGAACATGCGGACACTGGTCAGTGAAATATTTACAGCTCGGTGAAATCCATTGTGCATGTGATCTCTTTCGTCACGTTTGTCCCTAGTACCTTTCTGGTGTTATCGGAGTATTTTATTGGCAGTTGCTTTCATTAAGGAAGTTGGGTGTAAGAGTGCGTTTTTACTGGCTTTTCTTGCCTGAAATGTAGTATTATCTGCACGGATATGGCTTTGTCCACCATTTTACGCACCGTCGTGAAGCGCCAAAATCTATTTACATTGTGAAGTTCAAGTTTGTTAGGTTGGTTGGTAGTTGGGCTTAACGTTTCGTCGACAGCGAGGTCATTAGAGACGGTTTAAGTTCGGTAGTTTCGGGAAACCAGTGAAGTGTGTCGTATTTATTTAATGATTTTGCAAAAAGAATTGTTTCGCATTAGAGGCCGTTTAAACGTGTTTGATTACCGTAGAACATGTCCAGGAGTTGCGAAAAGGAATTACAAACAGTAAAGTCACAGTGTTTTGTAATTAATATTGAAATTTTTAAAAAGTACGTGACCTAAAAAGAGCCACCTTTTCTACTCTTTCTTTTGTAGTGTAAAACAACGTGTTTATAATATGTTTGTTATAGGCTGTTCACGGTAAAGCGAGCGCGTTTGGGACATTAGTTAATTTTTCTTTCAGGTATTTTTTTTAAATATCTTTTAGCCCCCTTTTAAAATATTACTATGCAAACAATAAACACAGTGTCTATATTCAACTGCGCTCGGTTGTTAACACCTAAGTCTAAAATAAAGTATATTTATTGACTTAACATTCCAAATGAGAGATCTTTCAAAAGTGCTTACTTTAACGCAAATAGCCTTTAAAACAGTTACGTACATTGTGACTTCATTATTCGCATTGGTACGAACAGTGAACATATTTATCCTATCGTAGATCTTTAGTCAAGGTTAAAACTTTTCAGCTCATAATAATTTTACTGTTATTTCAATACGAGCAAAATTTTCTACGACTGCGTCAAAAAAAAAAAAGAATGATACCTACCTATTAAAGACATTAATCTAAAGCGCTCCCCCCCCCCCCCGTACTACATTTCCACGTTCAGTAAAAAATAAATAAACAGATCTCACAGCTCACATTTCTATGACAGAATACAGCAACAAAATTTGGCCAAAAAATAAAATAAAAGTAACGGGAACCTACATCGATCAAAGCATTTGTTTACAAATATATTTTTTTATTCATTGACGTAGCAGCTGTGATGGAAGGATACAGTGTGGCTCCGCTGTGTTTCTAAAACCGTCGATATTTGGTGTATTTACACTCCAAAAAGTGTTGGCACACCCCATGTTGCAGTAATATTGGTCTCGATATAAGACTATTAAGCATGCAAAATATACTTTTAGATAGGGATACGGTAGGTACACAATGTTACGTACGGCAGTATGCATGGATACTATAAACGAGCTGTTTAGAAATGAAAATGCGGTATTAGAATCGTCAAATAAGTATTGGCACAGTGGAGCCCCCGTACTGTTCAGTCACGTAAACAGCATGCAACACAAGGTAATATACGTACAGTATCTGTATCGTTACTACGTTGTTTACCAGTCAGTCTGAAGGTATATTTGGTGGTGCTCAGTACTATCAACATGGGACCAAAGAAAGAAGAACATTTTATTCTTAGTTCGAGAGAATGTTGTTACTGCTCTCACAAGGCAGAAGTTACATAGAGATTGTTAGAATGCTTTATATCAGCTTCTCCACTCTACGATCTATAATACACAAATATGAGGAACTAGGTTCTACACAAAATAAACCCAGATCAGGGCTCCCATGAATACTCGTACATCGAGAGAGACGCCGGATCATACGTTTTAGTCAAAGACGAATCTACAAGAAGTGCTGCCTCATTAGTTGCGGACGTCACAACTACTTCTAACAAGACTGTAAGCGCCCAGACAGTACGGATTGTCTTGAACAGTGCCGATATTATTGGCAGATCTCCCTGAAAGAAGCCATATATTTCGGAGGTGAACAGGAAGAAACGCCTTGCGTTTGCCAAGGAATATTGTGGAAAATCACTGTAATTCAGGGACACTGTCGTATTCACAAACGAGTTCAGGTTCAACATGTTTTGTTCTAATGGACGAAAGAAAGTGTGGCGAAAAACCAAACACCGAATTACACCCACACACATTGCCAACAGTAAGGCATGGTGGTGGACATGGTATGGTTTGGGGGTGCATGGCATTCGCGGGAGTTGGAAATCTGACTTTTATTGAAGTAAATATTGATCAGTACAAATACATTGATGTGTTGCGGGATAATTTGTCCAACAGTGTACACAAGCTAGGCCTGGACGGGGTCTTCCGTTTCCAACAGGATAAAGACCCCAAACGCACTGCTTTACAAACTCGCTAGCGACTACTATATAGTGTCCTCAGACGACTTCTTACTCCACCACAGTGCCTGGATTTGAATCCTATTGAGCATTTGTGGAACAATCTTGGATAGTAAAAGGCCAAGCGTCGCCCATCTGCCAAAGAAGAGCTTAAGAAGGTTCTCGAAGATGGTCGGAAATTACCCCTGAAACAACGAAAGAGTTGGTTCATTCAATGTCGAAACGTCTGAAAGCTATCATACGTGCTAATAGCTTGCATACACGATATTGAAACTGAAGCACAGATACCTACAGTGTGTAGTAGTATACTGTGCCAATACTGCTTTTTCAGTGAGAAAGTGGATTGCTTTGTGTAACTACTTATTTTGTGTTGCTGTTGCTGCGATTTCAGTGAAATATATTTTTGTTGTACATTATTTTCTTTCTCGTTTCCTTTATACAAATATAATGGGGTGAACATTGGGTGTGCCAATACTTTTTGGAGCAAGTGTACATGAAATGAAATGGAATATGAAGTAAATCTACAGGTGGTTCCCGCCTTCGGCTCGCTCAGCGTCAACGTGGGTGGGAGCAGGCTGGCTATATCTGGAGCCGGCGGCCATTCTTAACTCTGATTGGCTTGTTTCACCGTGACGTCACTGTTGTTGCCGCGTTGTTGATGGTGTAATTACACGCATGTGCGCCATGAAAACCGCGAACCCGTAATATGGCGTGCTCACACGCGCATGCATAGTGCGAATGGTTTCGGAAACAAAATTTATCAACAAAAATTCCAGCATGACTAAATCAGTCGTTTCAAGTAATAAAATAAGTAATCAATAACACATTTTCTTAAAATGTCAGAAAAAAAAACATTATTAAAACATGCGTGGAATTTTGTAAACTAATACCAACCCATTATTTTCGAAACGTGTTTGCAAGGTACAAACAAGATAGAAATCGACCTCTAAAAATTAGAAGGAAATAATCTGTTAATTGTGTAACAAACAAGGAGAAGGTAAACCAGTGAAATAAATTAATGTGGCTATTCTTAAACTAATCGTTTACTGTAGTAATTGTTTTGAATATTGTTTCGTAGAATAGAGTGGACTTGGCATAGAGTGGTCATGCGACCTGCACAAAACCAGTCTTCGTGTTCCAACATTGAATTGCTTTTCTGCCAAAACGACGAATATCATAAACGACGTGGATAGGGTTTTGAATTAGCACTGTTTAGTAAATAAGTACTTTTAAACTTTCTCTGACTAGTTTTTAATACAGTTTTATTAAATTAAAATTCGTGAAAGTGTTTTATCTGTAAAATTAAAATCTAAACGTAAAAGACGAAAAATCTTTCTACTTCATCTTTAGTCTATGCGGGTAGAACACAACTGTGCAGGGGCACTCGACCTCTGACGTGAAGGTATCTTCGATCTACAGCCCCGTTAGAATCTTAATTTGCGTCCTGATTTTTATGAGCCACTCAAGGTTTTGGCGTATTGGTCTCTTTGTTCCCTGCCCACTTCTCTTTATATTTAATGATTTTAACCTTTGGAAATAAATAGTACTCTGTGGTTTAATTCACGTTGTCGTAGACACTGGGGTTGTTGATAAGAAAAAAAAAAGGGACATGTAAGGTATTTTTCTCGTGCGTTAATACTGGTAGAACCTCATCAAGGCAGTTTTTACGGAATACATTGGGCCGTTATTCGTGTTATGCGGGACCCACGATCGTTAACTGTAAATTCTGTTGTTCTGCAGTCGAACGTTTTGTGATCGTGAAAGTCTAATTTTGGCGTGAGCTCTAATTTGATGTTATTCGCAAGTGTTTCCAACACTCTAAACTCAACACTTGAACTGATTTATGTGATTAATTCCCCGTGTTTAAATTATTGAACTGAGAAGTGGCAATATTTGGCATAATTGAAACATAAGGTGTTCTAGAGATCGCTCGTGTTGTCGCTTGAATAGCGTTGCAAAGTGCTTGAAATCCGCGTTTTTTTATTACGAAACTATCAAACGTGTCCCCAATTGACAAATGTAAGAAAAAACACACTTCAGACCGGGTACGTATAATACTCTCAATACACCACGCACATTATAAATACTACGCTCGAGCCCTCCAACATAGCCGAAAACGGCAATTTCACACTGCTGTATTTCGTAATATATTGGTCGGAAACATGGGAAACTATCATAGGAGCTTGCATTGAACTTTGCTGTAGACTTCCCATGATAGGGTCACCGCTTAGTCCCGTAGGTACGCGCAGCACGGCGGAAACATTGCACGCCAGTGGAGCGCCTTGCGCGTAGGAACGGTGGGGCACTAGGGACTTGTGTCAGTGTCGCCCTTATTGCTCACCCGCTTCCTTGTCTTGAACGCACTAAAAAGTTACAAGTAGGTGGCGCCCTTAATCGGAGAGTTTTTAAATTTATCCTTGTATTAAGAATTGCCTCCTCCCCCCCCCCTTTCTCAGGAAATTAAAATAACGGGAATTGAGTATTTAACAGGTTTAAGAAAATTGAATATGGATTATTTTAAGTCTTCTATAAAAATTAAACGAGTGTGACAAAATAATTCTGGATAAGATCATTAATGTTCATAGGTAAGAATCCCCAGACTACTTCTGTATACAAAATAAATGCTGACTTAGATAATATTACAGAACGATCGCTCTGCCACTATTAATAGCTGAAGGAACTAGACTCAAAAGCAGGAGCGACGATGCAGCGTACAGCAACCCAGAGAACTACCAGCACCGGCTCATTACAGATCTGTCGATCCGGCTAGTTAAACGACTGGGTCGAGCAACGGCGGAATGAAGAAGGGAGAGGAAACGACAGGATCCCGAGAAAAACCAACACGCCACGACAGTGCCCGCCTCACACTCCTCACATGAGAATCCTCGTCCGAGAAATTGTAGTTCAATAATGAGATATCTTAAAAATTAAAATATTTTTAATGCTTTGATTCCGAGTAGGATCTCGATCCAATAGTTATGGAACCTATAAACCCTACGGTAAGCAACTGCATATTTTTTTTCTCTCAATAGAGATGTAGAATCACTTGGGGGAATCATCCAACTTCCTCCTCACTACAGTAGGCGTAACCTTGCGTCTGAATACGATTCACATTATGCGTAAGCATAAACAAAATACACTCGATTTTTTATTTTTACTTTTCTTTTTCAGCGGAGTGTGCATTAATGTGCCCTAAACTTATTCATAGAATATTCATCCTAGAAAAATTGAGCCGTGGGCCAAGAGATTAAATGTTGTAATAAATTAGGTAAATACGATCCGGACGGAAGTGTTGAATGTGATGCTCAAGGATTTGTCCCCCAAACAGAAATATTTATTTGCTTCCACTAAGGCATTTTGGACCATAGTATATGTGCTTCGAAATACCGGTATTTCGTGTTTAAAAATAATAAAATTTCCATTCTTTACAAAATAGTTTCGTTTTTTTGTGACTGCATAATATTACATTATGTAACTATGTATGCATTACATATATTAAGTTGGCTGGAAATTTTATTTAATTCACTGTACAAAAAAAATAATGGGTGTATTGGACGTGACCACCGGCAGTGGAAATTTTCGTGATTTGTGTCTCATTTTGTAAGTTTTACTATGTCGCGCTGTTTTTATTTATTTACCCGCCTACACACCACATGCCGAGAACAGGCATGCCATAACTGTTTTTTTTTTTTTTTTGGCAACTCTTTATGGATGATATTTCGCACGCCGCCGGTTCATAAATATTCATGGAATGAGCCCGGGATAAAGTAGGGGAAGTTGGATGGCGGCGTTTCGGGCTCGTGCTGAATATTCAGATGCGAGGCAAATATGCAACGAAAGGTGTTTGTTCCTGTCCACGGATACAAGTGTGGCCCTAACAGCGTGAACCTCGCAGTGGTTAACATGCTGATGTATGCGCCCGGATCTACGGCTGAAATACCGGGGCAGGCCCAGCGAACACGCCAATCACACGCCCGAATAGTCACAGCAGTGGATATAAATTGTACTGGAGGAGAAACGAAGCCACGAGGGATATTTTCTACGTGTTTGTGGAATTGAGTTTCTTCGTCCGTCACAAAGTAACAGAGTAATTGTTTCCATTTGATCGAGGCGTTGTCATGCCAGTCAACTAACTTAACTCGGTGAAGTGATTGGGGACGATTCCGCATTGTTCCCCACGCCGATTTTTCTTCAATTCCGATTTTCGGTCCGATTCTCGATTCTTGAACTCGGATTGTCATTTTTTTTCAATAAAGAAGAATTAGTCTTATAGACAGAGATTAACAATTAATATGAAATATATATACTGTTGTAGAATTTCTGTTCGATTAGATATTGCATGATAAATATTTTAATATATGTTGTTTACATATTGCAGATTTTGTACAGCTTAATATTTTCAAAAACTTTTCTTTTGCGCTTATAAGCCCTTGCAGCTCTGCAGAAACTTGTTAGGTACATGTTCATGGTGAAATTGGTTGCCCATACTGTTGCGTTTTAGTTTTGTAGGCATTAACTCAAGTCAAGTAGGCGAAGTAATAGCAAAAATAAAACGCGCACACTCCCGCCAGTACTAAAAACATAGTCAGGTTCACCAACATCTGCTGTCGGAATTCAGCAATTTTATAAATATCTCATCAGTGCAAATATCTAGAATAGATTCGAGCTCATTGTAGAGTCGAATAATCCATCATCAAATCGTCCCATTACTCTTGTAAGAGGGTTAGGCGTACGGACGACTACTGTGTGAAGTGTGAAATGGTTACGAAGGGGAACAAGTAGTGTAAATTACTTGTCTCGTCGCGCATTGATTTTACCGTCAAAGGAACAGATTATACAGATGCCGTGGTGCAGGGCTGTGATACTAGCTCGGGATACGCGGACAACTCTTATACTGATACATCGATGCCATTCTTTACAGTAAATAATTTCAGGGAGTACCTTAATTCCCCCGTCATATTGTATTATTGGTTTTTATAGGTTTTTAAATTCGGAAAGTACCCTACTCTATACCCAACCAGCTATTGGCCTTACACAAACATTACAGGTATAACGACTGAACTATGAACTTATAATTACGTCACAATATTGATTTTGTCGAATTTCGACGCAATTAAAATAGTGATGTAATTATGAGTTCGTAGACGCCTTACTTGTCCGTACAGTTGGATGTAGGGGTGTGAACTTTCGGAATCCTCTTTTAAAAAAAAACATAGACAAGCTGGAGAAACACAGAATCCAATATGGCGGTAGTGGAACGCTCCCCTTAAACTCGCGATGGAATTTTCGGGACAAGCCTGCAACCCACGGCTCATCCAGGACGCTTACGAATCGCAGTTCTTATAATCATCGTTGGTCTGTCTTTTCAAAAATTATTTCAAAAGGAATTCATTCTATGGTAAAGGCACAGCTTAAACTGACGTAAGCTTATCTCCAACAACAGCGTAGAAATACTTCGCTTATCAGAAATTAGAAGACTGTAGTCGGGGTCATTTTACGATGATGTTACGTCTTAACGACCTCATTTTAACTAATGAACCGGCAGCGTATTTATAGCTTAAACTATGAAAGTATCATATTAACATAAGTTATTAATTTTTTTGTATCCATCAGAAATCTTTAGTTCTTACAACTTTTTTGTTAAAGAAAAGTACATGCAGTTTACTTCAGTTACGGAGCAACGGAATAGTCGAAAATGTGTGCAGGAATGAATTTTTTAACTTTGTAACTGTAGTTGCGATTGCTTGAAAAAGGGGGGAAATAGGCGGAAGGGGTGAAATTTTGAATAGCGAAAGCTTGGAAATGTGAGTTATTAAACTCAAATTTGAGGCCACCCTAAATAAAAAAAAAAAAAAAAAAAAAAAAACTGAGATCACTCTGCTATATGAACACTATTAACCGGGCGCCCTCTGGAAAGAGGGATTTAATACACTGTACACCCATACAAAAGAATGTTAAAATAACTATCCTACTGCTGCCAGCATGAAAACACGACGCGAAGTTAGTGATGGTGAACGGGGCGTGATTGTTGGTGCCAACAAGTCTGATCATTCTGTACGTGAGATATCAGGCACGTCACAGATAACCCACGCAACACTGGGAGATGTAGTGTTGTGTAATGGAAAAGTCACGGAGTAGAAGCACGCTAAGGCAGAACCAGTAAGTCGAAAACATGATTTCACAGATCGTGACTGCCGGAGCCTTTGACAAGTTGTGGTCACACTACAAGGCTGGGTCACGAGTTGTGTTCAGACTTTTTAGATCGGCATCGTGAAGAGCTGTGATTAGTCGTAACATCCGCTTGGGAGGTGATTGCCAGTGGATTCCACGGGTGAACTTCAGGCCGCAAGCCTGAGGTCGGTGAACTAAATAACGCGCTTCGTTTGCATTGGTGCAACTAACGTCTTCATTGAACTGTGGAGCGTGAAGAGTCTCCTGTGAAGTGACATCTTCCCGCTACGTGCAGCATGAGTGTGGCGAATGCCTAGCGAGTTTTACTTACAGGTCTGTATTGTTTCCAAAAAATATTTAAAGTCAAATTAGTTGGAAGCCGAATCCTTACCGCATATGATGAACGAACAGGGAAATTTCATAGAAATTGCAACATTCCACTCCCGTAACTTCAAGAAGTAAATGAAACCAAACTTCGTGTTAAAATAAATTAATGAAATTTGTACGAGTCAAGATGCTAACATGCTGATATTACAATAAAAACACGATAAAGGTTCTTTTTCTTTCGAATTGTTTAGTATTTTTATCAACGAATAGTCTACCGTGTCACGAAACCATAAAACATTCTTCAAATCAGAATACAGGCTTATGAACAGCCTTAACAAATAACGCTAGTAGTAGATCGGCTTTGTTCCCACGCGACTGGTGTACAGTAGTCAAGTTAAGTAATTGAAATTAATTGCAAGAACTGTAGTCTGCCGTTTGTTCCCGCCGTACACCACCGGCATGGAAATAGACGCAGTCAAGATGGTTTTCGCAGATTTAATTCGTGTGTTGCCGTATCAGTAAATCTCCACTTGATTCCTTGCTTGGTTGCGGAATTGCGTCAAAAAATTAACACCATACTCATAGACTTTCGTTTCTTCCCTACAGTTTTCAGTTGGAAAAACTGAGAATAATGAACCTTTGCAGAAAGGTAAACGGCGAAATGCCGAGAGTTCGAGATTAAAATTTTCGAACTATCGGGAGGGAGAAAGTATTTTTGTTCGTACGTGTATCGTGTTTTTTTTTAAATCAAGACAGAGTTATTAACTCTCTCTCTCTCTCTCTCTCTCTCTCTCTCTCTCTCTCTCTCTCTCTCTCTCTCTCCCTCTCCCTCTCCCTCTCCCTCTCCCTCTCCCTCTCCCTCCCCCCCTCCCCCCCTCCCTCTCCCCCTCCCCCCTCCCCCCTCCCCCCTCCCTCCCTCCCTCCCTCCCCCCCTCTCTCTCTCTCTCTCTCCCTCTCTCCCTCCCTCTCTTTTTCTCATATATATATATATATATATATATATATATATATATATATATATATATATATATATATATATGGGAGCGCATTGCAAACTGCGAGGTAGTCGATTCTTGAGTCCCCGACGTTGAACTGATTTTTTTTTTTGGCACTAGGACTATTGAAATAATGCGGAATAGATTCCAGGTTTGAAGACTTTGTTACACAGAATGTTAGGAAACTCAGCGGCCGTACTCCAGACATAATTTTTTTGGACCGATAGTAATACAAAAGCCCTGTACATTTGCACCCGGAAAAGTATTTCTATACAATTTAATAGTATTCAAAGTTGCGTTGTGCAAAGCGTGGAGGACAAGACGTGGAGACTCCAGATCCTGCCTATGTCTGGAGTTCGGCCACTGAATGTTTCCGATTATTCTGTATAACTAACTGCCCATCTAACAAAGCTCTAGTACAACTGGAATGCGAAGTACTTGAGCTCTGGCCTGTACAGGGGCGGGGGGGGGGGTGTAAACTTTTTTCTACGTTACTGTTTGAATATGTGGTTTAGACTTTAATTAGTCCACGTCATCTTTATAGTCTAGTGTTCCGCCGACCTACGTGACTTAATTCGCTAGGATGACGACTTGTGTCAAGTGGTTATCCGCGCTCGAATACCTCGAAAGTCGTGGATGCGTGTGCCAAAGCTTGCGCGCTACATATTTGCGAGCCTGGGCAACGTCACAAGAGAGGAGAGCGTCGTTGACGTAAGATTCCTGAAACCCATTCGCCAGTCCTCGAGGGTTGGAAGGTTAACCAAGCGTATTAGAGCTCGCCACATCGTGGAAAGAATAACTGCGAACACTGGCCGTGCTTGCCATTTTTCGCCCGTAACCCGTTTGTTTGTTTTATTGCATCTGTAAGATCTTCTTTCAATACATAGCTGTACAAAGATATTGGACATGTCAAATTAGAGTATACAAAGTTTATACACTGGACGTAGTAAACACACATGTTAGATTTTCAAAGCAATTTTCTCTCGACGGGGGTTGACTACTACTGTCTGCGATTTTGCCATCAACACTACAGACATTTACTGCTTCTTTTTATCTTAATGCATAATTATTCATATTTATCGTAAACTTTATCGATTTTTATTTACATTCTTGTATAATATCTTGTAGTCCTATTACAATCAATACACGTGCAATGCTGTTCATATATTGTTTTATTTGCTGATGTTGATGTTGTGCATGAGAATTAGTATAATTTTTATTTAAACACGCTAGTTGCGAAGTCAATATTCTACTTATATAACAATTATTCAAATTACTTACTTTACATTTTATCTCTAAGCCTTTCAGTTTAATGCCGTCACGTGCAGCGTTATTCATTGCAACTACATATCTCAAGATTAACTGTTGGAATGAGCTTCTCAAACTATTTTTAATAACTGTTACTGTCATCATTTATCGTATCCTGCTGGCATTGTCATATCGCCATCACTTGAAAAACGAAGCCATTTGCGCTCTCTGTATAGATAATAATATATCTTACTTTCGACGCCAGGGTAAAAGACCGTAATGAAAAATCACTCTTCAATTTATTTTGTACAATATACCATTAATTATTTTAACCATGTATTTTATTTACTGTGTTTTCTCTATCGTCAAAGCCTAGATATGCCCAGACTAGTTCGTGGAAAATATATGATTTTTCAATAGAAGCAGATGTAATGTAGTTTCCTGCCTTTTGAAGCACTAATAACTTATGTTTATGTTGTTGTAACACTAATGGGCACATGCTTATTCAAATGCCTGTGACTTTGTAAGCTAATGATATTTCTCAGTTTTGAACTTACTAAAGAAATTGTTACTTTCAATAAGGCGGATTATGCATTAGTGTTCTCCCTTTTCCTTCCGTGTTGCAATTTCCAAGATATCAGTGGGCCAGTTGCAAATAGTAGTGCATTGTACTAACTGTTGTTCCAAGCTAGCAAATATATGGCGCGCAGTATACTTCGCATGGTTGCAGTGTATTCCGAACCATGTGGTTGCCGACACTTTGTCCGTAAATGTAGGCTGGTAGCGATCCAAGACCTGTCTGACGTCCTCACCAAATGAACACGACCTCTGAGGACAGTGGACGCGTGTGCTGTTTTTTCGTTATACGCTAGTCAAGGTAAAGTGAGCAAGCATAAGAAACCAAAGAATTATATTTTATTGTGACCTCAGACGTTAACTTTTGAACGTTATGAAATGTAAACACTGCGTTTATTATTATTCTAATGGCAATTTTTTTGTATAAAAATGTGAAAGAATGATACACACAAGTTGAAAGGAAACTTTTATGCATGGCATTAAAAAGGTATTCACTTTATCGTGAACAGCCTATACATGAATAATGTCGTGTTCTAGGGTGGATTTTAACATCCGCTCAGTAGTGGCCTTCGAGGAGGATCCTGGCAGCAATGGTCTCTGTGCCGTGGTTTGGAATTAAACCAATCGGATGGAAGGAAACAGGAGTTCCCCGGAGAAAACCCGCTGGCTACCGACAACTTTGTCATTTCCCATGTGCGAAAAATCCAAGACCGAATTTGTCGTGAATGAAACCCTTATTACGGTGGGAGGCCGGCGAGCCGACGGACTATAGGCCCTACTGTACATACGCCGTAACCAGAAGCTCCAAACGTTGGGGCGCATAGTCTGGAGTGGAGGAGGAAGTAAGTCCCAACATTGGAAGGTGCAGTAAACCGAAAACTTAGGATAGTATACATCCGACGTGTTTCTCGGCCACGCTGTCCGTAGAATCTTCAAGCGTCCGATGTCTGAAGCCATTTTACATATCGTATGGCTCCGTTGTAAGTAGTTACACTAAGGGTCTCCTACTTGGGGTATGGACAGGATTACAACACATTAATTACGGGGGGGGGAAAGGGGGGGGGGCAAGAATCACGCTTCAGTACAACCAACTGGTTTTGAATTGATGACCTTTCGGATGTAAGGCAGAAGACAACACGCGCTTGCTTTATCATTTGTCATTTGAGTTATTGCTGCTAAGCGTGGCCGTGTGCAATTTGGATATTGTATTACTTTAACTGTCATGCAAATGGTATAATCGAACGTTGGTATCTTTACATTAGATGTTTTTGTGGCGTGACGTTGAAGACCCTTTTTATTAAGCTCTTGATGCGCGAACAACAAATTTTATTTTCCAGGCGCTAGTTGCGTATTAACAAAAGTATCGGGTTGTGTGAGAGCGTGATCAATTTTGATGGGTTCGTAAATAGACCCAACACTGCAGGCGAGTCGCCGTAAATCTGCTTGCTCATGTCTTTAAATCAGTGTATCAAAATCGGTTCCTTGAATTTTAAGAATTACCTATCGGCGGATGGGATTCAATCCATGATGTAGGAGTGAGTGAAGAAATTTGGGCGGCGTTTAACATAGAGGTTTTGAGAGGCGATGAGGGTGAAACGAGGTGAGTATGGAGCTGCGACGGAATGAAAAGGCGGTGGAAACGGGAGATCCCCGAGAAAACCCGCAGACCATTGGCATCGTCCGGCACGATTCTCACATCCAGGAGAGACCCCACCGGGAATCGGACACCATTCGTCTAGGTGGGGTACGAGTAGCCTGACCACTGCACCACAGCGGCCCCTGGGAAACGCAGGAGAAATAGCTGATGATCGGTTGATTTCGATGGGTTTTTGTGTTTGCATAAATATGTAAAGAATTCTCTGAAGTATCACGTTAAAAAGAAATCATTTAATTTTGCGGTTGTAACGAAAGGTCTGTTCTGCTTTTTTCTTCGTGAATGCAGATAATTTTCTGCGTTGTGCTTGTTTGCTTAAAAACACTGTTTTCGCCTATAATAAGTTTAAATAGCTAAATAAGCTACGTCAATTGAAAAGTGATAGCAACTCACAAACATATTCTGCCTGTGCGTTTTCCTCGGTAAATAAACTGTATTAAAAAAAAGGTATTAAAAAACTGTTTTCCTACTTTTCTAGAGAAAGTTTTGTTTACCTAACAGTTCCAGTAGAAAGGCAGTCATTTTGAAACTTCCAGTAAAGTTTGCTAACGATTTGCGACATTTAGAAGACGTGTTAAAAGTTTTGAACAGAGAAGTATGAAAAACTACAAAATGTACTATAATTATCTGCAGTTATCAAGTTCCGAACAAGCTATGTATCGACATCTCACTACAACAGTGTTGCAATTCACAAAAAAAAAATCTTATTTTTAAATTAATTACCTCGCAATATGAAGTAGAAAAATCTCTGTTCTATGTAGACGTTTTTCAACTAAGATAGGGGCAGTTATTCTTTTGCACTGGATAATGTAGCATGACGGTGAATTGAAGTAGGGCATTTTGTTAATAAAAAAATCTTCTTCCTGGAACACAGCATATTTTTAGTTGTATATTGAGACATCGGTACTTCAGTTGCGATCCACAATCCATGTTCACCAGTCGCGCGGCTCGTGGGTTCCAGCACAGATATGAGCGCACAGTGATACTGGATATTTGAGAGTGAGTTTAATGAACTTCATACAGTTTTATTTTATTTTTCTAGTTTAAAATTAAGCTTTAAAATTCTCTAGGGTTGTGCAAAAGTGACTTTTTGTAAATAAAAATAAATAAATATTTTGTTGGATTTCAAGAAACGGAAAATAAAATGAACAATAATATTATGGGAACACAGCTTTAACTAGTGTTTAACAAAAATCTTAAAATTTCATCATTGTCAACTAAAGACTTACTCATAATCAACTTTAACTCAATTATAATTTTATGAAATCAAACTTCCTAGTGTCATTAATGGTCATACAATGCTCCTAAATATTTATTTAAAGTAGATGAAATAAATGGACATTAATGGATTGCATATGGAAGGAATAAATGTTGTAATAAAATTCTTCAACTTAAAATAGCTTTTGCTAACATTTCAAGTCAAGTTTAAAATAATTATTTCAATAACATTTTAGAAATAAACATAGACAAATGGATAGACAAACCAACAATTTCATTGCTTTTTACTTAAAAGAACATTTTACAAGCAGTAAATATTCCTTAACCGTCAAAATTATATTTCGTTTAGATTTTCATAAGTACTTAGGATTATTAAAAACTGATGGTGCATGGAAAAATCAGCTTTACTTTTCCATCATCCGTTTTGAATTATTTCATATTAAAATTTTTTGTCGCGATATTTTATTGATAAATTATTTTAACATGGTAATTTCCTTTATAATCCCCTAGTTTGTGCTCTAGTGATAAAATATTTCCGCAATTTAATTTAGTGAAGTTTAAACAACATATATGTGCAACATTATAAATAAGCAAGTTAATTAAATAAGCTAAAAATATTTTAGTGTACTTCATAAAAACTAAATAGAGCATTTTTTTGATTCACATCCACGCAGCCATTTTTGTTTTTCATGTACGTCACGGTTAAATTTCCTTTTAGTTGTCTGCTGCCTTGGAGATGAAAGTTGGTTGATTATTAAGCCATATGTTTTTAGTTTAATTTGACTCCTCTAGTGATAACTGAGAAAAAGAAACAGTTTGTAAACCCGTTACATTTATTCTGATCATGTTAAATTAAATTCAAATATAGTGAAACTAGCCTGGCTATAAACCTCTGCTAAATGCTTCACTTAACACCTGAGATAATCACCAGCTTGACGACAGCAGAGCAATATAAACGGGAGCACCAGCTGCTCGTCCCACGACTGCCAGCCTACCATTTACCTAATTCATCAGACTCAAGGTATTTCGCTCCAGAGAAATCACTGTTTAATGGAGACCTGGGTCATTCTTTTCACCTCGACGTTGTCATTGTTTTAGACTTTAAAAAAATTTCAAATCCTGGAAGAGCAATAGTGCTACAAGTTAAAACAGTGAAAATAATACCGATCATAGTGTTTTTCTGCACAAAAAAAAACTGGCTGTATTTTAACTGTTATATCAGCTGCTTGGAAGAGCTGTAAACAATGCGCTTTCTGTCACGTGACGTCACGCGTTAAGGGGAAAAGTGGAGGACATGCGGGTGTGTTTACGTGGTCTCGTAGCAGCATAGGTTTTCAGCCGTGTTACAGCAGGAACATCATGTCACAAGCATGCGTGGGTACTTGAAATCAAGAGCCGTATTGTATCATTCATCGTGAGTAGTCGAACGTGACAAAAAACTTCGAGGGCAAATATGGACTAGAGGGCGCATGCAAGCTGCGGAGTAACAACTCCGTTAGTCCAGCACTTAACTGTTATGAAGTAAACAGATATCAACAACTTTGACAAAACCACAGGGTTTGAATTCTCGTTTAACGCGTTCTACATAAATTCGTGCTGTGGTAGTTTATTTCACAGAGTTTTAGAAAAAAGCCGTGCAAAAATGTTCTCATAGAAACATGTATCCTTTGGAAAATAAACGTTGCGTAACTGACGTAAATTTGGCGGTGATAGTGACGAACAGTGAGCCAGAGTTGGGAGCGTGGTCAGAAGAATCGATCTATTTCTGCTTTAAACTATGACCAGAACTGACGCAGGATTCTTGGTCGATCACAGCTGATCAACACAGGTTAATTTTTTTCTTCATACATCCAGTGTAAACGCGGTAGCTCTTTCACAAGTTCACTGCAGATTGAAACCTTCCGCATCAGTAGGCAAGCGCGCAAATGTCTTTGAGCTATGAGGTTCGATGAGTATCGCCCTCGTATTACTGTCAAACTGGAAATCCTGGAATTTAAAGGGAGTCGGGGAACAAGGATGAGACAAGAAGGAAAATGGCATGCTGGAAATTACAACTTTCAGTATGTTTAATGTAATGTATTGCTACAAAGTTCTCTCTCTAAAGTCAGTGGGCTAAACCAAGTTATTTAAGTGATGGAGGTCTTAATCAAATAAGAGTTAAAATTTTCTAATTTTATTTACAATAACTACAAACAAAATTCTCTCGACTAAACATCTTACAACAAATTGATATCACTTACTGTTTAAGATTAATGACTTCAATTAATACATTGATCGGGGGGTTTTCTCGGGATCTGCCGTTAACCCTCCCTTTCATTCCGGCACCACTCCACATTCACTTCAATCACCCTCATCGGCTCTGAAGACCTCGATGTTAAGAGCCGCCCAAATTTCTTCACTCACTCGTTCAATTAATACAAAATTATAAATACCTTAAAGAAATCAATGAAATTAAATAATTAAAAATTAGTCCCAATAGACAGTGTATAAGAACGTATTCAGTTATTTTATAAATTACGTGTCCATATTTGACAGTTCCAATATTTACAATTAAACCCGTATTACGTGTCGATTCAGTCCCACCTCAGTTTAGTCCATGTCCTGCCAGTCCACAATGTTCTAAGAGTCCTCACGAGTGCCCTCACGCACAGTAGGCCTCGCTCGTCAGGTTTCACGTACTGTCGTCCATTCACACCACGAACACCTCGTCCTCATTTAACCTCGTGCCCGCGTTCAGCTAGATGGCCTTCGCCAAAATCTACTCGCCTATGGACCGCTGCAGTTTTATAAGTACGTAGGCCATCACCCAGAATTTCCGCTAATTCCCGAGTTGCGCCAAGTGTTCCAATTTCCAGAGTATTCTTGCACGTGCTATAAGTTTGTTGGCTCCTCAGCAGGGGGAGGTGGCGGGGTTGTGACGACAGCAAGGCCTCCCCGCGGTCAATCATGCCAGGGCAACCCATAGGTGGAAAAAAGGGGGAGGGGGGACTGGGACGCTGGCCAAGAGACTGGAGGCGCGGCGGCGGACCACCTGATGGTATGACGAGGGGCGAGGAAGGTCAGCCCTCCCACAGCGCGTAACGGAACTCTGAGTGCGAGGAGAGAAATCACGCGCGTAAAAGCTGTTCACAATAAAGTGAGCACTTTTGAAATCAACCTTAGAAATAAGTCGCTACTCCTGCCTGCATTATATTTTGACAGGCGCACTGGGTGACATGCGCTCAATAAAGTTGGTAACGATGAATGTAAAGTAGTTCCATATCTGAACGTCGAATAAAAAGTGTTAGGTAATCATTTGTGATAAAGTAAATTATTTATTTCGCTTTCTCTTTTTTTGTAATGCATCGAAATGTAAAATTGACCAGATCTGTAACAGATTTATTTTTCCGATAATTCCACAGTTTCACCTGTCGCATGAATAAAGCTATGAGACCTATGGCAATGTAAATTTTACATAAGACGGAAAAATACACGAAGTGCATACAAGTAGATCTCAAGCGTTGCTTTCAAAAGCGCTCATTTTACCGTGAACAACCTATAACAGTATTTTCTTCACAGTTAATCATTTAGATTACTATGATTGTCTGAGCAGTATGTTTTTGGACTCTTGTGTGTAGAAAAAACAATTTTCGTTTGGAAATAAACAATTCGCTCCTAAAGAATTGTGTTGAACTTGCTGTAGACTATTGTTTTGCCTTTATGAGAATTTTTACAAACTACGCATATTTTACTTACGAATTATTTTTATTAATTTTCGGTAGCATTGAAGTCTTTTCTTGTGTATGGGAAAACCTGGAAGAATCGAGGAGATTGGATCCTGATGTTCGGTAGCTACACAGTAATAGTGTGTGAGTGAGAGTGAGAGAGAGAGAGAGAGAGAGGAGAGAGAGAGAGAGAGAGAGAGAGAAGAGAAGAGAGAGAGAGAGAGAGAGAGTTCACCTGTCATAGTTACAGATATGATCGGGCAGAAAGATTTTTCCGAGACAACGGCTTTGCGTTGTAACACATACAAAAAAGGAATTAATGAGGTTGCGTGCAGGAATGTCATGTTTTTATAAGACATTGGATGCAAGATTTTAAATAATAATCAGTGTCATGAGTTGGTGCACCGTAAGGCAGGGAACACCCTCCGAATTAAGGGCCCTCTAATTAGAACACGTGGGAGGGTGCGTGCTCTTCATCCTTAAAGTGTGATATGGAAGTAGACCGTAAAATGGAACAGCGATTGAATGGGAGGGCCTTGAGAGAGGAAGGCAGTACCCCGAGAAAACCTCCGGCCAGCATTTGCCACGTCAAATGATATAAAATGTCAGTTCTGGGCAGTTACGTTGACCTCTCGTTATGTTTGTTAACGCGGTGTGCATGTAACGTAAACGTACCATGGGTGTAACTCGTCAAGGTCACTGCGCTAGAACAGGCATTTACTTACTACTCGCCGTGAATCGAGCCCTGGTAGCTGAAGGAGGGGAATGTAATAGCCTCTGCGGTCTTGTGTTTGTAGTGATTAGCGAAGCAACGAAGGACGGTCGCTGCGCTGCGGTGGCTGATGCCCGGTTGCACCATCATCTTCCCCGATCCGAGATCGAATGATCCTAGTTCCGAATCAGAATCCAGTTTAATCATAGTTCCAATGTAAAAGTATTGCACCAACGAAATTTCATGATTTTGTATCTCCGATTCGTCGGGTTTGTTTCCAAAGTGAGAGATCGATATTAAGTATGAGACAAATTTTGCTATTTGTTCGTAACATAACGTCATGGAATGAAACGTATTTTTTATTATAGATAGGACTAGATGTACGATGTTCTATCTGTTAAGTGAATTATTGTTGTACGAATTTTACTGAATAAGATTCAAGTTCGTATAATGTTGTTTTAATTTCCCAAGAAAACAATCGAACGTAGTTCTATCTGTTGGCGTATTTTCAAACTACATTTGTCGACTATGGCTGCTGATCTCGGATCGAAATTTGGAACCTCCAATTTCGGCGGTTCGAAATGAACTTCATCTCGATCTCCAGTCCAGCTCTGAACTTGAATGGCAACAGTTTTCTGTGTCGATCTTATATCCGATCTCCGATCGAGTTTCGAACCGCGATGGTGCAACCGGGCATAAGTCTCGCAGCAGATGTGGTTCGACCGTTGGAACTTTTACTGGAGGACATGGACGTGAGATTGGAAACCGGATTCAAGCGAGGTCTGGACCGCAGCGCTCGCGCGTGCTCTCTCTCTCCCCCTCTCTCTCTCCCCCTCTCTCCCTCCCTCTCTTCCTCTCCCCCTCCAACTCCCCTCCCTCTCCCCCTCCCCCTCCCCCTCCCCCCCACTTCATATTCGGGTCGCATGTTGTTCTAGAGCGCTCAGTTCGCTTGCTAGCACTTCTTTCGCCGATGTTCCATACAATCTGTTTTACATAACGAGGAGGCTATTGAAGTTTCTGTAACAAAAGTTAGCGTTTATGTGTATTTATAGGTATACGCTGTTATAGGCTACTCACGGTAAAGTGAGAACTATTGAAAGCCCTCTCATTTGGTTTAATAGTCAATAAATGTAGTTTATTTTGCCTTAGACGTAAACTTAAAAGTGTAATGGAATATACACACTGTGCTTATTACTCAAGTAGTAATATTTATTTTTTAATGTGTTTAAAGGATAAAAAATGGCTGAAAGGAAAAAGTAACCAGGGTTTCAAAAGTTCTTACTTTACCGTGAACAGCCGACAGTTGATGTTGAGAGCTGGCGCTGCCCATTGTCCTAACCACGATGCTAAAGTAGTTCAGCTGCATGGCCGCTACCTGTAATTGGCGCCACCTGCCATATCTACGACTATTGAAACGTGTGACAATTTTTCTTCATTTTGGTGTTATATCAACCCTCGCACTATAGGTTATTCATGGTAAAGTGGGAACTTTTTAAGGTCCTGCTAAATTTTTACATTCATCTAATGTCTATCTTGTGGCTACTTTTTAATGTAAACATTGTCATGTGACTAATAAACACGGTGTATACATTTCACCTCTACAAAAAGTTAATGTCCCAGTCTCCAATAAACCATATTGATTAGTGGTTAATGCTCTTTGAAAGAGCCTTAAAAAGTGCTAACTTTATCGTGAACGGCCTATAGTGTGCGATACACAACATACTGTTCTCCCATTTTTTTTTTGTTTTTTTTTGCGTTGACAAGTCTTATCTCGACAGCTGTCGCAGGCGGTTAGTTAACGAACTCTCGCGAATACTTTCTGTGCTGTGACAAAGGTGTTCGCATATCGCTGTGGAATACGGATCTTCGTCAGTGAGAATTGCCTTTGTGCGCATAACTTTAGGAGGAGGAGAACCATTTTGGAAAAAATATGGTAACTTACTGTAGTACCCGGGAATTAGTAATTAATATGAAATAGTGTATTTAAATATACATTATTTTGATCAAGTTCGCAAGGGAAACGAAATATGTCAAATAAACTACCACTCGCGCTTAATATATATATCGGCAAGATTTTTGTATACAAAATATGCCTTCCTAAGACGCCTGGATACTAAAGTGTTAATGCCACCCTAGTGACAGTACTATGCAACGAGGTTAAAAAGTAACTCAAACGTACTAGTAGTATACACCGAACTAGTGGCTTAACACTGTCGCATAAAAACGCATTAAAAGAAATGGTTTTAAAAGTTCACTGTCGAGTTCCATTAAAGCATGTGGAGCAGGCACGCTTTAAGAGCCAAATCATGAACCGCTGAGGCCACCATGCCGAAATGGAAATGGTGTTCTTGGAGTAAAGAAGTCGATGTCTACATTTAGGTATATAACTTTTAGTGAGTCGAG
The DNA here is from genome assembly GCA_029891345.1 of Dryococelus australis. Taxonomy (NCBI): domain Eukaryota; kingdom Metazoa; phylum Arthropoda; class Insecta; order Phasmatodea; family Phasmatidae; genus Dryococelus; species Dryococelus australis. Next base: position 301,443,630 of record CM056995.1, on the reverse strand, counting down.
TTCTGAATTATTTTTGAAATATACAATTACTTAAAACCAAGAAACACACATTGTGATAATTTATTAGTGAGGAGGTCGTCACAATGGCGTGTTAGTTGGATCACTCATTCCGGCGAACATGATTAGATTTACGGCCGTGTCAATCCAGGATTTTTTTTTTGGAACTTGGAAGACGTTGCCTTTGGCTGAAAAAGGCTGGGTGGGGCGGGGCTGATAGTTTGTTACTCAATAAAATATTACTTCCTTTATGTTGTACAACATTCGGTGCCATCTTATACAAGAATGTTTTTACGTGTAACGTTTATATAAACAGGTTTTCCTTTCACATCTGACGATTTGTAGGACCAATAAAAATACGGCGTTAGTTATTTTATTTTATGCCCTGTTTGTGTAAGTGGTACACATCTTTTAGAAACAAATGGGACATTCCAGCATTCTTGCTGCGATGATTACATTTAACGCCTAACATAGGGGTGTCGGTCAATCCTTTAAAGGATGCGCAGTACCCTTACAGATTGTCAATAGCCTCCTTTTTAATAACTCTCACTTCACAATAGCATCATTTTTCTATTTACCTTCTGTATTGTATCAATTCTGCCAGTTCTGTAATCTTTAAAAGAAATAGACTGTGCCTTTGACAGTCCACGGCATTGCTGTAATTACGATACTTGTGTAACTGTACAATGCTAGCTTGTAATGTAATTACGATACTTGTGTAACTGTACAATGCTAGCTCTGTAATGTAATCTTAACAGAACCGGAGGGTATCGCAAACAGTCCACGACATTCTCCCGTACTGTTTCTGTCAACTTTTGAGAAAAAAAACTAGGTGGTTTCGACCGAACATTTTGTTGCAGTTACCAAACAACACTACTGGGTTTACAATATCTTGATCTGTTATCGTAACAATACTCTAAGATTGTGTTTACAACTGTCTGTATAGTTCCTACTATAGAAAAGATTATTCCCACAGTAGAATAAATTTTAACAATATTAAGATTGTTCTGCTAACAATTTGGATTGTAAAATATTTCAGATTATTCTGTTGCTGGTACTAAAGTTTAGTTGTCGCTACCAGAAATGCCATTACAGAACTGTTTTATTAAATACTCTCTGCTGGTTTCTTTCAGTGAAGAGGGGGGATAAACGGGAGATCCCCGAGAAAATCCGCTGACTAGCGGCATCGTCCGGCACAATTCCACATGCGAAAATCCGAGGGCGACCCGGCTGGGAATCGAACCCGGTTCGCCTTGGTGAAAGGCGAATAGTCTTGACCACTATATCACCACGGCACCAAATGTGTAGTGAAGTTCTCATCTGCCCATAGTAGCGTATATTTGCAGCCTGATGTGTAGCAAATATTGTGTATATGTTAAAAATCTCCATTGCAGTTTAGGAAGTCTAGTGATAAATATTGCCCCGTGTGGAAGTATCGGAGCCAACCCCCCCCCCCCCCTTTTTTTTTCTTAGGTTCCCCAATGGCCGCGGTGCGCTACTTGATAATGAAGATGCCCACGCGCAATTTAGCAAGCTGATGTTGGCGGGGATATTTATCGCAGCGCTGCTTTGTGCTGTGGCCCACGCATTGAGTTCTAATCGAGCGCCATCTGCATTTGTGCGGGGGCGGTCCCGATTGTTCCCGCGCGAAAACAGCTGCCGGGAAATGTTCTTCCGCTCCAGTGTTTTTGTTCTTTCGTTTGCAGTTGGTGAATTCATGTTTTTGACATTTAACGAAATAATTACATATCGCAGAATTTGAGATTTTTTTTTGTGAGCTCGAAATCACAAATAAATGTAAGCAGACACGTTTTTCAATATACATGATTAAAACATTACGAAAAATTTATCTGCAAAGAAATTAATATTTAGGCACGTGAAAAGTTGCCCTTTTTGAGATGCTTGCAGAGCTTTTACCGGGAGGTCTTTTAATGCATGTAACAAAATACGTAACATAGCTGCTTTCTGAAGGATCATTTGTACCTTTACGACTGGCTATATATAGTCCAGGAATATTAGGGGTTTCGCCTCGGAATGAGAGATAGTCAGCTATAAACTTGTATAAACCTTTATTTTGACACCCTAAAACTTGTCTCAAAACCTACCTATCGTAGGGTGTCCGCGACCACAGATATTTCAAGGTCAAAGGTCAAAAAATCATTTTTTTTTTTTTTTACACATTTCTTGCAAATATCTCGTTTCCTATGGGTTTTATGCTATTTGTATTTATTATAAATATTGTAGAGGATTAAATTCTCTACAACTTTTGTTTAAACATTTTTTTTATATCTTGAACCATTTTCGAGATAGAGGGCAGAGCGCGCGCAGTGTTTAACTATTTAGAGTATCATTCGAGGTCAACCTGTAGTCCCGATTAAAAACACGCCGTATAAAGTTTATAAATTATTGATAAATATATAATTCTAAATAATTTGCATTTTTGATTAACTATTACGTTATAATTAATAATTTTTTTCAATAATTCAGTATCTATTCATTTAATAATACTGACCTACTCGTGTACTTATAAAGTTATTAAGGGAAATACTTTAATTACATTTTAAGTAGAAAATAATTAAGTACATCTATATTGAAATCCGTAAACTTATAGATTCTTTTAAAAACGTTAAAAATTATACCTGGGACAACGGACCTCTATTGTATAGTACGAACCTTTCTATTTATAGCCAGAAAGGACAGATGTTCAATTGCTTACTCACAACCGGTTTCTTTTTCAAGGAACCACTGTTATTCGTTAGTTTTGAATCGTATCTTGGTAACTACGGACGTACAATTTTAATAGTGATGGATAATTTGTGTTTTATATGTAAAAAGTCAGATTCGGAAGGTGAATCATTAGTGAATCTAGTGCGTGGTATACAAACTCTGAGAACTGCAAGTCTCGAACGAAACGACGGTCTTATTGATTATTTAAAAACCGTAACCTCTGTAAAAGTGCATGAAAAGTACCGAACTGTTTACATTAGCAAAAATTGTATATTAGCAGCAAAACGACGACTAGAACAAGATGAAACTACAGCTTCTCCAACTGTACCGCATAAAAGACTAAGTGAAGTGTTCGATTTCAAGAAGCAGTGTTTTTTTTGTGGTGAAATAGCTGACGAGGCCGCAGAGACAAAGAAAAAAGAAAAGTATAGACGCAAGATAAGTGCAGTGAGTACTCTTGAGTTTAAAGACAATGTTATGAAAAAAGCAGAAGAACGTGGTGATACTTTCGGAGAATTGGTGAAAAATCGTATATTTTTTCAATATGATTTAGTTGCTGCTGAAGCTAAATACCATGCTGTTTGTTATACGAATTTCTTCACAATTAAAGTACCATCGTCTCATCCGAAACTTCGTCAAGATAATCAAGTTTCAGAAGCTATGATAGAGATTTTCAATTACATAGAAAATAATAACGATTCACAATTTACACTAAAAGAGCTTAAAGATGTCTTGATAGGGTATGTACCAGATGATAAAACTATGATTTCAAGGCTACAACAAAAGTACTTAACCAATATAATAATTACGAAAAAAGTAGGAGCTTTTACGATCATTTCTTTTCGTGATACACGCGCTAATATTTTATCAAAAGCTTGGTACGATAATAAAAACTTAAATCCTCAAGCAGAAAGACTAAGAACTGTAGAAGAGAACACGGAGGAATTTGAAATTTTACAGCGACTGGAAGACGATGATGAAGAAGAAGAAAATTGAAATTAGAACTTGTAGTTCTTATTATTATTCAATTTTTTTAATTTCAACGTTCATAAATGTATGAAATGGTATTTTTCAATAAAAACATTAAAATTAAAAATTTAATTCTTTTCTTTTTATTTAGTTAGGAAGTAATTAGTATAAATAAGATTAGAATTAAAAAATAATTAAAGTATTTCCCTTAGTAACTTTATAAGTACACGAGTAGGTAAGTATTATTAAATGAATAGATACTGAATTATTGAAAAAAATTATTAATTATAACGTAATAGTTAATAAAAAATGCAAATTATTTAGAATTATATATTTATCAATAATTTATAAACTTTATACGGCGTGTTTTTAATCGGGACTACAGGTTGACCTCGAATGATACTCTAAATAGTTAAACACTGCGCGCGCTCTGCCCTCTATCTCGAAAATGGTTCAAGATATAAAAAAAATGTTTAAACAAAAGTTGTAGAGAATTCAATCCTCTACAATATTTATTAAATACAAATAGCATAAAACCCATAGGAAACGAGATATTTGCAAGAAATGTGTAAAAAAATCGATTTTTTGACCTTGACCTTGAAATATCTGTGGTCGCGGACACCCTACGATAGGTAGGTTTTGAGACAAGTTTTAGGGTGTCAAAATAAAGGTTTATACAAGTTTATAGCTGACTATCTCTCATTCCGAGATTCTTGCCCTCATTTGACTAATATTCCTGGACTATATAGGACGTCACTGTGCATGGTATGCGGGTAGATATAAGCTGAATTTGTACTGTACGTAATTTATAATAAGTTACAAAAATGAAATTCCAAGTGTGTGCGTCACGAAAAGTGTTACAAATATCCTGTAACTGCGCGCGGAAAAAAATGTCAACTTAAAATATTTTCAGGTAGCTAATGAAACCTTTATCACTGTAATTAATGCGATTCCTGCAAGAGTAACTATTTATTATACGTGAGCTCCCCAGGCAGTAAATTTGCAATTTCGGAATGTGATTGTGAAAAACTATGAAATATATATATATTTTTTATTAACGCGACAAAGCATCACATGCAAAGTGTTTATGATAATACTTCGCACTAGTATAAAGTTAAGATTTGCTTTCCTCTTGCTTTCTATCGGCCTAGTTTTTATCTTTACTGTAAATAGCATTACATGTAACGCCTATGAAGATTAGACACTTGTTAGTAGAGATGAAAAAAATATGAATATATTTTTCTCCAACCTTCCCGAAAGACGGTTGGCGTCCGAACTAGGAAGGAATCTTCGGTCTAATGGTACGGTTTGCAAGGAACGTCTTTTGCGATCATCACTGAGTGGTTGCGCTTAACGATCATCGCTGAACAGTAATTGCCAGTGATGAACTTTACTAGAAGCGTCTTTTCTCCAGTGTTTATTAATATTTTTTTGACGGTCAGTTCAGAGTTTCGCAAAGAAGGTAGTTTATGGATTTTGGTTGATTTTGAGTAGAATACATAATTCGTAGTAACGCGTTTCTTCACATTAGTACATGCCGGTATGAAATTTTCCATCATTAACCTTTATTGTGTTTAATTAACTAAAATTTAAAATATGTATTTTTGATGCTATTTTATTTTTTGTCCGGTCACATAGGTGATCGCTTAAACGATTAACAAATGACGACAATAAAAACGCACTCATTGTCTTAGACACGTTCATATCTGTACATACTGTGTTCCGGTCATAAATAGCGGGATGTGCTGCCACGGCTTCAGTCAGTTTGCCATTTCTTCAGTAGAAAATTCATACTTGGCGGATGTTTTATTTTCACCCACCATGCAGTACAAACAACAATTTGAAACACAAGTGTGTAACACAAAAACATGTAATTATAAGTGTAACACAACGTGCAACAGTGCCGTCCTTGTCGAATGGTCGCTCACGACTATGATCATACTTCAGGGTTGCCACCTTTTTTAATTGGAAAATCCCTTGTTGACATTTCCCTGATTTCCAGATAAAAATAATATTTTCCCCTGACCTTTAGTTTACATTTTTCTGTAAGGATTGATGATTACGACGTACTTTACGCCAAAATACTTATGGCATTACAAAATTGCTCCGTAGTTACACTGCAAAAAAAAAAAAAAATCCTTAACCATTTTGTCCGCAATCATCAAAACCATTTTATATAATCTGGTAGCAGTGCACGATTGATGATAGAACTGCCAAGTATAGCATGTGCATCGCAGTATACCCGGACATTTCCCCCTATTTCCCTGACAGTTTTCGGGGCTGCGGTGGCTGAGCGGTTACACTGCCCTCCTCCCACCAAGGCGAATCAGGTTCAATTCCCGGCCGGGTAACTCCCGGATTTTCGCAAGTGGGAATCGTGCCGAACGATGCCGCTGGTCGGTGTGTTTTCTCGGGGGGAAACACCCCCCCCCCCTCATTCCATCACGCCCTTTCATTCCGGTGCTGCTCCAATCTCACCTCGTTTCACCCTCGTCATCTTTCAAGACGCCCAAATCACTCAACAACCCTGACAGTTTTTTCGAATTCCCTGACATACCTGTTTTCCAGGTTAAGTGGGAACCGCGTACTTGCATTGGGACTGTGCGACGTACATGGACCTGATTTGGACTCTAGCAACTCTTGCGATTATCGTTCTTAGGAAGAAAAAATAGTATGCAAAACACCTCGTAACTGTTGCTGGCGATTATCGCAGAGCGGAGGTTCTCGGAGATGATCGCAAAAGACATTGCTTTGAAAACCTACCTATATCCTGCATAAAAGAACCATCCCGGTATTCGCTTGGAGTGGTATCGGAAAACCATTGAAAACCGTATTGAGGGGAGAGTACCTCCCGCCACTCCCTGCCACCCCACGCCCCCTCATACGCACGTTGACTGGCGTGAATTATGAATGTACCAAGGGGACGACGCCCTAGGCCCCCCGCCTAGGGCGTCGTCGCTATGGTCTCCCTATGTCAGGGACATGCTGCTAATTGGCGGGGGAGGGAGGCCTGCTGCAATCATACGTATGCGTACGGAAAAGGAAATGTGTATTCCTGCAACACTATCCGTGCTCCACTGTGCACGCGACGCATAGGAAATGGCGATATATTTTCTTCGTGTTGTGTACATAGCATTTCCGGGGAGAAATTAGTAAGCGGCACATTTATTTAAACGTTTTACTTTAGATGTAAAATTATTTATTTCTATCCACATAAAAGAAATAAGCGTGGACTATGTTATTAGCTTAATAGAGCTTTTCATTAGCAAAATCAATTTAACATCGGGTCATGTATGATCAGTTGAACGGAATACTACATTCTTATGAAGTTCTCGTACATACGAAGGGCAGCTAAGAGTAATTCTTTCAAGAGCATAAGTAGACGGAGCCTAGTTTATACACCCCCCCCCCCCCCCCTCCGACATTGCCATCAAAGATGGCATTGTTAAATTTTTGTTATTCAGACTAGTGTTAAAAAGGCAACATTTACACAAAAATATACATTTACATAAAAATGTACATTTTCACAAACGCGCATGCATTTACACAAACGCGCATGCATTTACACACTCACATTCACACTCACACACATATATATATATATATATATATATATATATATATATATATATATATATATATATTCTAATTTTAATTTCATAATTTATTTAAAATGATATAAAATACACCCAGTTATTATTTACTAAGGGTCATTCTATGTGAAATCATAAAAAGGCTGAAGCTGCACCAGCTGTTAGATTTTGATAGAATTTTTTCCCTATGTTACCCTATCCGTAAGGTGAAAGAAAACCATTAATAAGTCACTTATTGTGGAAATTTTTCTGACATTTAAAACATTACATTATGTACTGTTACACTTTATATTTATAATACAAAATTAATTTTGTGTTTTCAAGATGGTGGCTATCTGCTTTCAGCATGACTGTTTTACCCCATTTTTATATCCCATCCTGCATCACCAATGTTGCATTTATAGATCTGATCTTTTGAGTGCTTAGGGTCTACATCTAGAGCAGTGTGCAATATCAAAGTTATTTCGGTTGAAGACTTCCTTTCTAGAAAAAAAAATAGCCTCTAACTCGGAAAAAAATGAAAAATTTGCCGTTTTCGAAGCCAGAAAAAGTTGTGTGGGTGACAAAATAAAAATCTGAGTTCTTTTTATGAAAAATACTCTCTTGATGAATAGCTATAGGGCACACGCTGTCCCATTCTGTTGTTTTCACCCGTGTCGAGTACACGAACCCTTTAAAAAAATAAACTAAAATAAATTTCTTACTCTAATCTATTTGCATTATATAATCCCACTTCATTCTGAATGTAACTAGCAGTAGTATACAAGGGGTATTGCGTGTTAATACACTGTTTAGCCAGTGTAATGTAAAAGTGTTTAAAAATTCACAATTTTGCAACTACATAAATAGATAAAAATAAATAAACATTTACCTACTGTACTGTAATTTGAAAAGTATAGATATTTTAACTTAAGAAAAATCAAAGGCGAAATTCGCTAGTTATTTTAAGTCGTTTTACTACATGTAATGTGAACCACACTATAACGTCTGAAAGTCTGAAGATGATGAAACTGTTTCATGAGATTGCATCGTACAGATTAGCACATAATTAGACGCATCCTGCTTGGAGCTTCAGTCTTTCGTTGTCGGTCCTGTGTATTCAATTGGAATGATAATGGAGTGTTACGTTCGCTGTTCTGTTACGGACGAGTGTCATAAAGTGGTTTACTCTAGATCATCATAGTTAATAATTGAAAGTGACATAGATGATGAAATAAAAACATTAATTAGACTTGGAACAGGTGTCGAGTGGATGATGATGTAAATATGTGTACCTACATACGATTACAAGAAATATGTTGACAAGTTCTTCATTTGTGTGGTAACAAGTGTTGACTAATTTGCCACGTACAAGAAACCTATTTTGAAGTCCTTAAGGGAAATCACTATGAAGCTAAACATGAACACGTGAAACTGATATCAGGTAAGGCTGTATGTGCACGCTGTTTTCAAAAGTTTCATGAAACCGTAGAATTAGAGTTTGACGGAAAAGAACACAACAATGGTGGCAATTTTGAGCCAGAATGCATTGCTGTAGAGTTGGTTAATCACGCATATGCTGCTCTGGGTGAATCTCCTATTTGTTTACAAAGGTTTCCTCAGTGTACAAGAAGACGAAAATGGAGCAAAAGATTAATATCCTATCATGTAAAATTAGATGAAAATTAGAAACAAGTATTTTATTTACCAATGATGCTACGAACAATGAAGAAATTGCTCCAAATAATTTAGAATACCTTGAATTAATAGAAGAATTAAAGAAGAAATTCGCACTTTTGATGAGAAATACGAAATTTTTAAGTTTTGTGCCAAAATGCTGGAGCGTTTCTGAAACCAAAGCCAAGTTTAAGTCCAGTGAATATTTAGTAAGAAATGCAAGAACTCTAAAGGCAAAATATGGTTTGCTACCAAATGTTAACAAAAGAAGTGAAAATCGCTTAATTAATGAAACCATAGAAATAGTAACATGCTTTTACAATAATGATGATTTAAGCAGAATCATGGCTGGTTGAAATGACTTTGTAACATCTCCAAGTGGAGCGGGGCCGCGGTGGTTTAGTGGTTAGACTACTCGCCTCCCACCTTGGCGAACCGGGCTCGATTCCCGGCGGGGTCACTCCCCGGATTTTCGAATGTGGGAGTCGTGCTGGAAGATGCCGCTGGTGAGCGGGTTTTCTCGGAGATCTCCCGTTTCCCCCGCTCCTTCATTACGGCGCTGCTCTACACTCACCTCACTTAACCCCCATCGGCTCTCCAGACCTCGATGTTAAGAGCCGCCCATTTCTCTTCAAGTGGATGGTACTCTAGTACTCTTTAATTTAAATTAAGTTTACTATAAATTGAAAGAAATTCATCAATATATAAAGATAGGGTTTTCAAAGTTTGCTTTAATGCTAGCTGGTGCCAGTGGCACACATTCTGTATGTGTGAAATTGATGTTTGTAGCTACAGTGAGTACAAATATGTAATGAAAATGATTGTTTGTGATGATTCAAAAGAAAGTAGTCTGCTTTCATAATGTCATAAATGTCCTGGAGTTGATGTACTGGATGGAATCATCTGTTGAGGAAGATGAACTACTGAAGTGGAATGAAGTACAAACAATGGTTGTCAACGACCACTGTGAGCTTACCATCATAGAGAAAAAAATATATCAGAGTTTTTGATTGATCTAAAGGAGAAGTTGATCGTTATCTGAATTTTTAAAATAAAAAAAAGAAGATATTACTTCTGTTGACGGCTTAATTTTAGGAGATTTCTCAGAAAATAATACTTTCGTGAAGCAAGATGAAATAGTGACATTTCATTGGGTTAACGCACAAGCCACATTACACCCATTTGTTGTATAGTACAAAGAAAGTGGTTCCAGAAAGTGTGAAACCTTTTGTGCTGTCTGTGAATATTTTACACACAACACTGTAGCTGTTCACACCTTTCAGAAAGTTAAGCTTCAACATTTGAAAGACAGATTTCTAAACTGGACAAAAGTGTATTATTTTAGCGAGGGTCCAGCTGCTCAATACAAAAACATAAAAAACCTGGCTAAGTACAGAGATGCTTTCGGTCTTTTCGGTCTGTCTGCTGAATGGAATTTTTTTTTTTGCCACATCACATGGCAAAAGTCCATGGGATGGTGCCGGAGGTATAGTTTAAAGTCGTGTGACAAAGGCTAGTTTACAAAGAACCACTGAAAACCACATTGTTTTTCCACAAGAAAGGTTCGAATTTTGTTCAAGTAAAGTTTATGGAATAACATTTTTCTTTGTGCCGTCAGAAGATATTGTTTGTGAAGAGAAGTTACTTAAAAAACGATTTCAGGAAGCTGAAACCATTCCCAATACAAGACAGTACCATGGTTTTGTTCCAGTAGATGGAGATAATCTTGCTGTCTACCAATACCCATCATCACAGAACTATTTAGTGGTACCCATCACCAAACCACAAGAAGTTGTTGTGCCACACCTGAGTGAATATGTGTGTTTTATTTATCACGGTGACTGGTGGATTAGAATTGTTACAAGCAAAGAAACGGTGGAGGGAGAAAAAAAGAGTACAAGGTCATTTTTTTTTCATCCTAAAGGCTCAAGCACTCGCTTAAAACTTACAAAGGAATTGGTATGGGTAAAACAAGCGAATATTTTAAGAACGTTGTCACCACTTGAGCTAGTCAATGGAAGAACAAACATAAGCAACAAAAGAGTGAAATGTTATCGGCTATTTTCACAGAGAGAACGGCACATACTATAAAGTAACATTGCTGCATAAGCATGGAGTTTGTACATTTGTATATATATATATATATATATATATATATATATATATATATATATATATATATTAGTATTAGTGTACAAACAGTGACTGTAGAGTGAAAATTGAATTGTGAATGTACATAAACAAGAATAAATGAAGATAAAGCAGTAAATTTATTTGACTGGTACTACAGCTAGGATGAATTAACTTATGCTGTGATTAGGCATTTGTTATGCGTAAAGCTGTTTTTAATGTTTTGAGGTAACTTGCCAGTACGAAGAAAACTTTATTGGCACACTCTTCAACTAAAGCAAAGGTAATTCACATTTGCAATCCTTTGATACACTTTAATCAATCAGATTCAGAATGAAGTGAGATTATACAATGTAAATTTAAATATCGATTTTTTTTTTTTTTTAATGTCCGGGGTACTCAACAGAGGTGAAAATAACAGAATGAAACAACTTGTGCTCTATAGCTATTAATCAAGAGTATCTTTAATAAACATACTCAAATTTTATTTTGTCCCCCACATAACTATTTCTGGCTTCGAAAACGGAAAATTTCCATTTTTTTCTCCCCAAGTTGGAGATTACTTTTTTCTAGAAAGGAAGTCTTCAACCCACATAACTTTGATGTTGCACGCTGTTCAACATGTAGAACTAAGCACACAAAAGATCAGATCTATAAAAGTAACTTTGGTGAAGCAGGTTGGGGTATAAAGTGGTGTAAGTCATCTGAATGTTGAAAACAGATGGCCGCCATCTTGAAAATACAAGATATATTTTATAATATAATTATACAGTGTAATAGTATATTATGTAAGCTTTTAAATGATACTAAAAGCACCACAATAGGTGATTTATTGAAACAAGTTACTAGTTGTGTAAAGCTCAGAAATCTGTGAAATTTGCTTGTGTGTATGAAAAATGACTGACATCATCCACTTGCAGGTAAAAATCTAAATGAATGTTTATATTTCACCTTGAGGATACGGTTACATAGGAAGAAATTTTTATCAAAAAAAAAATTGCGCATCTTCCATTTTTTTTGTTGAATGATTTAATATGGAATGACCTCAAAACAATATGCTTCCATACTACTAATCGTTGTTATTTCTATCTGTTAGCGCAAATTCCATCTTGGTTATCACTGCGTTGCTTGATATTCACTTATTATTTACACATACACGACCAAAATGTCACTGTCGTAGAATTATTGTCCACCACTCACGCATCAAGTGCCACTGTCTTACAGTCCAAACTGTACGTCTCGATATCTGCGCCAGAATGCAAGGGCGGGAGAAACGGGAGATCCCCGAGAAAACCCGCCGATCGTCATCGTCCGGCACGATTCCCACATGCGAAAATCCGGAGTGACCCGGCCGGTGATTGAACCCGGATCGCCTTGGTGGGAGGCGAGCAGGCTAACCGCTCAGCCACCGTGGCCCCTGCACTCGGCATTAATGACCATGCTATACTGCTGATACACAGAGTATTTGCGCAACGACTTCAAAGTCGTTCATTCTTCCAGAGAGGGTAGTGGCGTCAGACCTAATCACGGCTCGTGTGGTGGCTTTGCTTCCCCCCCCCCCCCCCCCCCTTCTGGGTACCCGGCTTTGTCATCCTGGTGGGACTGTGTACGAGGCAACCGCGTGTGACAATGCTGTGTATCATCACACCTCCCTTCTTTAATACATTCTAAACGATCAATATTGGCTCAGCTATTCAGTTTCTTCACTCTTTTTTATTCAAACCTTTGAATAAATCATCCCGTGTATAACATGTTTGGATGTTTCCTAAATATGTCGTGTATCACAGAAGTTTTATACTTCTCTTAACATAAAAGAACCTAATTTCTCGTTAAATAGAACATTTACTTATACCCTACCTATAAATTATAGTATTCTATTTTAATTAATATGGACAAGAGACTGGGAGAAAATTTGTGTGTTGGTAATGCCTAGTGAGAAACAGTTCTTGTGCAAAATATGATCACATTGAGCACACTAATTCAGGGCGTTGTCCCTTTGGTGTGATTTTCTAGGCTAGGTTAAGCTTTCTTTGCATGAGGCGGAGGAATATACTGGAAGCAGTAGGGCTTCAGAAAGTTTCGAAGTAACCGTTAATGGACTGTAGTGTCGATATTAGAGCTAAAATTTTACCTTCATTCCTAAAAAAAATTCTGGATATTCCTCTGAATGGTTCTTTTGTAATACCTATCTCTTTATGTATAAGAATGGTTTTGCACTCAATAAATCATTCCAAAAACTGAGTTTACGAGCTACTACGAACAACCTCTAAATTATGTCAAAACTAAAAATAACATACAAAATGTTTTCCAAGCGCCACATTTTTGTAATAGATACTCGCACCCACGCGCACACCTAGCCGTGCTTACCATTTATCTTTTTTCAAAAAGGAAAAAGTAGAGAGAAAAATCCGTGAGATACCATAAAATCGACTGTAATTTTGATTATTTGTATAGTCCATGTAAATCTTCGTGTAGAATTTTTGTTATTTGTATTTGGGCGAGGGGTTTTTAACTACTATAGTGACATGATGCGAATTTAAGTAATTTTCTTTGTAGTAAATAACATTTAATTACATCAGAGTCTTAAGAGTGGGAAGGGGGGGGGGGGGACCGCATTTACACTCTTGTTACCGAAGCAAATTTGTATACTCACGAGAACTTGCAGTTTGTTTAATATCAGCACCAGTAAAGTATTTTTCGCTTTCACTTATATTAGGTTGCCACACTGCTATCTGACGTCCACACTAATAGAAAGTGTTGATCTATTTTTCCTTAATTCTCACTTTTAAAGCAGTAAGATTGTTGACGACGTATATCCAGCATTTTGTGGTGTACGATATTGAACTAAAATACATGGTTTCGCTAGTAGATTCATTCATGTTATTGCAAAGCTTGTAAGCACGTGTGGTGTATTCCTTCTTACGTTGTAGTTATCGAAATTTGAAACGGTTATGCCTCTACAGATCGAGTAGAGGCACCCAGTAATTATAACAAATGCAACCAAGTTTGGCTGCTAGCCAAATCACTGCTATTTTAATCTACGCCTATATCATTAAAAGGACAATTATTCTGGACATTACTGGATTCAAATTGTCGAATCAGGTCAACTCCCACTTTAAATTCTGCAAATTGTGTGTGGTACTAATGGGTTGTTCTCCCTGAAGCCATTATTTAGTCAATTTAGCAACTGTCCATTCCAGTTTAATATGCGTTGTTATAGATGTTTTAAAGTGGTAATATAATCCTGGTTCGGCAGAAACAAGAAATGACCAAAGAAGTATTTGGGATTTAAATAGGATACGTTGCAGATTACACGGGAGTGATATATTAAAGTGAGAAGGCATTATCAGTGAAAAGCACGGGGAAAAAATTTAGACCATTCATAAGGTCTTGTCTTTTCTGTTTGATCATATAAGATATTTTAAATACTTTTCATGTCACACCAATTGTGAATCGTAATGTGTGTTTGTAGGAAAGCCGCAACCTTTCAACTTCTTATTTAATGTACGAGACACTTAGTCAAACACGTCGAAACGTCTGGACTGGAAGGAGTTTGTCGTATATTTCATCCAGCCACAAAAAGTTGGATGAACGTATTTCTAATTCTTACACGTATGTAAGTGTTTGTGTAACTTTCTTAAATACGTACACTGCGTGTTTTTTATTAACACAGGCTTATCTTTTAAAATGGGGCCGCGGTTGTGTAGTGGTTAGACTAATCGCCTCCCACCTAGGTGAACTGGGTTCAATTCCCGGCGGGGTCGCTCCTGGATTTTTGTGGAAAACGTGCCGGGAGATGCCGCTGGTCGGCGGGTATTCTCGGGGCTCTCCCGTTTACCCCCGCCCTTTCATTCCGGCGCTGCTCTACGCTCACTTCATTTTATCCCCATCGACTCTCAAGACCTCGATGTTAAGAGCCGCCAAAATCTCTCCTCTTCTCTCCTCTTCTCTCCTCTCCTCTCACTTTTATTTGACTTGCTCTTGTGTAATGAATAAGATGAGAAACTGAAAGTCTTTTCCGGCTTGTGGCGGCGTCTTTGCACGGCAGTCTTCGTGCTCAGTATCCGTATAGACACGGAAGTACTGTCTCCACGTTTTCTAATTGCGGAGTGCGGAACGATTTACAGTTGACAGTGTAAGCAACGTTGGTACTTTGTTCCTGCAATAAATAATGTTGCCTGCCTAGGCCATAAGTCATACGGGGTACATTTAAAGTTACTATTTTCAGAAACGGCTCTTGGGTACTGAATTGTCTGGTCACAAGCATATTTACAAACCGTGTCACGTCCGTAAATCCGCATGGATCTGGTTTCCTATCTAAAAAAGGGTACATATACGCTGTCATATTTGGAACTGTGTTTAAAACTGTGGAACTGGCACCACGACGGTGTGATTAACAAACGTGATCATCACTGTGAGAAATCCATATTTAATTTGACAAATAGGGCACCTCCTTTTTTTTTATTGTATTTTATTTTGCGTAAAACGTTGCAACATCTATAACTACTACTTTTCAACAAGGAAAAGACAATATTGTTTGTTGCCTTGTCGTCATGCACTTATTACAACTTGTTGACTGCCACATAATATAGTAGAATCTCGTGTATGTGGTCCTCGTTTATCCGGATTTCAAGTTTATCCGGATTAACAATTACAGTACACTCTGGATTTTATTGCGTATTTTGTTACTAAATTAAGTTTTACTGTGCTCAACATCACTCTATTTCCTGATGAATATGCTAGCACTGTTATGCTTAACATCAGCCAACTGATGGTAGGAAAAGTCTGCCTGATAATACATTGTTGCAGTTTTGATAAATGCCTATTTCTCTTTATGCCTCACTGTCGGTAAAATTTTTGGGCGAAATGATTATAATTAAGCCTTTAATCGTTCCAGAAGAAAGTGTCTCGAATGCTGGAGTTAAACGAAACGAGCCATAAAAGAATATAAGGCCGACAGCTAATTGAGTGTATCTTCGAAAATGACGTCCTCCGAGGAGGGCCAATCTGCTGTTTTACGCAGAAGCATAAGGTGAAGTTTTCTGCGTGTTATTGATGGTTTTACATAACTTCTATAACGTGCAAAAATAGCAGTGGCATTCGCCTAGTAAAGTTGGTAACGATGGATGGAAAGTAGTTCCATATCTTAACGTCGAATAAAAAGTGTAAGGTAACCATTTGTGATAACTTGAAGTTATTTGTTTCGCTTTTTGTTTTTTAATGCATTGACGTGTAAAAATGAGCAGATTTGTAAAGTTTTTACTTTCTTAATATTTTCACAGTTTGATTTGACCGACGCATGATTTAAGTCACGAGTCCCATTGCAATGTTAATTTTACATAGCGTGGAAGATTACACAACGTGCATACAAGTAGATCTTAAGCAGGGCTCTTTAAAGTGCTCAGTTTACCATGAACAGCCTATAGGTATGGTGTAGTCGTGCAGTCCCTCTCCCCGGCAAGTGGATCAAAGACACGCTAGGGTCGCACGCTTTCCCAACTTCGTTCACGGGTCGGCGACCACCAATCCCCCAGTCAACACTGTTGCTTCCTCGCCCTCTGCACCCTTCTACGTATCGTCAGGCAGTGGCGTGTCTGCGGGGAGGGGATAAGATGACAGTGGACTAAAATATTTTCTGTGAAACCATAGTTTGTACGAATACGTGTATCTTAGCAAATACGAGTTCTGGGAATACAATACATTGCCGGAAAGGGTAAAAACCAGGTATCTGTGGCCACATAGCTGTTATTTTTTCATCATATTAAGTGTATTCGGAGAGAAAAAAATGTCTTAAATTGGTTTTAAAAATATAGAGCTTGCTTAAGCAGTTTCCTTGCGAGGAAGGAGAAAAGTAAAACTATGCGTCAGTAGTTTAATTTGGGGGCTTTCATCGCGTGTAATGACGTCCCACCCGTTCGCATATAATTTCTGTGCAGCGCAGGTAAAGGGCACTATGTACAGTATATTTTACAAAACAAGGTTTTGACATTGTCTTAATGTATTGTATATATTTAGTGCAGCACTTGCCTGTCACTAAGTAACAATATTTCTGAAATTATTGTGAATTTATTTTCGTCGTTTTCTCATGCGAGACACAGAATAATAAATTGTTAAATTTTTATTATTTTTTCAGATATGACAACTGTCTCAGCAGCTTACTATGATTTCAAAATAGCTGCCCAGGTATGCGCAGTGCTCAAACTCGCCTTGTTATTAAATATTGGACGTACTATTATCGATAAATAGGTATCCATCGTAGAGTGGACTTACCTGCGTTAAGGTGGTCGCCTGGATAAGCCGCCGATCGGCGTGCGGAGATCAAACAGAAAACTTTATATTAAAAAACTGTCCGGCGTGTCTGAGTGAGGTCTGCTTACAAATAGTGTTTAAGAAACGTTACGCGTCTCTATAAGTTTTTCATTTCCTCCATTTCTCTATAGAATGTTTTCGTGATAGTGAAAATGGCTCGAACGGGTGTTTTCACGGTCATTTTCAGGTATGGACATTCCAGTACAAAACATTAAAAAAGGAATAGGGACGTGCATCAAACCTTTATTTCTATTATTACGTCATAAAATGGCATGGTCTCTCCACTGAAAGTCTCGTAGAGGCGCTTCATCGATGGCAAGACTGGACGCCAGTTCAGTGTTTGCACGTAGAGGCGATGAGACAGTTGTTGCGCATGTCTCGGTCGCCCCTAGCACTCCCATGCTTTTAAGGCCTCAGGCGTGTAAAATTCCTGCAACCGTCTACCTTTAAACGGTCATCCCACTTTTCTTCCTCATCCGTTATTCGAAACCAAATAACAAGTATTTTGGAAAACTTATCAGAGAAATAAAATACATTTGACTCGTAGGTCGCGCGCAGTGTCTTGTGCAGCTAAACAGACATGCGTTCATGCATGCATTACAGTGAGGTAGCGCAGTGATAAACCTTACTCACTTCGGAATATCCTAGGTTCGATTCTCGGACCGGCCATCCTTATTTCGGTTTTCAATGGTTTCTCGAAACCACTACAGGTGGATGCTGGAATCTGGGATGGTTCCTCACTACAGCCCTTAAAACATGGCTCCACCCCTTTTCCAAAATTCTTCGTTTTCGCGCAATAATTTCGGATTCATAGTATTTACTGACAATGTGCGATTTAAAGAATATAAATTTTACGAGTTGTGTAACATTTTTGTGCGTAATGTTGTGTTTTATCTGCTTGTAGTAAAATGTTGATAACTTATTTATAAAATATAAATATGTTCTCGACGTTTTACAACAAGCGGATAAGACAAGTTAAATTTATACACAAAAATATTAAAACAACTCGTAAAATGAAAATGTTCAATCATCGTACGTTGTCTGTAAATACTATGAATCCGAAATTATGACACGAGAACGAAGAGCTTCTGCGAAAGGGGTGAAGCTGAGCTTTAATAAATACCTTCCCATCTACTGCTTTTTCGTACATACATAGGACATACATACATGGGATATGCATACGTACATAGGACGTGCATACACGATTTTTACATGTCCTCCGTACAAGCAGTGTAACTTGTAGCTGGTTGATGTTCACTCACATGGTAACCATGTACACGCCTGTTTTCAATTTACGTATACGCTTCGAGCATATATAAATTACAGTGTGGACATCATATTTCAACGTATAATCAAACATTAGTTTTGCGGCTTCAAGCCGATAGGTATCTGCGAGAAAATTAGCAGCGATTTTTTTTCTCAGCTGGAATTACCGAAGCTCTGGAAGCCGTAAAACACTACAGGGATTTTAATTCACTGTACGAGAAAACTCGCAGTGCTTTCACTTTGAGTGCGCAGCGCAGCGCAGCGCAGCGCAGCGCAGCGCGACGCGTCACCCACACGTATCTACCTTAATTAAAGTAGGGTTTGATTCCGATGTAGCGAAGTTCGTGCCGGAGACTCTCGCACGCTCCGAACCTACGCGCCAAGGCTGGAGATTAACGCTAATGCTGGTCATTCCTGCAAGCCAAGAACTATAGTCCATTCTGTTACTTTCAATTTTAATGAAGCCCTGCTAAAGTCCTACTTCCAGGATGTTCCTCCGCCTCATACAAACAAAAATTGAGTCCAGAAAATTACACTAAAGTGATAACGCGTCACATTCGAGCGCACTCAAACTAATATTTTGCGTTAAGAACTATTTATTTATAGGCATTACCAGTACACCTATTTTCTCACTGCTTTCATTCATATTAATCACAAATTAAATATAATTTATTAGCAAAATATAAATAAAAGTTATATTTTAGCAAAAATAGCATACATTTATGTTAAAATACACACAAAACGCTTACGATACAAGACATATTTAGGAAACGACCACACGTGTCATACATGAGGTGATTTTTCAAAGGTTTGATTGAAAAAGTGTGAAAAAAACCGTGAACAAGCTATAGTAATTGCGGACAACGGATTATATATATATGTATATATATATATATATATATATATATATATATATGTATATATATATATATATATATATATATGTATATATATATAGACACACACACACACACACACACACACACACATACAGGCTGTTCGGAAACTCACCCCAAAAATTTGGGTGGTGATTCCTTGTGGAAAACAAGTTACATATGTAATGCAACTCGTAGCCTAACCCAACTCATAAGGAAAACATACACCCTTGCAAATAGAGTTTAGAAATAGTTTTTTTCACAAAATATCTGAAACGGCATGGAATTTAACTGCGATTCTCTGGATGATGTTTAGTGTTATCTATATCTACAACTTGTGGAAAAACCGTCGTTAAGACCTTCCGTCTTAATACTAATAATAGGGATGGCCGTCCTCTAATTGTATACAATTTTTTTTTCCTTCAAGTTTTATGCAACGTTGATGTTGTCTTGTTAAGCAATATGCCCTACCTAGCAAAATAAATTCATCGTGTTAAAAGTGCCGAGGACTCATCAGTTCCTTCTAAACCCCGCACAAAATTTTCAGCGGCGGTGATACAACGCCTGGCACGTAGGCAATACTTGTACCCGCGAAGGTACACACATCGTACCAATAAGCTTTTCACGGTAAAGTGAGCACTTTTTAAGGCTCTGCTAAATTTTTCTTTTCTGTTATTTTCTGCCTTTCCACCACTTTTAAATGTAAACATTGCTATATGACTAATAAATACAGTGTATACATTTAATCGCTTTCAAAAGTTAAC
This sequence comes from Dryococelus australis, assembly GCA_029891345.1. Taxonomy (NCBI): domain Eukaryota; kingdom Metazoa; phylum Arthropoda; class Insecta; order Phasmatodea; family Phasmatidae; genus Dryococelus; species Dryococelus australis. The sequence continues at coordinate 301,423,344 of CM056995.1, read as the reverse complement.
GTTTGATGCTGCAATAAAATACATTTATTAGGGGATAATGCCTTTTGGAAGGATCTTAAAAAGTGCTCACTTTACCGTGAACAGCCTATAAGCAAGTGATAGGTCTACTGTTCTTATGTTTATTTAAGTGGGAAATTTACTAAAGTAACACGATCACATGCTGTGCATACGTACTAACATGCCCTGTCGCTGCGATCTCGCTTAGTTAGACATGCATAAAAGCTCAAATGAGTCGGTCAGTACCAAACAAGTGCATGGCACAATAATTATGATAATGGCCAATGTAACTGTATCCCTTTTGGGGTTGGTGAACTGCGATAAACGCCCAATGATTGTCACATTGTTAGGGTATTTATACTGGTAAAGATTACACTCGGATCACTGCAGCATGCCGCAGCGTACACCAAATGCGTGTAAGCCAATTCCTGCCACACAAACCTCGTCATGCTGTATAAACTGCAGTTCTAAACGAATGTAAGCTCAGCACACACGCACACGCACACGCAGAAAGAGAGAGAGTGTGTGTGTGTATGTGTATGTGTATGTGTGTGTCTTTGTCTGTTCACGTGTGATTTTGGGAGTAGTCGGCTAACTAAAAGTTGCTTACGATGTGTTACTCTCCACATGTAGGAAGTATTGCCTACATGTCAGGCATTGAAACCACTAACTACCCCATTGCGAATCGTTAAAATTGTCATGCATATTACTTAGCTTGTAAAGTTTATAAAGCAATAGACTTTTATTTCTGTAAAATTCATTATTTTCACGTGGTTATTGTTTGCCAGTTCACATTTTGAAATACTGCATTGAAAAAATTGGTCTACCAGTGAACAATTGATGTGTATGGGTGGAGATTCAATTTCATCTACCTCCATTTTTTTTAAACTAATTAATTTTGTTTCGTAACTACCGATAAAATAATTTCTCATTAAATTCTTAGGTAATATCGAAGCCTCCGTATCATTCACGAGTGTACAGGAAAGGGATTTGGGGAGGGGGATAACGTTTTGTCATGAAGTGCAGCAGCCACGACTACATATACCAACCCAGACACATATTCTCTGTCATTTAGACTTATTGGCCACAATTACAGCTTCTTAACCGATTTTCTATTTTTTGGTATTTCACTTATTGATACCTCTTATTCGAGTTTAGCCTGTAGAACTCGTTTCGTTACCACAAGTTAGTATTGAGCTTGCACGTAACTCGTGTTGTAAAAAGTTAGTGCAAAATTTAGTCCACTGAAACGAGAGAACGAAATGTTGTAGACGAGTGCATATTCTCTTATTACCCCATAATAAATCAGTAGGCCCAAATAAATCCCTAGCACATCTTTTATTTAATCAGGAAGCTTCAAAAACTTCCTGTTCCAACTTCCTCTGCGTCTCAAAAATACGACACCGTATGCTATTATTTTCCAAATTTTTCAATGCTCTTAGGTACAATAAAATTGCTCGGTTGTGTTTTGCACAATTACGCAGGAATTGTTATTGACCAACGAAGACTGCGAAATATAATCTCACGAAGTACGTGGCCTATTAGATAATACCATAAATAGGTTTTGTATTTTAATTCACACTTATATTCCGCGAAATATAGCGTAGTTGACGTCGGTTAATACCTTTGAAGAGAATTAAGCAAAAATAACGAAAGAATTTTTATTTTACTAGGCGTTCATGGAGTACAGTTTTAACACAGAAGTAAAAGTTGAGCCGGTTTATAAATTGTCTACGTAGACAAAAGCTAAATATGAAGTGTTGCGACTCGGTGTGCCGTTTTCTACTGCGGCGGAAAAAGAATTATAAAAAAAATGCCTGGAAAAAATAATCCAAAATATTATATTTTAGGATGGCATGTTAGGATTTCCAGAAGTTATTCCAGTTACCAACAGCGTATATCCACACGCGAGTTACATAAAATTAGGCCCCTAAAAATTTTAATGGGCAATTGGTCTCCACAGTCTTCGTACAATATAAGTTTCGCAACTAGGCGACGTTATGGAGATTTTACCTTAGGTTTTACAAATTAATAGATCGGACATTTGAAAAAAATTTAATTGTTTGACTGCTGTCGTCATCATCACATCTACAGTAGCCTCTGCACACGACTTACTTGGCAGTTGCCACTTATCCAATAATGAAGGCAATCACGTAGTAACGATTATAAAGTTTGGGGAGGTATTAGTTATGTTCTGTCTTGTCAAACACTATTTCAAATAGAACTTGAAGCAAATAATTCGTAAATTCAAGATATCGCGGATTAAGAGTTTTGACGGACTTGCATGAATATGAGAATGTCACCACGCCAAGTTTATTCCCTGAAAATTCTTATCTCGGCCGCGTTTACTTTAAGGCAGGCTCCATATCTACTAATCCACCCAGCAGATTAGAAGATATTTTTCCGTCCTCTTGATAGCGCTGTGAAACATCTGGCCGCTGGGTTGGTGATTAATCGGGAGTGCCGGCAGTTAAGACTAATGAATATGAAGTGTTTGGTTAATGACGAGCAGCTGCAGTCGATGCGGGCGATAACGCTCTGAACCAGTAGCTTGGACTAAAGCAGCTCCTGTTATTGTTTATATATAGAGTTGGGCAAGTGATGTTCATTACTCCATCTGCACTTGGTGTATTTCGTCAGTGCACTAGTGCCTGCTGCAACCGCTTCGTGAAACAACATTGTTATAATAGCATCTCATTAAATTTAAAACAGTTCCGACCTGTTCCTTTTTTCTGTTTTATTTACTTTATGAATATGCGTGATTTTTTTACTACCGTTTCAGGTCTGTTGAAACACACAATAATATATAAACAAATTATCATAATATTCAGATTTGAGTTGGCACATGTTCATGGAATTACAGAATAAGAAGGTTAACAGGTAGGTACATACATAGCAATTAGATTTGTTTGAGGACAATTTAAAGATTAAAATATTCCTATTGTTTCGGTGGTCAGCTCATCATGTGCAAATATTCCTATTGTTTCGGTTGTCAGCTCATCATGTGCAAATATTCCTATTGTTTCGGTGGTCAGCTCATCATGTGCAAATATTCCTATTGTTTCGGTTGTCAGCTCATCATGTGCAAATACATAATTACGTGTACCCTTAGTTGGCTCACCATTTTCTGTGAGGGTGCGGGGTTCGGTTCGGAGAAAGAGGAATTCGAGAAGCGCGGTAGCGATAAGGACTACACTGCCACGCGCATCAAGCCCGCCATTGCCACTAAGCGCAAGGCTCTGAACTGGCGTGCAGTATCCTATTCGAGCTGCGTGTACCTATAGGACTTCGAGCGGTGACCCTATTATTTTATTGGTGGAAAGATTGTAGGAAGGTTCAGTGCAGGACCCCTTGAGTGATTTTGTATGTATCTTATGTGTATATTTTGAGCTATAGCCCTTTGAAAAAAACCGTTTTTAGTCGTTTTGAGTACTCTGAAATGGCGTTTATGGCGTGGGTAACATTTTGAAAGTACTAAACAGCCTTTGTCTGTAGTGTGTGTTCTTTTCGTAGAACAGCACATTGGATGCGTGTTTAATAATTTCTTGGGAAAACGTGTATTTCAAACACTGCGACGCGGTTTAAGCCCCAGGTAGGCGCGGGCCTTAACAGCGAGAAATTGAGAGCGTAGTGAGGGGAGGGCGCGGTGAGGGGAATATGAAGCAGCGCCGGAATGCAAGGGCGGAAAAAACGTGAGGAATCCGAGAAAACCCGCCGACCAGCGATTCCTACATGCGGAAATCCGGGAGCGACAACGCTGGAGATCGAACCCAGTTCGCCCAGGTGAGAGGCGAGTATTCTGACCACTACATCACCGTGGTCCCACGTGGTTTGGTAACTATTCCCTGCTGTTGGGGGAAATTATGTGCCAGTATTATAATGAGAGTAATGAGTGGAACCAGTCAACTCAAACAGCCTAGTTTTTACCCCCGGTCTTCACTCCGCCCCATGTCACAGCACGCGATGTATCGAATTAACTAATTGGTATATGCGAATTCCTTTTTGTGGATTTTCTCATGGTCACACTCGCGTATACGAAAAAAAAAAAAGATTCCAAGATTAACTGTCAAAATATGCATGTAAATAATAGAGAATTCTGCAGAAGGCTTACTCATCCAGGTAATTTATATACTGTGTGTGTGTGTGTGTGTGTGTGTATATATATATATATATATATATATATATATATATAATATATATATATATACATATATATATATGTATATATATAATGTGTGTGTTTAAATAATTCGTTCTGCAGAATTCTCTCTGTATTAGTGTTATTTGTTAACAACATCTAATCTTGAGTTGATTTATTGATAAATGCTGTTCGTGGTCAATTGAACACTTTTGAAAGCCCCGCTTAAGATCTTTCTCCTCATATTGTATCATTCCGCCATGTTTAAAATGAACATTGCCATGGCCTAATGACTTTATTCATGTCAGTCAAGTGAAAAAGTGAAATCATTAGGGACATAAATGTGTTACTAGTATGCTAATCCGCATTGTAATGTGTATCCAGAGCAAATATATACTAACTAGATTACTCGTAAGTTTAAACATTACACTAACAATACAGTGCCAAGACTTACAACTATTTTACTTAACTTGCTGCCAACGTAACTGGTGGCCTGTATTTCTGTGTGCGGTAGCATATTTACGCTGTTACGGCAGTCATGTTTTTTTATTTTTTTCTTGTTTTCAGAGGTTGATTCCAAAGTGCTCGCTTTACAGTGAACAGTCTGTATGTTTTTTTTTTCCTTAGGTGACATTCTAATGTTATTTTACATACAACAAAGTAGTGACGCATGCCAAATATAAAAGCCATTTAACTACCTACCCTTTTTAAAGAAACATACAAACTCGTCTATTTTTCATTCTGGCCGCACAAGTGTCTCCCTCGAGTAAGCACTGGCCTCGTGTCATCCATCTCGACTCTACAAGCAGGAGGGAACAATGAGCGAATACTGTTTTGCACTTAAACATTTTTAATTTTTCAATTTATTTTAAGATACCACTAGTAGAGATGATGGTTTATCGCGGGAAAAGTTGACTGTTTGCTAGGATTCAACGTAATGTAAATATTTCAGACAGTTTTCTTTTCTCATTGGCAGCCATGCATGTATGAAGCTGCTATCCAATTTAAATTGGGTCAATGAGGATTCTGATACTCTATGACAAAACGTTTTGTGATTGGCCTCGTCGACACACACATACTGCCCATGCCATTAAATATATACCAGCAATCATAACACCAATATACGAGAAAACATATCACACAATATACCATCCATTATAACCCAAGCATACAAAGCAAATTTACAGACCAGGCCAACCTGCAACAGAATATTCTGGTTTCTTGAACAATGATGTTACCATAGCCCATTTGAGTCTGTTTGGAAACAATCCTGTATTGAAGATGTCATTACAAATATGGCTTAATGGAAAAAATGAATTCAAACGCGCATTGCTTTAATAAACTACAGCTAATGCCATCAAACCTGCTAAATAATTTTGGTTGCAAAGAATTTATTGTTTTCTCCACTTCTTTTGGTGTTGTGTTTGTAAAAGATATAGCAGGGTATTATGTACTCTGTAGTGTATGAATTTGGTTTATATCTTGTTTAACGTTTTTTTTAAATCGCGTTTTCTAGCACATTTAAGTAATATGAATTAAATGTATCTGCAAATAATTTAGGATCTGAGGATATGCAGTCATTTACTTTTAGGTTTACAACTGGACATTGCTCTGTTGTTTTTCCTGTTTTGTATTTTACAGTATTCCATGTAGTTTTTATTTCGTTTTGAGAATTCTTAATGAGGTTATGGAAAAAACCCTTATTTTTTGCAGATTTTATGACCTTACTTAAAATTTTGCAGTATTACCTGTTGTAATTCATTGTGTCAAGGTTGCTGTTCTTCTGGCGGCTTTGTAGAAATTTCTTTTGTTTTCGCAGGAAATTTTTACTCCTTTGGTGAGCCATACATTTTTTTCTTGATTTGTATTACTGTGGGTCAATCGGGATGGGAAACATTTGTCAAAACAATGGAGAACTTGGTTAGAAAAATAGTTGAATTTTTCATTCACTTCGGTACAAGTATACAATGTTGACCATTGCTCCCTGCTGAGCTCGCTTTTGAATTGTATGACATTTTACAACGAAAAAATTCGTATTTTCTTATAATAAATGCTTTTGGAGGGCATTTTTATGGAGGGCATAACCAATATTTGTGCATCATGATATTATAAGCCATTTATTATTGGGAGACAGTGGCACTCTGCAACTGCATTACTATCGACGAAACTGTTATAAATTGTTGTCTTACTGGTTCCTTCTATTCTGGTAGCAAAGTTTACTATGGATTTAAGGTTAAAGGTACTGATTTGGCTATCGAGTTCACTTCTTTGGTTGCTTTCTTTTAAATAATCAATGTTGAAGTCTCCACAGTGATTAATTTCTAGATTGGCTCTATAAATGGCTTTAAGATTTGCTTCAAGAAATTTTAAGAAGTTACTAAATTTGGCAGAAGGGGCTCTGTATATAACGAGGATCCCCACTTTTTCAAATTTGTTAGTTATTACTTCCACATAACTGCATCCAAACATTTGGTCTTCACATAAAAAATGTGTCTTTTTTAATCATTAAATTATTTTTGATGAAAATACAGGTACTACCCTTAGTTATGCTATTTCTACAATAAGTGGCACAGAGGGAATAACCAGGAATTATAATTTGCTTAGCAGAGGATTCAGATAAATGTGTTTTTGTTAGACATAATAATTGTACATCCAAATTGCGTTCTGCGGATACTTTGTCCAAGAACACAGAAAGCTAATCAATTTTGCTTATTAACCTCTAATATTCTGATGGAATAAATACAAATTACTTTCGTTAATTTTTGTAAATTTTTTTAATATTTGCACAATTATTGAATGTTTCTTGTATTGAGTGTAAAAGTAAAACTTGTTTGTTACATGAATTAGGCCTTATGCGCATGGGTTTCTTTAGCCTAAAAAATTCCATGGTTTCCAACGATTACCTGGATATTTTGAATAGAACCATGGTCTATAAGAATCCTACTAGCAATGAGGTCAGCAAATTTCCCTTTGCCAGCACGACTCAGATGCAGACCATGTCTCGTGTGGTCAGGACTGATTATCTCCTCTAGACCAATCACACCAACATGGCTCAGTCTGCCAGACCTAGCACAGCGCTGCATGACAGTGTTAGCTGTCTGTGCCTTCCTTTGTAAGAAAGGCTTATCATACCGCTGCAGTGCGTCACAGACCAACACATTTGTGTGACTGGTGTTTCTGGCAATGTTGTGGATGTCTGCTCCAACTGAATAGTTTTTGTCCCGATCAATACTGTTGCCTATCCCCCCAACAAAAACAACCTGATCTGACTTGCAAAAGTCTTTACTTAAGCTACTTACATTTTCTGCCACTCTGCCAATGCCTGCATTAGGTTTACAAAACGTGATAATGGAATAACCCTCACCTAGTTTGTCTTTTATGTGCTCTCCTAGGCCTCTCGCGTGACTACTTCCGAGGATCAGCACTTTTCTCTTGGGCTTTGCTGAGTTGTTGGGTAATGGGAGGGTGATGAACTCAACTTCTTCCTACAGGTCTGCAAGGACAGCACAGCTGTTGCTACAAGGGTTTGTTGCCTCGTGGACCTGTGAACTGACAAGTGGTAAGAATGGATCACCGTTTTTTTTTTTTTTTGTTCCTACACTTGTAAAAACTCTGTAATCACTCCTGGCCTCTTGGGAGACTGGCAATTCAGAGGATGAACAGATGTCTCTATTCTCCCTTGTTACTACTGCCAGCTTGCTGACAGTTTTTGAGTGCTCTGATTTCCAGTGTTCAATTTCATATTTCATTCTTTCTAGTTCTCTCTCTGTTCCATTTGTTTCTGAAGCACAACAGAAAGCTGTTTTGCTTCATCCAGTCTCCCCTCAACATGCCAATAAAAACACTTCGTCACCCACAGGAACAACATTGGCATTAACTGTTGCACAAAGATAGTGAAACCATCTGTTACAATGATTACAAGCGATTCCTCCTTCAACAACTAACCCGCAATGTTTACATCCATTTATGTCTAAAAATGCTGCAATTTCATCTGCTCTGTTTAAATATCTGCTAGTGTGTTTAAATCATGTCTGTTCCTGATGATGTGGAAAATATTTCCAGAAGCCCTTGCCAAGTAAAATGTTTGGAATTAATCATAGACCTATATTAGTACGTTGTTAAAAGTCGTTACATAAACAAGCTAAGCCTATGGGAACAAATGTAGACAAAATGTAAAACAAAACAATCACAAATACTTATTCTCCGCTAAATATTAGAAAGGCTGATAAAAACTTGATAGGTTTTTTATTTATGACTTCGTTCTAGGTTTGTACTTGTTTACTTGCACAAGCCATGATGAGAAAAAAAACACTGCCAATGGCCGGCCTGTGCCTTTATGACTGCAAGTAAGAAAAAAAGGAACTTTATTTATTCGTTTCAAACTAATAATTAAAACACAAGTAAACTATGTAAAGTTCAAAGGGTAATAAAAAAATCGTAACATGCGTGATAAAATAAAGTGCTATAAGTTTTATAAGAATAAACCAAAACTAGTTTCTGGAGCTTTCCGACCATCGACAACAAGCGGCGGCCATCTTTTGATTTATTAATAATCGTTTGTTCCAAGAATCGAATATTGAACATTAAAAACTAGTCTCAAGACACGTAATCGTTAAAACACACTAAAGTAAGAATTGCTTCTTCACGCGTCTCAAAACTAAATTCAAAGTGTGTTTATTTAAAAAGTTGTTTTCAAAGTAGTCTAAATATTTGTTACACGACGACGACCATTTTTAATACGGGCCCTTAATGCACACTCTTCGAATTTAAAAGATAGCTAATTGCAAATTTTGCTCACAAAGTGATAATCGAGAAAGTTATTCCATCCTTTAAATTTTTCCGCTCCTTTCATTCACCATATGCCATTCGGATTTGTCTCATTGAATTTTATGGTTAGTAATATTTTATTCTCTCTTATGTTCAATATACCTCGAGAAAAGTTTGCTATTATGAAATCTATCATAATTTTTATTT